>JAUIMM010000379.1:11552500-11983020 GCA_031769625.1 Taudactylus pleione | reverse complement strand
GTTTAACTGTGACTGAACAAACAACAAACTGCCTCATAGCGCCCCTAGTATAAGTCTGGGTGGCACCCTAACAATGATGTTATATTTTTTTTAGCAGAGAAGTTTTATTGTAATATTTTTAAACTGTGCCAGAAGGCCCTGAACACACAACAAACTGCCTCACAGTGCCACTAGTATAAGCCAGGAGGCACCCTAATAATGACATTATATTTTTTAACACACAAGTTTTATATTAAAAATGTTAACAGTGCCTGAACACACAACTGCCTCAAAGCGCTCCTAGTATAAGGGTGGCACCAAAATAGTAATGACATTATAATAGTTTTTCTTGTTTTATAAAAAGTGCCCCAGTAGGCTTTTTTTAAGTAACACAGTGCTGCAGTCTACTGCTATGGTGTTTTTTTGTGCATCTCAGTGCTGCAGCAGCACACAGTGCCTTTCTACAGTGCCCCTTTAACACAGTGGGCACAGTAACAAACAACACAGTGCTGCAATCCACTTCTATGGCGTATTATTAGAGCCTCACAGAGTGCTGCAGCCAGCCCACAGTACACAGTGCCCCTGACTTCAGTGCTTCTAGTCGTTTTTTATTTTTGTATACAAAGTGCCCCTATACCCACATCCTATCCCTGTGGTCTCCAGTGTGAAATGGCACCTGATCACGAGGGATGGACTTTAATATGCAATCCAAAACACGCAAGCTCCAATATGGGGAATATGATGTTTTGCCTCCTTTTGGGATCCGAATCCGACAGGAATACCCAGTTATTATTATTATTATTATTATTTATAAAGCATTATGAAGTGTTTGTAACCCCATATGGTGGGGGGAGAAATACTAATACAAAGTAGGTGAGTAACAGGTGCATACATGACAAAATTATATGATTGGCAGTTACAAAAAAGCAGGTTAAAAATGAATGGATGCAATTTCCCCCAAATTGCATGGCAGACAGAATAATTGAGCCAAGAGTATGGAAGACATGCAAAACAAACATGAACATAACAGTTATGCAGCATAAAATGAAATGATACAGCTTGAGCAAAATGCATAAAGAACCAATTCAGCATAAGATGTGATCTAAGGGTATTCTTTTTGTTTTTAACTTTAATTATTGATTTCACACTCTGACAGACATGATACTGCATGTGTTTTCAGCTATCCTACATATCAGACACAGGCATAAAAAATGCTATTTTACCAGCGGTTTGAAGGACAGCTGTATACCTGCCATATGAAAAGCTTGGGAAGGCGATTTCAATCCCTGATTATATAATTTGCAAAACCGCACTTTAGTAAATTCACCTGCAGGTTTTTTTGTTGTGCCTTGAATAACCCTTTCACTCCCACACGTCATGTATGCCTAAGTGAGGTTTGTCGTGACACAACTTATAAGCATTTAAAGTCAAGCAAGAGCTTAGAGACTGAACAACTACTGCATGCAACTTGTGGATTCTAGCTGCTTTCTAAAAATGACAAGCCACTTTCTTTTTTGATCTTTTTATTTATAACAGCAGATTGGAATAGACGGGATGCGGTCAATATCCCGACAGTCGGGATGAAAGCGCTTAGTTTGCCAACGCCGGAATCCTGACGGTAAGTACTAGAGTTACGGAGTGGGTTAGGGTTAGGCATTAGGGGGGAGGGTTAGGTTTAGGCTGCGGGGGAAGGTTAGGTTTAGGCACCGGGAAGGGGGAGGTTAGGGATAGGGAAGAGAGAGGGTTAGGTTTAGGCTGTGGGGGATAGGGAGGTTAGGTTTAGTCACTAGGGGGGAGTTTAGGTTTAGGCACCGGGAAGGGGGGGGTTAGGGGTAGGGAGAGAGGGTTAGGTTTAGGCTGCAGGGATGGGGAAGTTAGGTTTGTCACTAGGGGGGAGTTTAGGTTTAGGCACCGGAAAGGGGGGGTTAGGGGTAGGGAGAGAGAGAGGGTTAGGTTTAGGCTGCAGGGATGGGGAAGTTAGGTTTGTCACTAGGGGGGAGATTAGATTTAGGCACCGGGAAGGGGGGGTTAGGGGTAGGGAGAGAGAGAGGGTTAGGTTTAGGCTGCAGGGATGGGGAGGTTAGATTTAGTCACTAGGGGGAATTTTAGGTATAGGTACCGGGAAAAGGGGGTTGGGGGTAGGGAGAGAGAGAGGGTTAGGTTTAGGCTGCGGGTATGGGAAGGTTAGGTTTAGTCACTAGGGGGTAGTTTTGGTTTAGGCACCGGGAAGGGGGGTTAGGGGTAGGGAGAGAGAGAAAGGTTAGGTTTAGGCTGCGGGGATGGGAAGGTTAGGTTTAGTCACTAGGGGGGATTTTAGGTATAGGCACCGGGAAGGAGGGGTTAGGGGTAGGGAAGAGAGAGGGTTAGGTTTAGGCTGCAGGGATGGGGAAGTTAGGTTTGCCACTAGGGGGAGTTTAGGTTTAGGCACCGGGAAGGGGGGGTTAGGGGTATGGAGAGAGAGAGGGTTAGGTTTAGGCTGCAGGGATGGGAAGGTTAGGTTTAGTCACTAGGGGGGAGTTTAGGTTTAAGCACCGGGAAGGGGGGGGATTAGGGGTAGGGAGAGAGGGTTAGGTTTAGGCTGCAGGGATGGGGAAGGTCGGTTTGTCACCAGGGGGGAGTTTAGGTTTAGGCACCGGGAAGGGGGGGTTAGGGGTAAGGAGAGAGAGAGGGTTAGGTTTAGGCTGCAGGGATGGGGAAGTTAGGTTTGTCACTAGGGGGGAGTTTAGGTTTAGGCACCGGGAAGGGGGGGTTAGGGGTAGGGAGAGAGAGAGAGTTAGGTTTAGGCTGTAGGGATGGGGAGGTTAGATTTAGTCACTAGGGGGGATTTTAGGTACAGGCACCAGGAAAAGGGGGTTGGGGGTAGGGAGAGAGAGGGGGTTAGGTCTAGGTTGTGGGTATGGGAAGGTTAGGTTTAGTCACTAGGGGGGAGTTTAGGTTTAGGCACCGGGAAGGGGGGGTTAGGGGTAGGGAGAGAGAGAAGGTTAGGTTTAGGCTGCGGGGATGGGAAGGTTAGGTTTAGTCATTAGGGGGGATTTTAGGTATAGGCACCGGGAAGGGGGGGTTAGGGGTAGGGAGAGAGAGAGGGTTAGGTTTAGGCTGCAGGGATGGGGAAGTTAGGTTTGTCACTAGGGGGGAGTTTAGGTTTAGGCATCGGGAAGGGGGGGTTAGGCGTAGGGAGAAAGAGAGGGTTAGGTTTAGGCTGCAGGGATGGGGAAGTTAGGTTTGTCACTAGGGGGGAGTTTAGGTATAGGCACCGGGAAGGGGGGGTTAGGGGTAGGGAGAGAGAGAGGGTTAGGTTTAGGCTGCAGGGATGGGGAAGTTAGGTTTGAAACTAGGGGGGAGTTTAGGTTTAGGCACTGGGAAGGGGGGGTTAGGGGTAGGGAGAGAGAGAGGGTTAGGTTTAGGCCGCAGGGATGGGGAAGTTAGGTTTGTCACTAGGGGAGAGTTTAGGTATAGGCACCGGGAAGGGGGGGGTTAGGGGTAGGGAGAGAGAGAGGGTTAGGTTTAGGCTGCCGGGATGGGAAGGTTAGGTTTAGTCACTAGGGGGGATTTTAGGTATAGGCACCGGGAAGGGGGGGTTAGGAGTAGGGAGAGAGAGAGGGTTAGGTTTAGGCTGCAGGGATGGGGAGGTTAGGTTTAGTCACTAGGGTGGATTTTAGGTATAGGCACCGGGAAGGGGGGTTAAGGGTAGGGAAGAAAGAGGGTTAGGTTTAGGCTGCAGGGATGGGGAGGTTAGATTTGTCACTAGGGGGGAGTTTAGGTTTAGGCATCGGGAAGGGGGTTTAGGGGTAGGGAGAGAGAGAGGGTTAGGTTTAGGCTGCAGGGATGGGGAAGTTAGGTTTGTCACTAGGGGGGAGTTTAGGTTTAGGCATCGGGAAGGGGGGTTAGGCGTATGGAGAGAGAGAGGGTTAGGTTTAGGCTGCAGGGATGGGGAAGTTAGGTTTGTCACTAGGGGGGAGTTTAGGTATAGGCACCGGGAAGGGGGGGTTAGGGGTAGGGAGAGAGAGAGGGTTAGGTTTAGGCTGCAGGGATGGGGAAGTTAGGTTTGAAACTAGGGGGGAGTTTAGGTTTAGGCACTGGGAAGGGGGGGTTAGGGGTAGGGAGAGAGAGAGGGTTAGGTTTAGGCCGCAGGGATGGGGAAGTTAGGTTTAGTCACTAGGCAGGATTTTAGGTATAGGCACCGGGAAGGGGGAGGGTTAGGGGTAGGGAGAGAGGGTTAGGTTTAGGCTGCAGGGATGGGGAGGTTAGATTTAGTCACTAGGGGGGAGTTTAGGTATAGGCACTGGGAAGGGGGGGTTAGGGGTAGGGAGAGAGAGAAGGTTAGGTATAGGCTGCGGGGATGGGAAGCTTAGGTTAAGTCACTAGGGAGGAGTTTAGGTATAGGCACCGGGAAGGGGGGGTTAGTGGTAGGGAGGGATAGAGGGTTAGGTTTAGCCTACAGGGATGGGGAAGTTAGGTTTGTCACCAGGGGGGATTTTAGGTTTAGGCACCGGGAAGGGGGGATTAGGGGTAGGGAGAGAGAGAGAGAGGGTTAGGCTAAGGCTGCAGGGAAGGGGAAGTTAGGTTTGTCACTAGGGGGGAGTTTAGGTATAGGCACCGAGAAGGGGGGGGTTAGTGGTAGGGAGGGATAGAGGGTTAGGTTTAGCCTACAGGGATGGGGAAGTTAGGTTTGTCACCAGGGGGGATTTTAGGTTTAGGCACCGGGAAGGGGGGGTTAGGGGTTAGGGAGAAAGAATTGGTTAGTTTTAGGCTGCAGGGATGGGGAGGTTAGGTTTAGTCACTAGGGGGGATTTTAGGTATAGGCACCGGGAAGGGGGGGTTAGGAGTAGGGAGAGAGAGAGGGTTAGGTTTAGGCTGCAGGGATGGGGAGGTTAGGTTTAGTCACTAGGGTGGATTTTAGGTATAGGCACCGGGAAGGGGGGTTAAGGGTAGGGAAGAAAGAGGGTTAGGTTTAGGCTGCAGGGATGGGGAGGTTAGATTTGTCACTAGGGGGAGTTTAGGTTTAGGCACCGGGAAGGGGGTTTAGGGGTAGGGAGAGAGAGAGGGTTAGGTTTAGGCTGCAGGGATGGGGAAGTTAGGTTTGTCACTAGGGGGGACTTTAGGTTTAGGCATCGGGAAGGGGGGTTAGGCGTATGGAGAGAGAGAGGGTTAGGTTTAGGCTGCAGGGATGGGGAAGTTAGGTTTGTCACTAGGGGGGAGTTTAGGTATAGGCACCGGGAAGGGGGGGTTAGGGGTAGGGAGAGAGAGAGAGTTAGGTTTAGGCTGCAGGGATGGGGAAGTTAGGTTTGAAACTAGGGGGGAGTTTAGGTTTAGGCACTGGGAAGGGGGGGTTAGGGGTAGGGAGAGAGAGAGGGTTAGGTTTAGGCCGCAGGGATGGGGAAGTTAGGTTTAGTCACTAGGCGGGATTTTAGGTATAGGCACCGGGAAGGGGGGGGGTTAGGGGTAGGGAGAAGGGTTAGGTTTAGGCTGCAGGGATGGGGAGGTTAGATTTAGTCACTAGGGGGGAGTTTAGGTATAGACACCGGGAAGGGGGGGTTAGGGGTAGGGAGAGGGAGAAGGTTAGGTATAGGCTGCGGGGATGGGAAGCTTAGGTTTAGTCACTAGGGGGGATTTTAGGTATAGGCATCGGGAAGGGGGGGGGTTAGTGGTAGGGAGAGAGAAGGTTAGTTTTAGGCTGCAGGGATGGGGAGGTTAGGTTTAGTCACTAGGGGGGATTTTAGGTATAGGCACCGGGAAGGGGGGGTTAGGGGTAGGGAGAGATAGAGGGTTAGGTTTAGCCTACAGGGATGGGGAAGTTAGGTTTGTCACCAGGGGGGATTTTAGGTTTAGGCACCGGGAAGGGGGGATTAGGGGTAGGGAGAGAGAGAGAGAGGGTTAGGTTTAAGCTGCAGGGAAGGGGAAGTTAGGTTTGTCACTAGGGGGGAGTTTAGGTATAGGCACCGAGAAGGGGGGGTTAGGGGTAGGGAGAGAGAGAGGGTTAGGTTTAGGCAGCGGGGATGGGAAGGTTAGGTTTAGTCACTAGGGAGGAGTTTAGGTTTAGGCACCGGGAAGGGGGGGTTAGGGGTTAGGGAGAAAGAAAGGGTTAGTTTTAGGCTGCAGGGATGGGGAGGTTAGGTTTAGTCACTAGGGGGGATTTTAGGTATAGGCACCGGGAAGGGGGGGTTAGGAGTAGGGAGAGAGAGAGGGTTAGGTTTAGGCTGCAGGGATGGGGAGGTTAGGTTTAGTCACTAGGGTGGATTTTAGGTATAGGCACCGGGAAGGGGGTTAAGGGTAGGGAAGAAAGAGGGTTAGGTTTAGGCTGCAGGGATGGGGAGGTTAGATTTGTCACTAGGGGGAGTTTAGGTTTAGGCACCGGGAAGGGGGTTTAAGGGTAGGGAGAGAGAGAGGGTTAGGTTTAGGCTGCAGGGATGGGGAAGTTAGGTTTGTCACTAGGGGGGAGTTTAGGTTTAGGCATCGGGAAGGGGGGTTAGGCGTATGGAGAGAGAGGGTTAGGTTTAGGCTGCAGGGATGGGGAAGTTAGGTTTGTCACTAGGGGGGAGTTTAGATATAAGCACTGGGAAGGGGGGGTTAGGGGTAGGGAGAGAGAGAGGGTTAGGTTTAGGCTGCAGGGATGGGGAAGTTAGGTTTGAAACTAGGGGGGAGTTTAGGTTTAGGCACTGGGAAGGGGGGGTTAGGGGTAGGGAGAGAGAGAGGGTTAGGATTAGGCCGCAGGGATGGGGAAGTTAGGTTTAGTCACTAGGCGGGATTTTAGGTATAGGCACCGGGAAGGGGGGGTTAGGGGTAGGGAGAAAGGGTTAGGTTTAGGCTGCAGGGATGGGGAGGTTAGATTTAGTCACTAGGGGGGAGTTTAGGTATAGGCACCGGGAAGGGGGGGTTAGGGGTAGGGAGAGAGAGAAGGTTAGGTATAGGCTGCGGGGATGGGAAGCTTAGGTTTAGTCACTAGGGGGGATTTTAGGTATAGGCACCGGGAAGGGGGGGGTTAGTGGTAGGGAGGGAGAGGGTTACTTTTAGGCTGCAGGGATGGGGAGGTTAGGTTTACTCACTAGGGGGGATTTTAGGTATAGGCACCGGGAAGGGGGGGTTAGGGGTAGGGAGAGATAGAGGGTTAGGTTTAGCCTACAGGGATGGGGAAGTTAGGTTTGTCACCAGGGGGGATTTTAGGTTTAGGCACCGGGAAGGGGGGATTAGGGGTAGGGAGAGAGAGAGAGAGGGTTAGGTTTAGGCTGCAGGGAAGGGGAAGTTAGGTTTGTCACTAGGGGGGAGTTTAGGTATAGGCACCGAGAAGGGGGGGTTTGGGGTAGGGAGAGAGAGAGGGTTCGGTTTAGGCAGCGGGGATGGGAAGGTTAGGTTTAGTCACTAGGGAGGAGTTTAGGTTTAGGCACCGGGAAGGGGGGGTTAGGGGTTAGGGAGAAAGAAAGGGTTAGTTTTAGGCTGCAGGGATGGGGAGGTTAGGTTTAGTCACTAGGGGGGATTTTAAGTATAGGCACCGGGAAGGGGGGGTTAGGGTTAGGGAGAGAGAGGGTTAGGTTTAGGCTTCAGGGTTGGGAAAGTTAGGTTAAGTCACTAGGGGGGATTTTAGGTATAGGCACCGGGAAGGGGGGGTTAGGGGTAGGTTGAGAGAGAGGGTTAGGTTTAGGCTGCAGGGATGGGGAAGTTAGGTTTGTCACCAGGGGGGAGTTTAGGTTTAGGCACCGGGTCGGGGGGACTAGGGGTAGGGAGAGAGAGAGAGAGGGTTAGGTTTAGGCTGCAGGGATGGGAAAGTTAGGGTTGTCACTAAGGGGGAGTTTAGGTATAGGCACCGGGAAGGGGGGTTTAGGGGTAGGGAGAGAGAGAGGGTTAGGTTTAGGCTGCGGGGATGGGAAGGTTAGGTTTAGTCAGTAGGGAGGAGTTTAGGTTTAGGCACCGGGAAGGGGGGGTTAGGGGTAGGGAGAAAGAAAGGGTTAGTTTTAGGCTGCAGGGATGGGGAGGTTAGGTTTAGGCACCGGGAAGGGGGCGGTTAGGGGTAGGGAGAGAGAGAAGGTTAGGTTTAGGCTGCGGGGATGGGAAGGTTAGGTTTAGTCACTAGGGGGGATTTTAGGTATAGGCACCCGGAAGGGGGGGTTAGGGGTACGAAAGAGAGAGGGTTAGATTTAGGCTGCAGGGAAGGGGAGGTTAGGTTTCTCACTAGGGGGGAGTTTAGGTTTAGGCACCTGGGAAGGGGGGGTTAGGGGTAGGGAGAGAGAGAGGGTTAGGTTTAGGCTGCAGGGATGGGGATGTTAGGTTTGTCACTAGGGGGGTGTTTAGGTTTAGTCACCGGGAAGGGGGGTTATGGGTAGTGAGAGAGAGAGGGTTAGGTTTAGGCTTCAGGGATGGGGAAGGTAGGTTTGTCACTAGGGGAAAGTTTAGGTTTCAGCACCGGGATGGGGGGGTTAGGGGTAGGGAGAGAGAGAGGGTTAGGTTAGGCTGCGGGAGATATTGAGGTTACTTTTAGTCACTAGGGGGAAGTTTAGGTTTAGGCACCGGGAAGGGGGGGGTTAGGGGTAGGGAAGAGAGAGGGTTAGATTTAGGCTGCAGGGATGGGGAAATTAGGTTTGTCACTAGGGGGTTTAGGTTTAGGCACCGGGAAGGGGGGGTTAAGGGTAGGGAGAGAGAGAGGGATAGGTTTAGGCTGCAGGGATGGGGAAGAGTTAGGTTTGTCACTAGGGGGGAGTTTAGGTTTAGGCACTGGGAAGGGGGGGTTTGGGGTAGGGAAAAAGAAAGGGTTAGGTTTAGGCTGCAGGGATGGGGAGGTTAGGTTTAGTCACTAGGGAGGAGTTTAGGTTTAGGTACCGGGAAGGGGGCGGCTAGGGGTAGGGAGAGAGAGAACGTTAGGTTTAGGCTGCAGGGATGGGAAGGCTAGGTTTAGTCACTAGGGGAATTTTAGGTATAGGCACCGGGAAGGGGGGGTTAGGAGCAGGGAGAGAGAGAGGGTTAGGTTTAGGCTGCAGGGATGGGGAGGTTACGTTTAGTCACTAGGGGGGATTTTAGGTATAGGCACCGGGAAGGGGGGGTTAAGGGTAGGGAAGAGAGAGGGTTAGGTTTAGGCTGCAGGGATGGGGAGGTTAGGTTTGTCACTAGGGGGGAGTTTAGGTTTAGGCACCGGGAAGGGGGGGTTAGGGGTAGGTAGAGAGTGAGGGTTAGATTTAGGCTGCAGGGATGGGGAAGTTAGGTTTTTCACTAGGGGGGAGTTTAGGTTTAGGCACCAGGAAGGGGGGTTAGGCGTAGGGAGAGAGAGACAGTTAGGTTTAGGCTGCAGGGATGGGGAATTTAGCTTTGTCACTAAGGGGCAGTTTAGGTATAGGCACCGGGAAGGGGGGTTTAGGGGTAGGGAGAGAGAGAGGGTTAGGTTTAGGCTGCAGGGATGGGGAAGTTAGGTTTGTCACTAGGGGGGAGTTTAGGTTTAGGCACCGGGAAGGGGGGGTTAGGGGTAGGGAGAGAGAGAGGGTTAGGTTTAGGCTGCAGGGATGGGGAAGTTAGCTTTGTCACTAGGGGAGAGTTTAGGTATATGCACTGGGAAGGGGGGGGTTTGGGGAAGGGAGAGAGAGAGGGTTAGGTTTAGGCTGCGGGGATGGGAAGGTTAGGTTTAGTCACTAAGGGGGATTTTAGGTATAGGCACCGGGAAGGGGGGGGTTAGGAGTAGGGAGAGAGAGAGGGTTAGGTTTAGGCTGCGGTGATGGGGAGGTTAGGGTTAGTCACTAGAGGGGGTTTAGGTTTAGGCACCGAGAAGGGGGCGGTTAGGGGTAGGGAGAGAGAGAAGGTTAGGTTTAAGCTGCAGGGATGGGGAGGTTAGGTTTAGTCACTAGGGGGGATTTTAGGTATAGGCACCGGGAAGGGGGGGTTAGGGGTAGGGAGAGAGGGTTAGGTTTAGTCTGCAGAGATGGGGAGGTCAGATTTAGTCACTAGGGGGGAGTTTAGGTATAGGCACCGGGAAGTTGGGGTTAGGGGTAGGGAGAGAGAGAAGGTAAGGTTTAGGCTGCGGGGATGGGAAGGTTAGGTTTAGTCACTAGGGGGGATTTTAGGTATAGCACCGGGAAGGGAGGGGTTAGTGGTAGGTAGAGAGAGGGTTAGGTTTAGGCTGCAGGGATGGGGAAGTTAGGTGTAGTCACATGGGGGGATTTTAGGTATTGGCACCGGGAAGGGGGGGTTAGCGGTAGGGAGAGAAAGAGGGTTAGGTTTAGGCTGCAGGGATGGGGAAGTTAGGTTTGTCACCAGGGGGGAGTTTAGGTTTAGGCACCGGGAAGGGGGGATTAGGTGTAGGGAGAGAAAGAGAGAGGGTTAGTTTTAGGCTGCAGGGACGGGGAAGTTAGGTTTGTCACTAGGTGGGAGTTTAGGTATAGGCACGGGAAGGGGGGGTTAGGGGTAGGGAGAGAGAGAGGGTTAGGTTTAGGCTGCGGGGATGGGAAGGTTACGTTTAGTCACTAGGGGGGATTTTAGGTATAGGCACCGGGAAGGGGGGGTTAAGGGTAGGGAAGAGAGAGGGTTAGGTTTAGGCTGCAGGGATGGGGAGGTTACGTTTGTCACTAGGGGGGAGTTTAGGTTTAGGCACCGGGAAGGGGGGGTTAGGGGTAGGGAGAGAGTGAGGGTTAGATTTAGGCTGCAGGGATGGGGAAGTTAGGTTTTTCACTAGGGGGCAGTTTAGGTTTAGGCACCAGGAAGGGGGGTTAGGGGTAGGGAGAGAGAGAGGGTTAGGTTTAGGCTGCAGGAATGGGGAAGTTAGGTTTGTCACTAGGGGGGAGCTTAGGTTTAGGCACTGGGAAAGGGGGGTTAGGGGTAGGGAGAGAGAGAGGGTTAGGTTTAGGCTGCAGGGATGGGGAAGTTAGGTTTGTCACTAGGGGGGAGTTTTGGTTTTGGCACCGGGAAGGGGGGGGTTAGGGGTAGGGAGAGAGCGATAGGTTTAGGCTGCAGGGATGGGGAAGCTAGGTTTGTCACTAGGGGGGAGTTTAGGTTTAGGCACCGGGAAGGGGGGGTTTGGGGTAGGGAAAAAGAAAGGGTTAGGTTTAGGCTGCAGGGATGGGGAGGTTAGGTTTAGTCACTAGAGGGGAGTTTAGGTTTAGGCACCGGGAAGGGGGCGGTTAAGGGTAGGGAGAGAGAGAAGGTTAGGTTTAGGCTGTGGGGATGGGAAGGTTAGGTTTAGTCACTAAGGGGGGATTTTAGGTATAGGCACCGGGAAGGGGGGGTTAGGAGTAGGGAGAGAAAGAGGGTTAGGTTTAGGCTGCAGGGATGCGGAGGTTAGGTTTAGTCACTAGGGTTTTTTTTAGGTATAGGCACCTGGAAGGGGGGGGTTAGGGGTAGGGAGAGAGAGAGGGTTAGATTTAGGCTGCAGGGATGGGGAGGTTAGATTTAGTCACTAGGGGGGAGTTTAGGTATAGGCACCGGGAAGGGGGGGTTAGGGGTAGGGAGAGAGAGAAGGTTAGGTTTAGACTGCGGGGATGGGAAGGTTAGGTTTAGTCACTAGGGGGGATTTTAGGTATAGGCATCGGGAAGGGGGGGGTTTGGGGTAGAGAGAGAGAGGGTTAGGTTTTGGCTGCAGGGATGGGGAGGTTAGGTTTAGTCACTAGGGGAGAGTTTAGGTTTAGGCACCGGGAAGGGGGGGGTTAGGAGTAGGGAGAGAGAGAGGGTTAGGTTTAGGCTGCAGGGATGGGGAGGTTAGGTTTAGTCACTAGGGGGGTTTTTAGGTATAGGCACCTGGAAGGGGGGGTTAGGGGTAGGGAGAGAGAGAGGGTTAGATTTAGGCTGCAGGGATGGGAAGGTTAGATTTAGTCACTAGGGGGGAGTTTAGGTATAGGCACCTGGAAGGGGGGATTAGGGGTAGGGAGAGAGAGAAGGTTAGGTTTAGACCGCGGGGATGGGAAGGTTAGGTTTAGTCACTAGGGGGGATTTTAGGTATAGGCATCGGGAAGGGGGGGTTAGGGGTAGGGAGAGAGAGGGTTAGGTTTTGGCTGCAGGGATGGGGAGGTTAGGTTTAGTCACTAGGGGAAAGTTTAGGTTTAGGCATCGGGAAGGGGGGGTTTAGGGGTAGGGAGAGAGAGAGGGTTAGGATACTGACTTACAAGTGTCGGAATCCTAACCCGGTCAGGATGGCGTAATCAGGATTCTGACATTGGGGATCTAGAGCACCAGCATCCCGTACCCAACCCGAATAGACAAAATATGAATACAAATAATGCCAACCCACCTAGGTGGCACAGAAACCATAGGAGGAATAACTTTACAGCCTACATATAACCTTCCTAAAAAAAAATCAATATATAAAAATGTAATAATTATTTTTCATTCTTGGCTTCTTTTCTACTGCAGCTGGTTTCAGTGCACAGAATGGGTGAGTTTTTCCTGCCACGTGTAACAGCTGTCAAACATTACTCTTAAAATAGATTTGTATTATAATAGATCTTGTCAATATAAATTGTACCTGTGAAAACTGTTAATTTTATGCACATCTCGGATCTTCTTTGTTGACTGAATGAATCAGTTTTTCTGTTTGTCCACTGACACATGAATGTTGCCACTAGTGATGTATTGGATTCGGCAATGACTGAGCCTGTTAGGAGCTTGCAGAGAAAACTGCTTCAAAGTGAATACTGAACTTATACTCATCATCAGCAAGGAAAATATAAACTGCATAAAGAACGGTGTCCAGGGTACTTCCCATTAAACTTGAAAAAATGACACTGCTCCTACATGAGGATAGAAGTAGTTATACACAGCTCTAAAAAACCCAATTAACAAACAGGAATATCATGTTCATTACATAACCACAAAATATTACAACCATGAGAGCAACCAACATTATCTGTAGTAGAGATGACCATGGGGAATTGTCACCAGCCCAACGTAGAGTGTGGTGAGTTTCCCAACTAAGGCAAAACACAAGAATAATTTACTCTTTACAGAGAAAAAAATATTAAAGGAGGGGGGGGGCGCTTTCCTCTTATTTCTACTTCACAACAATTGTTACTTATAAATTAGTAATTCATATTAATCATTAATCATAGTAATTCATTAATGAATCAAATAATTATCTGTATGGTCTAGTAATTCACAGTGCGGCACAGAGTAAACCCTAAGTGGGCCCCACTTTCTAAGTGCATCACCCCACTACCTCAGGGGTGTTGTCCAGACTGCCTAAGGCTATTGCCGTGGTGCAATGCCCCTTGTTTTGTTTTTTATATTCTAAATATAATCATGTCATCATATTCCAACACTCTCTTCCATGGAAAGAGAACACCAGTTATATGGTGCTGGTGGCTATGCAGTTGATAGCAAAGATTATGGTACTGTGTGGCATGTAAATGGAAAAGACATTTGCACTATGTGGCAATTGAATGGCATGTTGGGCGATCAGGAGGCATGTAAGAAACATCTGTTTGACATGTGGGGAGGTCAGAGTGGCATTTGTGGTAGGTCTGAGTGGCAAGTTTGGATGTGTGAGTGGCATGTAAGGAGGTCTGAGTGGTATGGGGGCATATGGTAGGTTTGATTGGCACATCGGGTAGTCTGAGTAACATGGTGGTCCTTTGAAGAGGTCTGACTGGCATGGGGGCTATGTAGCCTAATGTCAGATGTGGGTGAGATTTGGAGTACTTGGCAGACAGGTGGCGCTATTTTAGTGCAAGTGGCAGGTCTGAGTGGCATGTTGTAGAACTTTGGAGCAACTGAGGAAAATATGGGTATATTTTGGAACTAGTGATGTGGGGGTGCCAAGGTTTTTTCAAGGTTGTTTTTTATTCTTTACATTAAAGGTGCAATTATTTTGGAGTTTGGAGGCTACACATGCAACCCTTGAAATATGCATGCCCTTTACCCAAATGATGCCCATCTAGCAGCTTGCCATACCTCTCTGTCTTGAAGACTGGACATGGAGGCCCCAAAACTGAGTAGATTGGTGTTGGGAGCTCTAAAACGTCTACTACTGCTAGAGTTCAATTTTATCTTAATCTGGCTCAGTACACACATGTTTGTGCTTTACAGGCTTTTCAAATACACTGATATTGTGGACTGGGGCAATACCTCGGCGGGAATACTGTAGCTGTGGTTTTACTGTGGGGGCATATTGTAGCTGTGCTATACTGTGGTGACATAGGATCTGGTTGAAAGGTCGACAATCAATAGGTTGACACTAAATGGTTGACATGCAATAGGTCGACAGGGACAAAATATTGATAGGTACAAAAGGTTGGCAGGGTTAAAAGGTTGATAGGTTCAAATGGTTGACACACAAATGGTCTACACAAACATGGACGACACATGTTTTTATGGCATTGCTGTAGGTCTATATTGTGGCTGGAGCACTACTATGGTGGCATACTGTGGTGTGGGGCACTATTGTAGGAGCCCATTGTGGTGTGGGTCACTACTGGAAGGGCATATTGTGGATGAGGCACTACTGTGGTGGCATATTGTGGTGTGGAGCGCTACTGTAGGAGCATATTGTGGACTGTGGCAATACTGTGAGGGCATATTGTGGATTATATTTCTTTGTTTCTTTTTGTGGAAACATTTTTTAATAAAAGTAAGGAATTTTATTTACATTAATAATAGTATTATTCATAAAGTTTGATGGAGAAGGGGGGAACACGCTCCAAAAACTCTCCCACAGGATGCTAGTAGACCTGGGGCCAGATCTGCTCAATGGCACACCGTGGAAGATTTGTTTGTCATATAACCGAGAATAATAAGTAAGGCAATACATAGTGGAGGTTTTCCTACATTTATTCTTTAGACAAACACAGTGGTATGCAGTCTAAAAGCATCATTGAACTGAGGGGGTCATCCAGACCCGCTCACGAGCGCAGGACGCTCGCAAGCGGGTCGATGTTACCCCAATGCGCATGTGCACGACGGAGGGAGCTCCATCGTGCGCATGCGCGAGACCCGGACAGCGACAGGCAAGCTGTCGCTCTGGGTCTCGCACCAAAGGGGCCGTGCTGTCGATGGTGACTGACAGCACGCCCCCTTTGGTGGGCGTGCCGGGGGCGTGGCTACCAGATGGAGGCGTTCCCATGGGAACGCCTACCGTCTGGGTCCGGCCCCACTGACATCACTAGTGATGTCAGTGGGAGTGATTTTGGCTCTGATAGAGCCAAAATCACTCCAGGGCTTGCGGTCACCGAGACCCTACTGCAGGGTCTCGTTGCAAGCCCGATGGTCGCGATGGTCTTGACCATCGCGACCATCTTTTTGGCCACTCGCATATGCTGTGGGTGGTCATCCACAGCTATGCGAGCAGCCAGGAGGCCGCTCCATTTTTAGGTAGGAGGGCACTGATTCAGAGCGAGCGCTCTGGTCAGAGCGTCCGGCTCTGAATCAGGTCCAGAGGCCCTGATTCAGAGCCGGACGCTCTGACCAGAGCACTCGCTCTGAATCAGGGCCATCCTATTTAAATGTGGAGCGGCCTTTTGGACGCTCGCATAGCTGTGGGTGGTAACAGACCATCGCGACCATCGGGCTTGCGACGAGACCCCGCGGTAGGGTCTCGTGGCCGCAAGCCCAGGAGTGATTTTGGCTCTATCAGATCCAAAACCACTCCCACTGACATCACTAGTGATGTCAGTGGGACCGGACCCAAACGGTAGGCGTTCCCATGGGAATGCCTCCATCTGGCAGCCACGCCCCCGGCACGCCTACCAAAGAGGGCGTGCTGTCAGTCACCATCGACAGCACGCCCCCTTTTGTGCGAGACCTGGAGCGACAGCTTGGCTGTCGCTGTCCGGGTCTCGCGCATGCGCACGACGGAGCTCCCTTCATCATGCGCATGTACATTGGGGTAACATCGACCCGCTTGCGAGCGTCCTGCGCTCGCGAGCGGGTCTGAATGAGACCCTGAGTATTTTAATTTTTTTATTATTAATATTTATGTATGTCCTGAACGTTGAATTGGGTACCTCAGATATTTACCTAGATGTTTTTATCTGAAGGTATTTTTGCATTGTTGGACTTTTTGAATAAACATTATTAGTATTATTACTTTCATCCCTGGTGGCCTGACACATTCTCCTCTGACTGATTCATTAACAGAATGCATTAAAGTGACTGAAAAGCAGTTTATTAAAGAATTTAGAAAGACTTCACGAGGAACCTGATCTCTGTGAGTGCTCCTGTGTCTATGTGTGTGAATCTCAAAAGATCGACAGCAGCTGGCTGAAGCCATTTCAAGGTACACTGACAGGGCGATGGCATTGAGAAAGGGCCCTCTTTAATGTGGTACTGACAGCTTTTGGCTTCTGATGTTCTTATGACTCAGAAAACTCTTTGAGCGCCACAAGGGAGATAAACCAAGTGGCATTTGCCTAGTGCAATATCTTTTATTTTCAGTTTGTATTCAATGGAAGAAACTCACACAAAGAGGCTTCATGCAGATTAGTTTTGGCCTTTGCTGCACCAATAGTCTCTGCTGAATTCATCCTGTTACACATTTTGCAGATACACCTGACACAAGAGATGTGATATAGTAACTGAATTTTATTAGCATGTATTCATATTGGTTGTTACACTGCCTGTGTTTATATAGAGAGCTAATTAACAGAAGCCCTCTACCTCTATGTTCATTTAGTGCTTGCTGGCTTAGCGAGCGAGATTATTATCTATTTACCACACGGCTCTGTTAGTCTATTATAAAATTTCATTAAAATGTGAATTCTGCTGGTTGAATATTTCTGTGAAGTCTCATGGGACCTGTAGTGGTGTACATTTTCCTTGTGTTTCACCTCATAAATGTTCTATTGGGAGATGTTTACTGACATGTGATAGGGTTATTAAACCATAATCAGTGGCATTTATAGGCAGTTTAGATGTGTGATATGAGGAATCAATATTACTGCTCCACAGAGTCAAACCAGTACTAGTCACAGTTTTGTGAGAGAAATGATTAATACATATACTATATGAAACGGAATACAAAAGCCATTGCTTTAAAAACTATTGGAAAGAAAATAGTTTGCGTGCATAAATATAGAGTTTTATAATTCTACTCAGGGGCGTTTCTAAAGAGAAGGGGGCCCATGTGCTTTCTCCAACACGGGCCCCCTCCTCTCCATCCGGCGGTCATCTGCGCACTAAGCAGTGCGCGGCCAACACTGCATTTATAGACTCTGGGCACTAGAATGTGCCCAGAGTCTATAGCACATGCACAGGTCACCGGGAAAATGGGCATTTTCCCTGTACAGCGCATGCGCAAACGACGGGAAAATGGCCGCAGAGGCCATTTTCTAGCCATTTTTACTGGCGCAGACACCGGAACTGACGTTGGACTCCGTAGGGGTAAGTTTTATGGGTGCAGGTTGTGCGGTGCGGGCCCCCCCTGCACCCAGGGGCCCGTGAGTGACCCGCACACCCTGCACCCATTATAAATATGCCCCTGATTCTACTGTGCCTCATTTGATTATTGACTTTTCTTTATACTGAGGTTAAGCTCAGAATGCCAGTGCCGTAATCCCGACACCACTCAGAATCCCGGTATCGGCATCCCGACAGTAAGTATTGGGATTAGAGGGAAGGTTTGGGGTTAGGGATAGGCACTAGGGGGAGAGTAAGGGTTAGGCACTAGGGAGGGAGGGTTAGGTTTAGGCTGCAAGGGGGAGGTTAGATTTAGGCTGCGGGGAGGGAACGTTAGGGGTAGGGGAAGGGTAATATACTTACCTTCATCTGCATCCATTGTGACCCAATCGGGATGCCGGCATCAGGATTCTTACCGCTGAGATTCCGAGTGCCGGCATCCCAAACCCAACCCCTTTATATTAACCTAGCAGCTCCACTTGTAGATTGAGGCACAATTCTGGGCCTATTTATAAATACTGTGATGAGCTTAAAATCTGAAGAAAATGCCTGTTTTTTCATTAAAATTGTGCCACCCATAGTCCTATTTATCAATAGGTTACACTGGTCCAGCCTTAAGCTATATCCAGGGCCGTTTCTAGGGGCAGGCGACCCGTGCAATCGCACGGGGCGCGCTGCCTCCTACCCCTGCTGCAGAAACAGCCTGTTAACTGCCGGGCGCCCGCTGAGATTCAGTTACCAGCGGGCGCCCGGCAGAGCAGCCGGAGACGGAGATGGAGACGGAGGCTCCTGCTTCCGGCTTCCGGCTCCGGCTCCCACAATGTGCACTATGGGAGGACGTCATGACGTCTTTCCCATAGTGCAGAGAGAGGAGCAGCCGAGCGGAGCGGACGCCAGAGCGGGGCGAAGGTAAGTATTACTGTTTTGTTTTTTTTTGTGTGCAGGCAGCCTGGACAATACTTGGGGGGAGGCACTACCACTGGGGGCACCCGGGCACTACTACTGGGGGCACTTCTGCTGGGGGAGCCACCACTACTGTGGGCACCTGGGCACAGCTACTAGGGACATTACTCTGAGGGCACTTCTACTGGGGGAGACACCACTACTGGGGGCACCCGGGCACTACTACTAGGGTAATTACAAGGGGGGCACTTCTACTGGGGAGACACTACTACTGGGGGCAACCGGGCACTACTACTAGGGACATTATAAGGGGGGCACTTCTACTGGCGGAGGCACTACCACTGGGGGCACCCGGGCACTACTACTGGGGAAATTACTCTGGGGGTGACACCACTACTGGGGGCACCCGGGCACTACTACTGGGGACATTACTCTGGGGGCACTTCTACTGGGGTTATTGCTTAGGAGGCACCACTACTGGGTGCATTACTCAGGGGCAAGGGGCACTTCTACTGGGGGCACTACTACTTGGGGCTTTTCTACTTGGGGCACTATTACAAATGGAGCATTACTATTGGGGGCACTAATACAGGGGCATTAATACTGGGGAATTTATAAAGGGGACACTACTACAGGGAGCATTACTATTGGGGGCAATACAACTGGGGACACTACTACTGGGGCACTACAACAGGGACCATTACTATTGGGGGCATGACTACAGGGGGCACTACTAATGGGGGCTCTGCATAAGTTACACTACCACTGTGGGCACTGCATAAGGGGCATAAATACAGGGGACACCGCATATGGGGACAACTACAGGGGGCACTGCATAATGGGCACTTTTGCCTGAGAGCCAGTGGGGGGGGAGCCTAAGACCTGTCGGGATGGAATGGCAAGGGAGGGGGCTGGAATGAAGTGTGTATTATGTGAATCATGTTTTTTCAATGTGTTTTATGTGGTTCTGGATTTAATAATGTATTTGAGGTGGATGTGGTTTTAAAACGTAGTTTATGTGCCTCTGGCTTTTCCAATATATTTTATGTGGAAGTGGTTTGTTGCAGTGTATTTTATGTGGATCTGGCTGGGCTCGCTCCCAACGCGACTAAAACCGGGTGTGATGCAAGGTCATACTTCTGCAAATGTCACACCAAAGGCATGCACACAGAAATGCGGCGTGGGCTTGTGACAGCTAGGTCACACCCCATTTTTTGAGCGCGCATGCTGTCTATCTTTTGTTTAGCTACATATATTTTTCAGCGCTTTGCCTCTGACAGGTTAGACACCCCTGTACTCAGTAGTCACGGTGGCTGTCATTCTGTGGTCTTTCTAGATCACGCTCCCTTACTGTGATACCACACCCCCTCACGATGACGCCACGCCCACTCCACAATATTACTGCTTCGAGGGGGGGTGGGGGGGGCGCATTTTGACTGCTCGCACTGGGAGCCTCAGACCCTAGAAACTGCCCTGGCTATATCCCAAAGTTCAACGACATCCAAATAGACCTCTGTGTGGACAAAGAACTGAATCTGTTCATCAAATGGCAATAAGCTTTTCTGTTCATCGTAAATTAACATCATCTCATCTCAGGATGGTACAAAAATTCTTTATATACAGTCGGCGACAAGTTTTTGCAGAACAAAACAATTTATATCATAACTTCCAGAAAATATACCATATGAGGGTGTACAACATTTCACTTGTGACAAAGAAAAATCAATATTCACATTCTATACAATTTCAGAGAACAGAAAAACACTTAAGATGGTTTGTAACGAGTAAAAAACATCCTGAAGCACTAGGAGGCTAGGAGGCTCAAAAGACTGAACCACATCACACAGTATACAAACGCCCTGGGTTTGAATCGGGATGGAGGTTAATTAAAGTGCTGGAGTTGACACTTACTATCCTTCAAATATTGCATGGTCTGTTAATGTTAATTATTTTATACATATACATCTGCTAAGAAGCATGGTTAAAATATGGAATGACAGTGGACTAGTGTGTCCCCATAGATGATGCCAACACAAAAACAAAGTTATATATGTTATAAATGATGAGTGTATAAATTGAATTGCTGATCTATGTGTATAATTTTATGAGTGTTTTTCTATATACTTTTATAATAAATATTTTTACTATTATTACACGTATTGCAGATAACAGTAGTAGGTGAGCATATCCTACGGTGACACAGATGAGACCACTCACATAAAGGTTTCTTAAGTATCTTTAGACAGAATCAGGATGCCTCCTGTCAGAATACCAACAGGGCATCCCGATGGTTTGTATCCCGACAGGGGTAAGGTAAGTATACATGCCCTCCCCCCTTTCCCCCCTAACCCTAACCTAACCCTCCCCCCTTAGTGCCTAAACCCCCCCAGTGGTGCCTAACCCTAACTCTCCCCCCGAGGGATGCCTAACCCCAACTTCCCCCCCAAAACCTAACCCAAGCCCTGCTACACTCCCTAAACCTAACCCTCCCCCCGAGGGATGCCTAACCCTAACCTCCCCCGCAAAACCTAACCCAAGCCCTGCTACACTCCCTAAACCTAACCCTCCCCCCGAGGGATGCCTAACCCTAACCTCCCCCGCAAAACCTAACCCTAACCCCGCTACACTCCCTAAACCTAACCCTCCCCCCCCCGTAGCTAACGCTAAGGGCTTCCTGGACTTACCTCATTCGGGCTGGCGTCCTTCGGCGTTCCAGCGTCGGAATTTAGATAGGCGTCTGTATTTTGACGCCTATCTTAAGTCCCTTGTCGGTATTCCCATGTTGGTATCGAAACCGGCGGCATCGCGACCACTGGTCTCATACCTACATTCCCTTTACACACCCGTGTCCGATGTCATTGTGGAATCGTTATCACTGGGGACTTCGACTTGACCCATATGTACTTAACTCCAAAAAGCGATGCTTTTCGAGTTTAGCCACGGTAGTTTACACTATCTTCAGATGGTGTAAACTACTGTTTGCCTATGGGGGCTCCCGGTGCAGGATAGAGATATTTCGATCTCTCCTCTGCAGCCCCGGCCAGTCCCGGAAGCTGACGCTGAGCAAGTTTTAAAGGAGATGCAACAGAGGTGTCCACAGAGAATGGTATGACCTGATGAAATGCCCGGACTGCTGTCTCTACAGGTGACACAATGCCTCTGCTGCAGATGTCAGAATGGAAATCAATAAATTACAACTCTAAATATGCATCTTTTTCAAGGTGCAGAAGTAGTTGTTGAAACTTGTTAAAAAAAAATAGGAAAAATTCCTAACATAGAAATAACAATAAAATGACATAAATATACTGTACATTATTATCATCATATAACATTGAAATTACAAAACCATTACATACTTCCTTCAAAGTAAGAAAAATCCAAAAATAAAATACAAAAAGAGATCCAGGGGTAAATTTATCAAAGGTCGATTTGACTTTCGTTGTGAAATTTGATTTAGCTCACCTCAAACCGATTCAAATCCCTCTGAAATCCCCTTATTTACGAAGATTTGATTTGAGAACTCCCCAGGCCTGGGCTGACTAGCGATCAGGACTGATGCTGCGGCTGGGGGGCCCAGTGATAGGGTTCCCCTGGCTGTGGCATCAGCCCCCTGCTAGAAAGGGTCCAGGGCTGGTTCTGGAACTTACAGTGGAACCCTACGTGATTTTTTTCCCTGTAAGTCCCAGAGCCCAGTGCTGGTTGTATTAAGTACAAATCGAATTCAATTTGGTTCAGTTTGGAACAGTGATTTGCTGTTCGATTTGACATGTTCATGTTCAAAACCGAACTGCAAATCCCTGTCTGAACATGAACTGCTACATGCTTTCACTTTCAGTATGAGCAGTTCGTTCTCACACAGATACATGCAGACATCAGTGAGATGCCTGCATGTATCTGACTGTAAACAGCTTATTAATAGTTACATTTTGAAAAAAAATTACATGTGGTGTCCCCCCAAAACAGAACCAGCCTCGAACTTTTTATAGCTAGTCTTGGTTGACTAAGTGCACAAAAAAATTGCGTAGGATTCCCCTGTACTTAGTACAACCAGCACTGGGCTCTGGGAACCAGTCCTGGTTCTGGAATTACAGGGAAAAAATTGCATAGGGTCTCCCTGTAATTCCCATAACCAGCACTGGACCTTTCTAGTGGGGGACTGATGCCACAGCCAGGGGAGCCCTATCAATGGGCCCCCCAGCCGCAGCATCAGCCCTGACTGCTAGTCAGCCCAGGCCTGGGGAGTTGGGCACCCCCCCAATAAAGGGCCCCCCCTCTCCAGGGCTCCCCTGGCCTAGGCTGATAGCCCGAGGCTATCCCCGCCACCCCTGGGCGGTGGGTGGTGGGTTGATTGTGTAAATGTAGTGTAAAAATAGAAGAATAAAAACATTGTTTTTAAAGTAGAACTGCAGATCCCAGCAAGCCTCTTCCTCCTTTGAAGGTCCATATCTGAGCGTTCATTGGCTGAGAGAGGTCAGCTTCCGCCTCTCTCAGCCAATGAATGGCTCCCTCCATTGGCGAGCCGCAGGGTAACTAAAGTTTATACTGTGGTTCCCATCATTGAGTTCAAATGGAGGAAGCCGTTCATTGGCTGAGAGGAGAGGGCTGACCTCTCTCAGCCAATGAACGCTCAGACACGGATCTTCAAAGGAGGAAGCCGTGTCTGAGCGCTTAATTCGGGAAGTAATAACCATCCTTGTTAAGTATGGTTATTACTTAGTGCGTGGTTCGTGTTATTCATTTTTTTTTTTTAAGAAGACCTTGGATGCTTACAGGGACAAGGGGACCACTCCAGATAATGTAGGTGAGTATGTGTGAATGTCTATGTATGTATGTATTAAACTTATACTGTGTACGGTGTGTGTGTTTAATTCAACATTTAATTACAGGTGAACTACAGGTACCAGTGGGCCCTTAATGCCCCGCATGCTGGTACTTGTGGTTCTCCAAGTACCAGCATGCGGGGGAGGCTTGCTGGGACCTGCAGTTCTACTGTAAAGACAATGGGCCTGATTCAGACCCACTCGCAAGCGGCTGTCCGCTCGCAAGTGGGTCGATGGTGTGCACTGCGCATGCACACGATGGAGGGAGCTCCGTCGTGCGCATGCGCCAGACGCGACGAGCGAAGGACTTTCCTTCGCTCGTTGTGTCTGATCAAAGGGGGCGTGCTGTTGATGTTGATTGACAGCACGCCCCCTTTGGTGGGCGTGCCTCCCAGACGGGGGCGTTCCCAAGGGAACGCCTACCGTCAGAAGCCGGCCCACTGACATCACTAGTGATGTCAGTGGGAGTGATTTTGGCTCTGATAGAGCCAAAATCACTCCGGGCCTTGCGGTTCAGAAACTCAACCGCAGGCTCCGGCTCGCAGTGGCGATGGTCGCGATGGTCAAGACCATCGCGGCCATCAACCTGCACGCTCGTATAGGCTGGGGGTGGTGACCCACAGCTATACGAGCGTCCAGGAGGACGCTCCATAATTATGGAGGACGGCCCTCATTCAGAGCGTGCGCTCTGCTCAGAGCGTCCGGCTCTGAATGAGGGCCAATGTTTTATTCTTCTATTTTTACACTACATTTACACAATCAACCCACCACCCACCACCCAGGAGTGGCGGGGATAGCCCCGGGCTATCAGCCTAGGCTAGGGGTGCCCTGGAGAGGGGGAGCCCTTTATTGGGAGGGTCCCGAACTCCCCAGGCCTGGGCTGACTAGCGATCAGGACTGATGCTGCGGCTGGGGGGCCCAGCCGCAGCCGCAGCATCAGATAGGGTTCCCCTGGCTGTGGCATCAGCCCCCTGCTAGAAAGGGTCCAGGGCTGGTTCTGGAACTTACAATGGAACCCTACGTGATTTTTTCCCTGTAAGTCCCAGAGCCCAGTGCTGGTTGTATTAAGTACAGTGGAACCCTACGCAATTTTTTCCCTGTACTTAAACAACCAGGACTGGCTTTCAAAAGTCCAAGGCTGGTTGTGTTTTGGGGGGTACCTCACGTAATTTTTTTTTAACATTTAACTATTTGTTTGCTTTTTACAGTTAGATACATGCAGGCATCTCACTGATGTCGGCATGTATCTGTGTTAATTCGACCTGCTCATGCTTAAATCAAAAGCATGAAGCAGGTCTATTCACTTGGGGATTTGAAGTTCGATTTTGTGTTCGATTTTCACGATGTTCGATTTGAGGTCGATTTGACTAAAATTCGATTTGAAATTGGATTTTACATTCGATTTGGCCTTTAGTAAATGCCCAAATGTAAAATTGAATACAAATCGAATGCAAATCGAATGCCAAATCACTCAAAATGCAAAATCGAACCTTAGTAAATTTACCCCCAATGTTCTATGAATTCTTTTGAGAATTTGTATTATACTTACAAAACTTAAACCTAGTAGGTTTAGCATATAGGATAATTAGGTGTTCTCCCTTTTTTTTTTTTAATGCAGTGATTTATATATTTGCACCTTGAAGACCTATCCTTTTTTCACTTTTTCACCATCTCAGGATGACTTTAGCTTACCTCTTGCATGGAGCATGACCCACTGCCCAGGTAAAAACTGTAGTGACTAGTGAATACACATTACAATTAGGGGCCTATTTATCATGCATTTTTTTCATAACATTTCTGCCTAATGTTATCAATTGATGCTATGTGCTGACAGCAGGGCCATTTCTAGGGGCTGGAGCTGCCAGTGCAAACAGCCAAAATGCACTCCCACCTAAAACAAGCTTAAGATAGTAAGTTTGTGGGTGCTTTTGGCATGCGCGCACCAGAGTGGGGCGTGGTCTGCCGATCAGGGCGTGGTTGCACATTAAGGGGCGTGGTTGCACAATAAGGGCCGTGGCCTCAATATAAAAAGACTACATTATGAATGCATAACATTAAAATAACCATAGGATTATTTAAAACTGTTAAAATTTTCAAGGCACACCATCTGTCATTGTCCCCACAGGAAAAAAACCACATTGCTCCCCAATAGAAGAAATAACATTGCTCCCCACAGAGCTGAATAACATTGCTCCCCACAGAGATAAATTACATTGCTCCCCACAGAGATAAATAACATTGCTCCCCCACAAAGGGAATAACATTGCTCCCTACAGAGAAAAATAACATTGCTCCCCAGAGAGATAAATAACATTGCTCCCCCACAGAGATATATAGCATTGCTCCCCCACAAAGGAAATAACTTTGCTCCCCCACAGAAAAAAGCACATTGCTTCTTTTGTGTCCCCAGCAGCCAGCCCCCCTTCTGTGTCAACAGCCAGCCAGTACCCCCTTCTGTGTCCCCAGCCAGCCAGCACCCCCTTCTCTCTCCAGCTAGCCCCACTTCCATCTCCAGCCAGCCCCCCTTCTGTTACCAGCCAATCCCCCTTTCTGTCTCCAGCCAGCCAGCCCCCCCTCTTGTCTCCAGCCAGCCACCCCTCCCTTCTATCTCCAGCCAGCCCCCACTTCTATTTCCAGCCAGCCCCCTTCTGTCTCCAGCCAGCCAGCCCACCCTTGTGTCTCCAGCCAGCCCCACTTCTGTCTCCCGGATGAGGCAGCCAAAAAAGTCAACAAGAATAATGTAGGAACTTTTGGTTCTCTAAGTGCCGGCTTACTGAGACCTGTAGGGCACCTGTAAAGAACAATATTATCATACCATAAACCCCGTACCCACCGCCACCAGCGGTGCTGGGCATATCACTGGGCTTTTAGCCCAATGCTGGTTGTTGATCAGGAGTGGGGATGCAATTTAATTATTTTGGGGATCCTCACTTTCCAAGGAATTCCAGCACTGTGCTGACTAGTTTAGGGGTGGTTAATGTGATGGCAGGGACCCCCACACTGAGTGGCATATCCAATTGGGTGCGAGGTTTAGCGAAGTAAAAAACCTTGCGCCCTTCGCGTCCAATTTTGGATTACCGTTGGTACTTACATGTCCGGGGGTCTCCGGTGGTCTCCGCATCTCCCGGTGGCCTCCCCTCCATCTTGTCACTGGGAAGGGGGCTGCTGGGAGTCCCGGGGACTGCTGGCAGGCTCCAAGGGTGATGGGAGGCCCAAGGGCTGCCGGGAGGGTCTCGGTATGAAATACCGCCAGACATGCGTATTCAAATCCTGATGCTGGAAGACCGGCAGTGAAGATCCGACAGGTGGGTATTTTAACTATTTACTAACCTACTCCCACCCTAACCCTAACCCTCCCTTAGGGGTGCCTAACCATAACCTCCCCCCAAGTGCCTAACCCTAGCCTGGTGTTGGCTACTGTTAAATAAGGGAACCCTATGCTGTTTTTAATTGTTAAAGGGGAGGGCGGGATGTTAATCAGCCAGTGCCTCCCCGGCCATTGACCTCACCGCACGTCACTGGAATCTGACACTAAAGTATTTTTTAAACTTTTTTTGATAGTTTACCTTTGGGAGACTGTCCCAAAGGTACAGGGGAGGTTTCCGAGGTTTGCACCCCAAAACCACAATTCTGCACTTTTTGTCGACACCTATTCATAGGCGAAACTTTTTTGAGGTTCCATTGCATTGAGTTCCGCACCGACGAAAATTCTCCGGAATTGAATACGGAGGAAACTTTTTGCATGGCGAAATGATGTCACTTGCGATACTTTAAAAAACGGCATTTCACACCTAATTGAATACGGCCCTTAGAGTCTGATAAATAAGTATTTCTTGCTATTGGAACTAATATAACTGCTTTGTCAGTATGCTTATTGTTTATTATTAAATTCTTTGGCTTTGCGATATGAAAAACAAAATACTAGTTTGCAGCATACAGCACCGGACCAGGGTCACAGTGCAGGAGCACGGAGACCAGCTGACCGGGGTCCCAGAGGACTTCACCGGCGCACTGATCACTGGGCAGGTAAGTGTAAGCTAAACAGGGGAGGGGAGGGGGGTCACGGTGGGGCGGATGACCTAAGGTCTGAATGTGGTCCTAGTGGGATCATATGCAGCTCTCATTATTAGGATAATGTGGCCTTGTTTTGTCCTCTTACTATTAATCCTGATGCAAGAGTGAGCACAGTGTAGTCACACGTCTAGTAACAAGATATTCCATGACTGGATGGTAATGTTGTTTCATCTGCTAAACTCGCCAGCCAGAGATTACCCTACAGTTTGTGCTTTGTAAACACTTCATACAATATATCTGATCTGCTGTTGTCTCCTTACCTGTGGACTCCGCAAAGAATCTTTAATGTAGATTTACTAAGGAGCTGTTTGTCAAAGCCGCTAATCATTGTTGGTTTTTAATACAATGTAGTTTTAACATAGCATTAGAATAAGGGCGGGATGTACTAACATTGTGTGGTACATCCTGCCAGACATCGCATCCCTACTGATCGCATATTTACTGACATATGCGATCAGTACAGCAAAGGACAGCTCTTACGATAAGAGCTTGTCCTTTGCGATCAGCACTGCGCCCTAGACTTCCGGGTTTATGACCCAGGACTCCATCTGCACATCCGCAGAGTGATGCGGCGGCCGCGGGGCATGCTGGGAGGGATCAAATCGGTTCCCTCATACCAGCGCAATGCGGTAGAAGCCCATAGGCTTCTATAGGGTCCGCATTTGAGCCCCAGCGGCCACACAATAGTATATATGGAAAATGCTGTAAAACCCCGAAAATGGGGCTTTATTGCATTTTCCATTTAGTACATCCCGGCCAATATGTTAAACAAGGCTTTTAAAACTATCCGTCAAAGCCACCCATTATTGGTGCTTTTGAAAAACCGCTCCTTAGTAAATCTGCACATTGGAGTCTGTACCCTTCTGAATGTATTAAAAGTAAATGCCCATTTCAGTAACTTACCGTTGAAGCATTAGCTTGTGTTGTAGATATAATAATATTGCTGAAAAAAACTCTATTAAAGCACACTATATGCCGAAATTATCTTATGCTGAAGCTACACTATTTTCTTACACGAGTGATAGTGATATATTTACTAGTGTGAGCTTTTAGAAGTGGAGATGTTGCCCATAGCAACCAATCAGATTCTACTTAACATTTATCTCATACCTGCCTACCCTCCCAATTCCTGCGGGAGACTCCCGGATCAAGGCACAGTCTCCCGATGCCCCGGAAACTTAATTAAGTCCCCCGCATTCCTCTGCTGTCGGCAGTTGTAGAGCACCTTCTCTAGCTGTAATAGCAGCCGGCGGCCACCAGGGGGAGAGCATATGAAAGAGAGGTGTCCGGAATTGTAGAGCTTCAGCAACATGGCTGCCACCCTTCTGCAGTGAGGGCACTATTTACCCTCTCCTCTAGTTATCCCTGCTCTCTGCTGCTGGACACAGGGACATGACAGATGCTGTATAGCTGTGCTACAGGTATAGCATAATAATGTATTACTGTACTGTATGTGTTTGAGTCTGGCACTATGCATGTGGGGTGTGTATGGTGGTACTGTATGAGTAGGGGGCTGTATGTTGGGCACTTTGAGTTTGTGGGTATAGTTGGTGTATGTTGATCACTGTATGGGGGTGTATGATGGGTACTGTGTCAGTGTGGGTATGGGGTGTGCATGCTGGGCACTGTATGGTATATGTATATACTGTATCAGTATGGGAGGTCTATGCTGAGTGTAAGTATGGGAGTGTCCATCACGAGTGATGTCAGGGGGTGAGCTTCCGGCTCTAATATAGCCGAAAGCTCACTGGGGCTTGCGGGAAGAGACCCTACCACAAGGGTCTTGTCGCAAGCCCCGATGGTCGCGATGATCGAGACTACTGCGGCCATCACCTGGCCGCTCGCAATAGCTGTGGGTAGTCACCCACAGCTAAGCGAGCGGCCAGGAGCGTCTGGCTCTGAATCAGGCCCAGAGTTTTCTATACAAATGAATCCTAATTAAGGAACCTAGATTTTTTTGTAGCAGATTTTTTAGATTAGTCTGCACAGACTTCTGGTAAATAACTAGTTCACATTAATACAATTGTTTTATTGTATGATGATATTGTATTTCATTGTTTCTATTAATCTTATATAAATAACTATTTTTTAGTTTACATTGGTGTTTTGACTCAAGATTCTGCCATGTCCAGTGAGTAATACAATTTGCATTTATTTTTATTTAAGTGCAACACCTTCAGTATAGATTCAACTATAGTAAATATACCCCACAGTGTATATTATGTTTTTTCTCTTCTCTGAAAGTAACTGTACAAAGAAGTTTTGAGTTTAGTGAATTTCCCTATCTTTTCCTTAGGATAACTTATGGCTGGATAGAAAAGAAAGCCTTGTGCTATTTTGAATCAGTGTCCTACAAAAATGCTGCTTAGCAAAGAGCTTGCAATTATCCACTTGACTAGCTACACCATGCGCCTGTTGTCTGCCATCTTGGTAGTGAGATTGCTTAAATGGTTGTTGCTGAGCTTGGCCATAGAAATAGATAAACACTGACTGAACACGGCAGGCTCAGATGTCATGCACACGGGGGGGTGATTTAATTAAAAGCAAAGAGAAACGGATTACTAGTAGCATGCCAAAATGGAGAGCTCAGGAGAATGTCATTATTGACTAGGCAGCCGAAGCTCACTCACTGGCTTCAGTAGCCTATTAGTAATTCAGCCAAAATTTGTGTCTTCCATTTTCTAAAGTTTTATAGATATTTCCACATACATAGTAACATTAGAAAGATCAATAAGCTGCACTGAATTATAGCAATGTGAGTAGGCTGCATGCTGGAGTAATATAAACTTCTGTTAATTATTTGGTCAAAATTTACTAGGTTGCGGGTTCTAAACCCTGGCGGTTTGGTGGTGGTTTGGCGGCGGTTTTGCTATTCCACAGAATTACTACTGCAAAACCGCCATCAAAACAAATTTTAGAATAGAATAGAACAGAGCTATCATTTAGAACCCGCCGTGAAACCGCCACCAAACCGTCGGTGTTTAAAACCCGATGCTTAGTAAATTTTGCCCTTTGACTTTATGTATATTATTTTAGTTTGATCTCTATTAGCTTACTTCCGAACTGTACCGATTTTGGCAGGACATCCCAAAAGGATCTCAGAAGATGTGTGGCTTGCCGCTTGTAGGAAAAATGGGAGATTACATCATAGTGGACATTTTGGTGCAGCACGAGGCAGAGTTGGGGGTATATTTTGTCTCAATTTTGCGTACATTTTGGGAGGTATGCTTTAGATTTATGGGCATATACTGCATATACTGCATGATGGGCATATACTGCAGGCTGTTGCATGCTACACTTTAGAGTTGAGCTAGAATGTGCTCACCATAATTCTAAATCAAGGTGTGACTACATTTTATCCACTGCAGTGCAAAAAAAAAGCAAATTTTGCATTCACTTCCTGGATTTTCTCCCAGCTGTAAATTTGCCCTATGGTGTTTATCCTGGTGTCACTATATTGTGTGTGATATTGTCAGGGCCGGATTAAGGTCTATGGAGGCCCCTGGGCAGCAAACTTGTGGGGGCCCCTATATACCACCGTTTATTGTCACCCTAGGAATTCTTTTTTCTTTCTATTCACCTTAATGCCCCCAGTAGTAATGCCCCTCTTGCAATGTCCACTGAAGAAGTGCCCCTTATGCAGTGTCCCCAGTAATGGTCCCCCCTATGCTGTGCTCCTTATGCAGTGCCACCTGTAGTAGTCCCCCCCTATGCATTGCCCCCTTTAGTAGTGCCCCCAGTAGTGGTCCCCCCTATACAGTGCCCCCAGTAGTGGTCCCACTTATGCATTGCCCCCAGTAGCTGTCCCCCCTATGCATTGCCCCCAGTAGTAGTCCCCCCTATGCATTGCTCTCAGTAGTAGTCCCTCCCTATGCATTGCCCTCAGTAGTAGTCTCCCCTATGCATTGCGCTCAGTAGTAGTCCCTCCCTATGCATTGCCCTCAGTAGTAGTCCTCCCTATGCATTGTCCCCAGTAGTAGTCCCCCCCTATACAGTGCCCCCATTAGTAGTCCCCCCGTATACAGTGCCCCCATTAGTAGTCCCCCCTATACAGTGCCCCCAGTAGTAGTGCCCCCTATACAGTGCCCTCAGTAGTAGTCCCCCCCTATGCATTGCCCCTAGTAGCACCCCCCCATACAGTGCCCCCTTGAAGTGGCCCCCCTATACAGTGACCCCTGTAGCGGCCCCCCTATACAGTGACGCCTGTAGCGCTCCCTCCCTATGCAGTGATAGTGCCCCTTATCACACACACACAAAAAAAAAACTTACCTGAATCCCCGCTCCTGACGCAACCACCGCTGTCTGCTCCAAGTCCCAGCTCTTTTCCTGCACTACAGTATGGGAGAGACATCATGATGTCTCTCCCATCATCCGCTGCGGGGGAGCCGGAAGGCGGAGCTCATGAGTGAGCTCCAGCCGACTCCCTCAGTTGACGCAGCAGCCAATGAGAGTCTGTCTGACTCTCATCGGCTGCTGTAACATACACACAGAGTCCGTTGGCGGCTGTGTGTATGTCACTGTGTAGTGTGGCCGCGCTCCCTGCGGTCTACACTACACTAGCGGAGGGGACACTAGCGGCAGGTGCAGACAGCGGCCGCTAATGGGGGCCCCTCTGTGTGTGGGGGCCCAGGGACGACCGCCCCTGTCGCCACCCCCCTTAATCCGGCCCTGGATATTGTTTTATAGTCCTGTCACTATTTATTTAAAACAAACTACAGCATTATGTAAGGAGGTGCGGTGTGGAGCGGGATAGACAGCTGCCTGGAGGATGATGTTGTAACTGGATACAGTGCCAAAGGAGATCCATCAAGTAAGTTGCTGTTGTTTCTCCAATGGGAGGCCAGAGCAGCAAGCTAGTTTGAATGCAATACAGGTCTTTTGAATTTGGCACCATTGCAGGAGGAACTGCATGAGTCAGATGATAGAGAGGGAGATGGCAAAATCTCTCGAAGACACAAAGAAAAAAGGAATCACCTATTGCAATAAAGAAAACACTAGAAAGAAGAACATGGATGGTGGGCAGCAAAAGCAAAACACTGCAATCAACATGAGAAGAGCTGGCCAGGACAGGTTAGTTGAAGAAGACCCAAGAATAGAACATTGAAGCCCTGGAGCCATCACAGGGCTCTTGAAAAACAGCTGACAGTCACCTTTTACTGCCCAGATGAAGCCAAGGTGAGTAAAGGTAACAAGGCCCACCTGAAGAGCAATGCTGACATCTGTAGGTAAGGGCTAGCAGAGGGGCACACAGGAAAAAGAGCTATCCCTGGGGTCTTCTGTGCCCAACAAGGTCAGCCTATTGGGTCATCCCCAGTGGAGGACCTATCTTTCTATTAGTTCCCAATGATTATGAGCACTAGTCTCCAAGGGCTCATAGTAGGAGATGCACATTTGTGCACAAGACCTTGCATAATAAGTGGCATTAAGTCCAATTGTTGATGGCTTTCGGCCCTGTGTGTTTTCCCTAGGTTATGTATTAGGCCTTCAGTTCTGCTGCACATCAGAACACTAGGCTTTGACCCTTTTTAGCAGTGATCATCATTTGTATTGGGATAGATGTCTATGGTGGGGGTTTTCTGTGTCCTGTTTCAGAGATGCAGTGGACAACCATCAAGGTAACCAGAGGGGATGTAGTCGGCACCCCGGCGTGTGAGATGCCAATGTTCTGAATACCGGCACCAGTATCCCGACCGCCGTCATCCCGAAGGTAAGTATCACGGTGTTAGGGGGAGATAAGGGTTAGGTAGCGGGGTTAGGCATTAGCGGGAGGGTTAGGATTAGGACTCGGGTAGAGAGTGTTAGGATTAGGGAGCAGGGAGGGGGAGGTTAGGTTTAGGTACTATGGAGGGAGGTTAGTTTTAGGCACCAGCAGAGGGGGTGCTAGGTTTAGGGTACGGAGAGGGGGTGGTTAGGTATAGGGACTGGGGGGAGGTTAGGGTTACGCACCAGGGAGGGTTAGGGTAGGGGTTATGATAGGCATTAGGAAAATACTTACGTTCCTTCCTATAGGTGTCAGGATTCTGGCTGTCAGGATGCCGCTGTCGGTATTATGCCCAGCGGCATCCCAACAGCTGAGATTTCATACCCAACCCAACCAGACTTATACTAGTGAGTATTACTGGTTGTATTCTCCTTGTAGACCAGGTTGTATGCTAAGACAGACCTAGTGTTTCCCAGTAGGCTGGTTAACACTGTCTAGTGGGTGCTATAGAGGATGTGAACACTTGATAGGTGAAAATAGGTGTTGAGAAACTTGCGCCATGGATGATCTATACTGGTCCCGGCAATAGGTAAGTAGTCTTTGGGATATTCCCCATGCTGTGGATGGGTTACTAATGTTAGGGCCTAATAGTCTTTTCTATTCCTAGTGTTGCCTGAACAGTATTCTTGGTGGTTTATGTAATACCCTGTATTTTGCAGGCATTGGCGAGTCTCGTGTGAAACTGCCCGATGTTTTAAAGTAGCAGACCTTTAAAAGGCAAATGAAGTGATGAAGAAATTGGTTGAAAATCAAACCGGTCACAGACTAAAAGTCTTGAGCTCTGACAATGGAGGAGAATATCGCAACATGGATGTGGAGTTCTTCGTAAAGAAGCATTGAACATCAACTAACCATCTATCTCGTACACGCTGGAAAGGAGTGAACATGCAAATCATACATTAGCGGAGAGAGCCAGATGTAACCTAAACAAGAGTTTTTGGGTGGAAGCAGTGTCTACAGCAGTTTATCTGAAGAATTGTGTTCACACAATTTCCTTAAAAGAAAAGACACCAATGGAAGTGTGGTTTGCAAGAAGACCTAGGGCGAGATGCACTAAATGGAAAATGCGATAAAAACCCTGTTTCCAGGGTTTTATCGCATTTTCCATATGTACTATTGTGTGGCTGCCGGGGTTCCGATGCGGAGGGTAATGCCAGCCTATGGGCTTCTACCGCATCGTGCTGGTATGAGGGATCCGATCAAATCCCTCCCAGCATGCCCACGTCCACCGCATCACTCTGCGCATGCGCAGATGGACTCCCGGGTCATACACCCGGAAGTCCACAGGGCGGTGTGGATCGCAAAGGACAGCTCTTATCGGAAGAGCTGTCCTTTGCTGTACTGATCGCATATGTTAGTGCATATGCGATCAGTACGAATGTGGTGTCTGGCAGTAAGTACCGCACTATGGCCCTCATTCAGACCCACTCGCGAGCGGCTGTCCGCTCGCAAGTGAGTCGATGGTCCCCACTGCGCATGCGCATGACGGAGGGAGCTCCGTCGTGCGCATGCGCGAGACTCGACGAGCGAAGGACTTTCCTTCGCTCGGAGTGTCTCATCAAAGGGGGCATGCTGTCGATGGTGACTGACAGCACGCCCCCCCACGCCTCCCAAGGGAACGCCTACCGTCTGAAGCCGGCCCCACTGACATCACTAGTGATGTCAGTGGGAGTGATTTTGGCTCTGATAGAGCCAAAATCACTCCTGGCCTTGCGGTTGAAAAACCCAACCGCAGGCTTTTGCTCGCAGTTTCGATGGTCGCGATGGTCAAGACCATCGCGACCATCATTCTGCACGCTCGTATAAGCTGTGGGTGGTGACCCACAGCTATACGAGCGTCCAGGAGGACGCTCCATATTAATGGAGGTGGGCCCTGATTCAGAGCGAGCGCTCTGGTCAGAGCGTCCAGCTCTGAATCAGGGCCTATGTTAGTGCATCCCGACCCAAGTGTTAAACATCTTTGAGTTTTTGGGTGTACATGTATATGTGTATATCCTCAAGGAAAGAAGACACATACTGGGTTCAAAGTGTATAATGCTTGGAGACTAAAGGGTACAGACATTTGTAATGCAGAAAAGACTGCTGATCTTTTAGTTGGTTTAAACCTTTTGGAAGCCACTTTATATAAAGGTGGCTATAGCATTTGGACTTGCATGTACTAAATGAAGGGACTGGTAAATTACATTTCTGTCTGTTTATTATGCAAGCATTCATGCATAGTATCTACTGCATCTGTCACAGAATCCACTGCAAACAATAGTTGGCCTGCTACAGAAGTAAAAGGGCAATATATCTACAGTTTTTAAGTAGCAGAACAATACTAGCTAAAAAAAAAATCTAAAGGGAATACAACTTTTTCTTAAGCAGTCTCTCTAGCTGCTTAAACAAACTGTGCATAAATTAAATTCGTCCAATGCTATCGAAAGAAAGCCGAATATTTGGAATAGAATAGGTAATTAATTAAATATATTTTATCCCACATACAAAGCTCATTAATGTGAAATTTGACTGTGTCAATCAATGTTCCAAAATCTGCACATACAGTGAAAGGGTTATGTAAGCCAGAGCATGTTGCTAGGCATGAAACAGTGCAGTTCCCTTATTTGGACCAGAAGAGGGCAGTGCTGCTTCAGCTCAATCATTTTGTAGAGCTGTATTTTTGCTGTTAGTCAACCACCAATAAAGTAGATGATGAAACTTGAAGAATGACTAACAAAGCTCCACATTTATAGCCACTTTAATTCTATTTTTGTGAAAACCTGTTTTCTAAATTGTTGTTCATACAATTTTTTAAGCATACAATACAACAAAAGCTGACTGGGACCTGACGGACACTTTGGTGCCCTTAAGCACCTTCATCATGGGGCTAACTATCTCAGCCTGATTTGCACGTACATGCACTTTTTTGTGACATGATGGCATTTATGACACTTTACTATGTGATTTGATATTTACCCCATATTCTTCTATTTACTTACATATATATATAATTTGTGTGTACATATGTGTGTATATATAGATATAGATATATGTGTATATATATATACACACACACAGTATATATATGTATATAGATAGATATATATATATAAATAATTAGACTAATGAAAATGCTTAAGTTAGTGCATTAAAATGTTGATAAGCAACCCTAGTGTCTGAGTGATTTGTTCCTTAAGTGCTGCCAGCATCTGCCTGTCTCTACTTTGTTTATATAACCTGGAGGGCAACTGGGTTAAGTTCATCTGCTTCTAACAGTGATTGCCAGTACACAAACAGTTATACTGTATATAAAAATACAGAGAGGTCCACACTCATGTCGTAAATCTCAAATACCTGCTGGGGTGTCAACCCAATCAGGACCAATCGGTCTATACACAGAAAACAATGGATATAAGGGGTGCACTCACCAGTCTTCTTTAAAAAGATCAATTTATTACATACCAGCAAAAGAGAGATGGAATGCATTTTATATGCAAGTAGTAAATGAAACCACAGAGTCTGTGGTCTGCCTCTGGACAATCATGGGTTAAGGTTTTTAGTGAGATAATGGGGTGAGGAGTTAAGAGGGGGTCAGCCTATTGAATGGTGTTGTGAGAGGAGTTTCAGGGCCATTTTGTGGAGTGATTCAGAATCCATTTTGGTGTGTTTTCTGGCTTGGAAATCGGTTGGAGCAGGTGCTGTTTTGTGGATTGAATAAATCGTTTCTGATACTTTTCGCTTATTGCTTTTCTTTTATTTACTATCAAACTAGTGATTTCCCTCTTTTCTCCTTCTTTTTCCTGATACCCCCTTTTTCTTTCTCTGCCCTCCTTTTCTGTGTTAGCTGCCTTTCCTTCTATCTTTCTTTTCGGTGTAATTGTATTGCTGGTGTATGCTATGGGACATAGCCCACAGCACCGCATTTCCCTGGCCGCCCGTTACCTGGACAGTGTTTATAGCAGGGAGGGTGCTGGGATGGCTCCGGTGGCCAGTGGTCGCCCGCGGGTCACCAGCTGTGGGGTAGCGGTGGGCCCGTCTGCACACGGAGCGGCTGTGGCCATGCGCATGGGTAAGGAGGATCTCATTCCTCAGATTCGCGGCAATCGCACGGGCTCAGGGGGTGGAGGGTGGCGGGCTGTGACGCAGCTCGACCCGCTGTTTCTGGCTGCCATAGCAGGGTGTCTTCAGTGCGCAGTTCACCCTGAATGTCTGTTATGAACTCGGGTGGCTCCGGCTCTGAGTCCTGGCTGGGCTCAGGGGACTCATTAGAGCCAGAGTCGCCCGAGGCGGGGTCCCTCCACGTCCGTTTTAGGAGTCAGAGGTCATCTGTCTCCTGTGTTGGCAGCAGACTAGTTTGGGAGCTGGCCACAGTACTGTTGGGGGGGCTGCATTCCTGGGCTCTGCAGTGGGTCCTGTGGGAGTATTGGGGGATAGGGTGCTGACATATGCGCAGGTGGTGGCGGGCGCTCCCCTCTTTCTGTGGAACCTTCTTTGGCACCTTCTCCCATCCCTTTGGCGCCTGGCGGGTTTGCCCTGCATCCGCAGCTGCGAGTGCGGCATCAGCTGCCCCCTCCCCCCTTTCAGTTCTGATGTCTACCATGGCTTCTGCTGTGGCGCTGCTGCTCGGGGGATCACATGTTGCACCACTCATAGGGACATCTGTTCCGGCTTTAGATTTGCAGCAATTGGGGATTGAGCTGGCACCACTGGTTGTGCAATTCCTGCAGATTTTAGTGACGGCTTTAGGTTTACAGGGGTCTCTAGTTCCCGCGGGGGGTTCAGTGGCTACTTCTGGGGGGGCCCCTGCTGCTGCTGATAGTGGCATTGCTCTTGCATCTGCTCCCTCAGGGGACAGTTTGGTATGTGCTGTGCCGGGTTCGGTTGCTCCCTTGTCCATTTCTATTCCAGATGCTGAGGCTGCGGTTCCGGAGACTGGCGTTCCCGCCAGGGTTGGGGTGGTGACCGAGGAGGCTGGAGATGGTGTGCGGGCAAGTGGTTCTGGTGAGTCGAGTTCTTCATCAGATGCGGATTGGGAAACTAACTCCGCTTGGGCTGGTAGTGCTAATGCAAATTCATCGGATTTATTGTCAGAGGTTGCTCGGCACAATTCTCAATGGGGATCCCGAAAACGTAGGCATAGGGGACGTAGGCCCAAGAAAGGCCATTGGTGATCGTCATCTTCATTCACGGACTCCTCTTTGGAGTCGTCAAAGGATGACAAGGTGACATTTAATGGCGACGGAGGCGTCGGTCTTGTAGCCTTAGCTTCTCTGATTTGAAGGACCCAGAGGAGGCGGTCCATTGTGCCAACACGGCCGACCTCCGGGGTCTTCGTCCGAGAATAATGGAGCACATTCGTGTGGGTCGTTATGTCGATGTTTTTGCTTTGACCTCTAAGGCCTGTAAAAGCTTGGCGGCCATACAGAAGGAAAAGTGTGAAGACTCCTATAAGTGTTACATGAATTGGTTTAGTGGGTTTTGTGTTTTTATGGCGTGTTACTTGCGAACGCAGACCGACGGGCACATGAATTTGGTCTGATACTTACACCTGATCCATAGCCTGTATAGATCGGCTAAGGGTGAGGTGTGGCGAACTTACAATGAGGAATTCCGTCACAAACAACAGGCGGTCGGTCATAAAATTTGTCTCCAAAGATGTAGAGGTGTGGTTGGATGTGACTAAGCCTCAGCGGGTTGGAGGAGAGGTAGTGGCAGTGAAAAAAGTACAGCCAGCTGGGAAAGCGGGGCCGTCCACTGCGGGTGCAACGACGAAGGGGCGTTGCTTCGTGTTCAATAATGGTCATTGTCCCTTTGGGTCGAAATGTCGGTTTCGACACCAATGTTTGCGCTGTGGGGGAGCTCACCCGGGAAAAGACTGCAGTCGGACAACAACTGCCTGGGGTGGGGTCCCCTCGTCGGCTAGCCAGCCTGGGGGTTCTAGCACTAAATAGGGCTCCCACGCCGGTAGATGTAGCCGCCATGTCGCGCTGGCTTGACATCTACCCCAGGCGTTCTGAAGCGGCTTTGTTGCGGGATGGTTTTCTTCATGGCTTTCATATCCCAATCATTGGTGAGGTTCGCACGAGGTCGCAGCAGAATTTACATTCTGCGATTGACTTTCCCGCGGATTTGCGGGAGAAGGTCATGAAGGAGGTCAGTTTAGGGAGAATGATTGGCCCCTTTTCGGAGCCGCCACTGCCGGATTTGGTGATGTCTCCGGTAGGGGTTGTTCCAAAGAAGATTGAAGGGAAATTTTGACTTATCCAGCATTTGTCTTGGCCTGAGGGTTTTTCGGTTACCGATGCAATCCTGGACGACCTATGTCGAGTGACGTATCAGTCATTTGATGAAGCTTTAGATATGGTTCGGTCCGTTGGGGTGCTCATGGCCAAGATCAATGTGGAATCTGCCTTTCAGCTGTTGCCTTTGCATCTGGATTGTTTTCGGTTCATGGGTTTTTGGCTGCAGGACGGATTGATGCCTTCCCATGGGATGTTCAATTTCGTGCGATTATTTTAAAAAATGTAGCACGTTCTTGCACTGGTGTATCACGAGCCAGATGGGGGAGCTGGGAGTGGGAAACCATTTGGATGATTTCCTTTTGGTGGGTCCCTCTGGATCACCTCGTTGTTCTCAGCTTTTAGCAGAGGTCCTTTCGTTGTTTGCGGAGTTCGGCATGCCCATTGCCTGTGATAAGACCGAAGGTCCTTTTGCAGTTATGTCCTTTTTTCGGGATCGAGAACGATACTTTAAAAGGGGTGTGCCGTTTACCACAAGAGAATGTGAACAGCTTCACGAGGTGCTGGTGTGGGCTTTCGCATCCAGTAAAGTTACTTTATGCCAAGCTCAGTCTCTATTGGGACTTTTGAATTTTGAGTGTCGGGTGATACCTATGGGAAGGGTGTTTAGTTGTAAATTGGAGCGGACTATGTCGCGGGTGCAAAAACCGCATCATTTTATCCGGCTTTCGGCGGAGCTTATGAGGGACCTCAGAGTTTGGGTGGAATTTGTGTCTGCATTCAATGGGGTATGCATTTGGATGTCGCCAGGGAAGTCCAATTGCGTGATCCAGTTGTTAAAGGATGCAGCTGGCTCCTTGGGTTTTGGGGCTTACTTGAACGGCAGATGGCGCGCTGCCCCTTGGCCTGAAGAGTGGATGACCAGGGGCTTGACGAGGAATCTTCTCCTTCTAGAGCTCTTCCCTATCATGGTTTCCCTAGAACTCTGGGGGTCCCTTTTGAGTAACTGCAGCGTTATTGTTTGGTGTGATAAACTCGGCGTTAATTGCGCCATGAATAGGCAGCGTGCTGCTTCTTTGCCGGCTTTATGTTTGCTTACCCAAATTGTTTTGCGTTGCCTACAATTTAATATACTGTTTCGGGTGCAACACGTCCCGGTGGAGCAAAACAAGATCGCAGACGCATTGTTGCGGTTTGATTGGGTGCGTTTCCGTAAATTGGCCCCTGTGGCTTCGCAGGTCGGTGAGTCATGCCCATCCTATGTCTGGCAGGTTATCGAGCAGGCATGGAGGGGCTAGCTCATCAGTCCCTGGCTCAGGGGACTATGTGAAGTTATCAATCTTCCTGGTTGGAATGGCGGCGATTCACAGCTTGCACAGAAAACCGATGTAAGACCAATCGGAAGCGTATTCTCGCTTTTGTATGAGTCAGGCAGGTCCAGAGCCATGGCGGCTAAGGTTTGAGCGGGTTTGTCACATTTTTTTCAGATTAAGGGTCTGGAGGATCTTTCAAATACTTTTTTAGTCAAATAGAAAGAAAGGTGTCTGCGCAGTTGTCTATACACAAATACCAAGGCTGTTGAATAATCATATAAATTTATTGCACATATAAATGAACTGCAGTTCAATATAATAACATTATATCATCACATATAAAATAGCTCTAGGGTGTAACTATTGGCACATTGTGACTAAATGTTGATACAATAATAAATGCCGTCCCAAAACAAATATTATGAACAGTAACAGATAATTGTTTCAGATAATTGTTGTTTGCCTCTAGACATTGAGAGGGTGTAGATATATTAATATGTATATGGGTATCTATTGTATAGTCACCAATGAAGACCCCAAAAGCAGAGGCTGGTGTCCCCGATATCCAGGCTAATAATATTCACAGCGCTTGATGTTGAAGTGGAATATCAGGAGGTCTCCTGATTCAATCCGTGATCCCCTGTCTCCCTTCTGGCAATGAAATCCTCGTGAGTACCCTAAATGGACGCCGCTCCAGCGGCTCCTCACTTGAAAAGAGAGGGTTCATGTGTATAGTGGATCCCAATGCAGCGCTGCTCCAGCGGCTTCCGACTCCAGTGTGTGGGGAGAGAACAAAGTCCGGCTGCTGGTACAGCACACTGCATTAGCACTGTGGACCCCAAAGTTGCGCCGCTCCAGTGGCTAGTAACTCTGGCATGTGGAGGTGAAGGTAAGGTCCGGCTATTGGTACAGCACACCGCATTGTTGGTCAGAGTGGTAAGGGGATGGTGCCTGCAATGAGTCGCTCAGTAACCGCTGACCCAGAGGCAACCACTGGTGGAAGTGTAGATGTATATGGCTGGTGTGCCAAGAGGCTGGAGGGGGGTGATAAATGAAAAGCAGTCCACTGCGATCCTTCCTTGATGCGTTTCTCTCCTATAACAGGAGTTTTTTCAAAAGGTCAATACTGAACAGTAGTTGAGCAGTCAAGCGCACCTATTTATTCTTTGGCTCTTCCCACTATTTTAGTCAAAGAGGTTTTGAAGGGTTGGGCCAGGTTAGCCCCCGTCCTACCGGACACATGTCGCCCTATTGCTTTGAGTCTGCTGGCACGGTTATTGCAAGTGCTGATATCCATTTGTGTTTCCGATGTGGAGGCTTGGTTATTTAGTGTGGCTTTTGTCATGGCCTTTCATGGGGCGTTTCGGTAAGCAAGGCCTGCTATCTCTTATATTTTCTGATGTTTTTGTGGAAGATTCAGCCGTGTTGTGTCGCATTCGGCGATCTAAGACGGATCAGTTGGGAAGGGGTCGCTGGGTTTCCATGTGGGCATGCACGAACGCAGAGGTTTGTCCAGTGGTGTGGGCCAGGCTTTAACGAGATCATTGTCCATCCACAAAGGGAGCGTGGTTACAGCATGCAGATGGTTCCCCAGTGACCCATTTCCAATTTGCTTGGGTGTTAAAGCAGAGCATGGTGGGTGATTTTGGTACCCAGTCATTTAGAATCGGGGCGGCTACATCGGCTGCAGCGTCAGGTTTTTCCATCGATCAGATTAAAGCCTTGGGCCACTGGAAGTCTGCGACATATATATCGTACATCAGACTTTGCTATAATTTTTTGTTGATCCTAACTTGAAGACTAGCTACTCGCCATCGGGGGTCTTGAGGAATTTTGTTTAACCACTAGTTTTAATTTCGGTTGCATGCCCGCTGGTGGAGTGTTTGTGTTTTGCCTCAAGTCAAGTTAGGATCTCATCCCCGCCCCCCTCTCCTCTCACTGTCCTAATTTTCTGTTTTCTCACTTCTTCCTTCTTTGCTAACTTTGTATAATGATTTGTTTATCTCATTTTATAGGTGCTCATGTTGGTGTTTGTCCTGTCTGTATTGTGGGGCATTCCTTTGTGTTTTGGGCCGACCGGTCCAATTTTGCGCAGTGTTTGGATTTGTTCCCTGTGTTGGATAGGGTTAGGTGGTTGGGAGTACAGGGCATGCTTTGGGCTTTGTTATTGGAATGTTTACGTAGGTCCATTAGAACTTTTGGGTTTCCCTTGGTTCTTGTCATTCATTTGGGGGGCAATGATTTATCATCCCGTACATTTTTGGATCTGAGGTTGTCCATTTTGGCTGATCTGGAAGCGATTGTGGCGATGTGGCCTTTTTGTAGGGTTGTGTGGGCCGAGATAATTCCTCGGCGGGTTTGGAGGAATTGTGTTTCCCCCGGGGCTCTGGATGTGGTGAGAAGGAGGATCAATGTGGTGGTCGGACGGACTGTTTGGAGCCTTGGGGGATTAGTCATTCCACATTCTTTATCAGGTTGCGGGATATCCATCTGTTCAGGTTGGATGGTGTGCATTTGAATGCTGAGGGTTCTTTTCTTTTTATTGAGGACTTAGCTAGGGATATTCAGGGGTTGGTAGAGTATGGTATGGTGGTGGTGCGGTTTTTGAGGAACCACTTTTGTCGGGAAAGAACAGTTGAAGTCGCTATCTGTATTTTGCAGCTTGAGGTGCTCTCCCTTCCAATACATGGCTTACGCTGATTATACCGTACTGGGGTCAGCGGCAACCACCTGCGCCACCATACTGTGTCTATCCTTTCCTTCTTCTACCTTTATTTAGTTAGTTGAAAACCTAACTAATAGGTTAAATAGTTAATAATTCAATAAAGCTGACCTTTCTTTTCTATGTGTCTTTATTTTATTATTGTTAAAGTGTTAAGATGTTTTACTCATTTTGGTAGGAGGGAGCACATATCAGACGATGGGGAGTTTAGAGAGACGGAATGCATTTTATATGCAAGTAGTAAATGAAACCACCGAGTCTGTGGTCTGCCTCCGGACAATCATGGGTTTAGGTTTTTAGTGAGATAGTTGGGGGAGGAGTGAAGAGGGGGTCAGCCTATTGAATGGTGTTGTGGGAGGGGTTTCAGGGCCATTTTAGTGGAGTGATTCAGAATCCATTTTAGTGTGTTTTCTGGCTTGGAAATCGGTTCCCACCCGCACTCCCTTGGATTTTGTTTTGTTAGGTGTCAGCTTTGTTATGGTGGGAAAGAACAGTTGCAGGCGCTATCGGTCTTTTGCAGCTTGAGGTGCTCTCTCTTCCAATACAAGGCTTAGGCTGATTATACCCTACTGGGGTCAGCGGCAACCACCTAAGGTGGGCCTTATGTTGTGTCATTGGGGGGAGGTGGATACCTTGAGGATGGTAATGGACTGGCTGCTCGCCTCCCATTTGGAAGATCTGAATGTGTGTGCACAATTATTTTTTACATGTTTTATTTACAGGTGATGGGGACAGCCATGGGGATCAGGTTCGCCCGAGCTATGCCAACCTCTACATGGGAGAGGTGGAGGAACATCTAGTGTGGAACAGTGGCTTTGGCACAAACCTGGTCTTCTATGGCTGTTACATTGATGATTTATTTTTCATTTGGGAAGGGGATCACAACTCTGCACACAAATTTGTTAGTTTTCTTAATCTTAATAAGTACAATCTTAAGTTCACACACATTTCACGAATATTGGACCAACTTCCTGGATCTGACCCTTGAAGTCAAGAATGATAAAATCCATACATCAAACTATTCCAAAGAGGTAGGAAGAGACGCCTATTTACATTATAACAGTGCACACTATCCTCCGTGGAAGAGGAATATCCCTAAAGGCCAGTTATTCTGTCTGAGACATAACTGCTCAGAAATGGGGACTTTCGAAAAACAGGCTGGTGATATGATGAATTCCTTCCAACAGCGGGGATACCCTGATAATATCATGAAGAAAGTATTTGAAGAAGTTAAAAGCACAAATAGAAATAGTCTCTTAGAACAAAAATGAATAACTACAACAAAACAAGACAATAAAGACAAACTTGGGGAAAGGGAAGTAGCATTTACAGTATATCCACTTATAATCACTTTTTTAAAATTACAAATATTGTACAGAAAAATAACAACATCCTACGACAAGATCGTGTATTAAATGATCTGATTCCAGAAAAAAACATTTTTATTTAAAAAAAAAAAAAAACAAATCACTGAAAACCTTATTAGCACCAAGTTTCTTAAAACCTATAGACACCCTAAAAGAAAAATTGGTAGTATTCCATGGCTACAACCTAAACCAAAAGGTTTTTTCAAATGTGGGGGAAATAAGTGTCTAACCTGCAATCATGCAATGAACAAAACGGCCTCTTGTGTCTAATTCCGAAACTAAAATTTATGAAATTAATAGTTTTATCAACTGCAATATGAGATTTGTTTTATATATGCTGGTATGTGACTGTAACTTGAAATACATTGGCAGAACTACAAGAATGCTTAGAACTAGATTCCTAGAACATCGCAGGAATATCATCAAGAAGATACAGTCACACAGTGTGTCAAGACATTTCTGTGACCACCATAATGGAGATCCTAGCTGTCTAAAATTGGTAGGAATTTATTTCATCCCACTCACTAAAAGAGGAGACAGATATAGAAATCTGTGTAAACAAGAGGTGTTCTGGATGTACCAAATGAATTCTATATATCCAGAAGGACTTAATGAAGCAGTAGAACTGAATTGTACTCCATTTCGGAGTCAGATGACTCACTGTGTGCACCAATATGTAAATGTGTGAATATATACGAATTGAAATGTTATTCTGAAGGAATTTTTCTTAATTCAACTACATTATGGTATATGTGTATGATGCTAAAACCCTGAAGATGTTCAAACCTTTCAAATGTGGACTACATTTCCCATAAAACATAGTTCCAATATTGAGCCAATCAGTGATAGGCTTGGTGACCCCATGTGATCGGAACTCCAGGAAACGTTCCCCTGGCAACTAACATACAAAAGTGAATGAAATGAGCTGCAATCACGTTTTCTGGAGTATGTGGTCACATGGGCTCACGAAGGTGAACGGGGTCACATGTTCCTTTGAACATGTGATCACGTAGACCAATGAACACAGGACATTGCCATTTCCTTGACAATGGGATTATATACAGTCTGAATTGCACCTTCTTCCGAAGTCAAGTGATTCACAATGTGCATCACGTGACCGGGAACGCAGCTACAGAAAGATATGGTAAATATGATTCTAATATTCAAAATGTTTTTCCGATAAACGGATATACTTAATTATACATATAAGTCTGTCTCCTAAATATTTTTAGAATGTTTTTATTAATAGATGGAATAGATGGATGAAATAGATGGATGATTGTCTCCATGTGTTAATGAGCAACACTAATTAGAAGTGTATTTAAAGACCCTCCAGGACACTCTACTACCACCTTTGAAAAAGCTGCCACTTTTAGACAGTGAAACGCGTCAGTTGACTCAGCCTTTGCCTTCAAGTGACTTTGTGACTTGCCTACTACAAGCCTGGACCAACTTCCTGGATTCACCACTAGGATTTTACCACTTTGGGACTCTGGGCCTGATTCAGACCCACTCACGAGCGCTGACCGCTCGCAAGCGGGTCGATGTTGGGCCAGTGCGCATGCGCACGATGGACCCGGCTCCGTCGTGCGCATGCGCGAGACCCGGATAGCGACGGGCAAGCCGTCGCTATGGGTCTCGCTACAAGGGGGGCATGCTGTCGATGGTGAGTGACAGCACGTCCCCTTTGGTGGGCGTGCTAGGGGCGTGGTTGGCCAGACGGAGGCGTTCCCATGGGAACGCCTACCGTCTGGGGCCGGCCCCACTGACATCACAAGTGATGTCAGTGGGAGTGCTTTTGGCTCTGATAGAGCCAAAAGCACTCCTGGGCTTGCGGAAGACGAGACCCTACCACAAGGGTCTCATCACAAGGCCGATGGTCGCGATGGTCTTGACCATCGCGACCATCTTTTTGGCCGCTCGCTATAGCTGTGGGTGGTCACCCACAGCAATGCGAGCGGCCAGGAGGCCGCTCTAAAATCAGGAAGGACAGCCCTGATTCAGAGCGAACGCTCTGTCAGAGCGTCCGGCTCTGAATCAGGGCCTCTATTTTTGGTTCCTGCACTGGATTTGTGCACCGTCATCTGAGGACTCCGAGTGCTGCATATGGTTATTATGCCAATAGGCACATTCCTCTATAGGTAACAGGACTTGGTAACTATACATACTCATTGGAAAGTCCCTTTCTCTTGAATGAGAGTGGTGTTTTCTGCATCGTGACCAATACGCAGTATGCATTTGGAAGTATACATAGGAACAGGCTCCAATATTTAACACTCACGAGGGGGAGACGCATGTTTGCTCATATTGTTTTATGCAATTGCTTATTGTTGTATGTAATTAATGTTTTTATATTAAATTCATCAATTCTGATTATTATATGCAATCATCCATCATAGCGCTACACAATTATCATTTTTTTCTTCGTTGTAATACACTATAGCACCATCTTTGGCCAGTGTTTTATGTGCCAGTCTATTTTATTTTTATATAATAGTTTTATGAAGAAAGAGTTTTGCTTGCTATATGAGTACGTGTGGAATGTGAGTCTGTATAGATTTTGCACATATGTCCCCAGTGAGCACGATTGTGTGAGTATATGGGCGTTGGATATGTTTGTGCTATATACAGTATTCCTTAGTGTACCAGCTGCTGTCTCAGGAAGGATATGACTGTGAATGTCGTATTTGTGTGTAACATTCAGCACTCACATATCACAGGGCATAAGTGTGTCTGCACCATGCATTAGTTCAGTCAGTAGTAGAGTGGAACTGAGTTATTTGTCTTGCTGGATGAAGGAAAGCTTAGCAAAGCCTTGTAGTTATTATGTAAACATTACGATCTTAAAATGGAAGTCAGTCTTACAGGAGGTCAGGTAAAGAGTACAGTGTGCGTGGCTGCAAAGCAAAAATAACACACAACAATCTGATTCAGTTCATAAATCTAAATTTATTCTCAGGCATTATTAAATGTTTTAGCTTTCTTACAATTTGCAAAAATTCCAATCATAGAGTGTTCACGGAAGCAAGCAGCTCATTTCAAATAAAACGGCATAGTAACATAGGCAATATAAGGATTTCCCAAAATAAGGACTTTCCACAAAATATTATTAGGTTGTGATACACCACATAACATTGTTGTTATGTGTATAACATACTAGGGGTGTGCACCGGCCACTTTTCGTGTTTTGGTTTTGGATCTGGATCTTTCTTCGTGTTTTGGATCTGGATTGGTTTTGCCAAAACCACCCTTCCGTGTTTTGGGTTCTGGGTTTTGTGTTTTGGATCTGTATTTTTTTTAAAAAAAGCATAAAAACAGCTAAAATCACAGAATTTGTTGGTTTCTCTGCTCCTATGCTATTATTAACCTCAATAACCTTAATTTCCACTCATTTCCAGTCTATTCTGAACACCTCACACCTCACAATAGTGTTTTCATGTCCAAAAGGTTGCACCGAGGTAGCTGGATGACTATGCTAAGCGACACGAGTGGGCGGCACAAACACGTGACCCATCTAGGAGTGACACTGCAGTGGCAGACAGGATGGCAGTTTGAAAAACTAGGCCCCAAACTGTACATAATGCAAAGAAAAAAAAGAAGTGCAAGATGGAATTGTCCTTGGGCCCTCCCACCCACCCTTATGTTGTATAAACAGGACATGCACACTTTAACAAATCAATCATTTCAGCGCCAGGGTCTGCCACACAACTGTGGCTGAAATGATTGGTTCGTTTGGGCCCCCACAAAACAAGCTGGCAATTAATGTGTCCCTGCACAAACTGGCTCTACGGAGGCAAGATGTCATCCTCATCCTCCTCATCCACCGATTCCTCACCCTCTTCAGTGTGTACATCCTCATCCTCACAAAGTATTAACTCGTCCCCACTTGAATCCACCACCACAGGTCCCTCTGTACCTTCTGGAGGCTGGTCTCCCTGGAAGAGCTGATAATTCATTTTGATGAACATCATCTTCTCCACATTCTGTGGAAGCAACCTCCTACGCCTTTCGCTGACAAGGTTCCCGGCTGCACTAAACACTCTTTCGGAGTACACACTGGAGGGGGGGCAACTCAGGTAAAATAGAGCCAGCTTGTACAGGGGCCTCCAAATTGCCTCTTTTTCCTGCCAGTACAGGTATGGACTGTCTGACATGCCTACTTGGATGCTGTCACCGATGTAATCCTCCACCATTCTGTCAATGGTGACAGTATCATATGCAGTGACAGTAGACATGTCAGAAATTGTTGCCAGGTCCTTCAGTCCGGACCAGATGTCCAAACTTGGTCCTGCCTGCCCTGCATCACCGCCAGCGGGTTGCTTAGGATACCTAAGTTTTTTCCTGGCAGCCCCAGTTGCGGGAGAAAATGAAGAAGGAGCCGTTGACGTGTCACGTTCCACTTCAGCTGACAGTGTGTTCACCAGCAGGTCTTTGCACCTCTGCAGGCTTGTGTCGGCCGGAAAGAGAGACACCACATAGGCTTTAAACCTAGGATCAAGCACGGTGGCCAAAATGTAGTGGTCTGATTTCAACAGATTGACCACCCTGGAATCCTGGCAAAGCGAATGAAGGGCTTCATCCACAAGTCCCACATGCCGAGCCGAATCGCTCCGTCTTAGCTCCTCCTTCACTTTCTCCAGCTGCTTCTGCAAAAGCCTGATGAGGGGAATGACATGACTCAAGCTGGCTGTGTCTGAACTGACTTCACGTGTGGCAAGTTCGAAGGGCTGGAGAACCTTGCACAACACAGAAATCATTCTCCACTGCGCTTGAGTCAGGTGCATACCCCCTCCTTTGCCTATGTCATAGGTGGATGTATAGGCTTGTATGGCCTTTTGCTGCTCCTCCATCCTCTGAAGCATATAGAGGGTTGAGTTCCACCGCGTCACAACCTCTTGCTTCAGGTGATGGCGGGGCAGGTTCAAGAGTGTTTGCTGGCGCTCCAGTCTTCGGCACGCAGTCGCTGAATGGCGAAAGTGGCCAGAAATTTTTCGGGCCACCCAAAGCGTCTCCTGCACGCCCCTGTCGCTTTTCAGAAAATTCTGCACCACCAAGTTTATTGTGTGAGCAAAACATGGGACGTGCTGGAATTTGCCCAGATGTAATGCCCGCACAATATTGGTGGCGTTGTCAGATATCACAAATCCCCAGGAGAGTCTAAGTGGGGTAAGCCACTGGGCAATGATTTCCCTCAGTTTCTCTAAGAGGTTGTCGGCGGTGTGCCTCTTACTGAAACCGGTGATACACAGCGTAGCCTGCCTTGTAACGAGCTGTTGTTTATGAGATGCTGCTACTGGTGACGCTGCTGCTGTTGCTGCGTAAGGTGATACATCTACCCAGTGGGCTGTCACAGTCATATAGTCCTTAGTCTGCCCTGTTCCACTTGTCCACATGTCCGTGGTTAAGTGGACATTGTGTACAACGGCATTTTTCAGGACACTGAGGACACTTTTTCTGACGTTTCTGTACAGTCTCGGTATCGCCTGCCTAGTGAAGTGGAATCTAGACGGGATTTGGAACCGGGGACACACTACCTCCATCAATTGTCTAAATCCCACTGCACTAATGGCGGATACCGGACGCACGTCTAACACCAACATAGCAGTCAAGGCCTCAGTTATACGTTTTGCTTGAGGATGACTGCTGTCGTACTTCATCCTCCTCGCTAAGGACTGTTGGAGGGTCAATTGTTTAGTAAAAGTAGTGGTGTTCCTACTTCCTCTCTGGGATGATGAACGACTCCCAGCAGCAGCAGCAGCGGCAGCAGTAGGCGTAGCAATGCAGGATCCTCCAGAGGAATCCCGGATAGGAGAGTCAGTCATGCCAGTGACATGGCCTGCAGGACTACTTCCGATCCTGACTAAGGAGGAAATTGACGAGGAGGGAGTTGACGGTGTGGTTTGCAGGCGCTTGGATACAACAGGACAACGGGATTTAGGTGTCCCTGGACTGCTTACGGTCTTAGCCAAAGTTTCTGAACTTGACAGTAACTTTTTATGAACGCGCTGCAGGTGCCGTATAAGGGAGGATGTTCCTAGGTGGTTGACGTCCCTACCCCTACTTATTTCACCTTTACATATGGTACATATGGCAAGACAGTTGTTGTCCGGATTTGGATAGAAATATTGCCAGACCAAAGAGGTGGAATGTTTGGTCTTCTGCCCAGGCATGACCGTGATGGGCTTTTTCATCCCACGGACAACAACTGTCTCCCCCGGAGCCTGATTTAAACAAACCACATCACCATCAGAATCCTCCTCGCCAACTTCCTCCTCAGCGCCAGCTACACCAGTATCCTCATCCTGTTGTACTTCAACAGTGACATCTTCAATTTGCATATCAGCAAGTGGACTGTGGGTGCTCCTTTCAGCACTTGCAGGGGGCGTGCAAATGGTGGAAAGAGCCACCTCTTCCCGTCCAGTGCTGGGAAGGTCAGGCATCGCAACCACCACCACACTTGGACTCTCCTTGGGGATTTGTGATATCTTCTTAGAAAGCACAGTTCTTCGCTGTGCTTTTGCCAGCTTAACTCTTTTGATTTTTTTAGTGGGAGGAGGGCTTCCATCGTCATGTGAAGCTGAACCACTAGTCATGAACATACTAGGGATCGACCTTAGCCGTTCCTTGCCACTCCGTGTCTTAAATGGCATATTGGCAAGTTTACGTTTCTCTTCAGCTGATTTAAATGTCTTTTTCAAGGTCATTTTCCTGAACTTTGCCATTTGGGATTGTATGTGCCCTCTACTATGACATTGGGCATCGGCCTTGGCAGACGACGTTGATGGCATGTTATCGTCTATGTCATGACTAGTGGCAGCAGCTTCAGCACTAGGAGGAAGTGGTTCTTGATCTTTCTCTATTTTATTTTTATCGGAGAAAGTTTGGTCCTCCATTTATGTTATATCGATTTGATATATACGTGCGGCTAAACACAGAAAATAATTTTTTTTTTGGTTTGGACTGGAGTGTACTTTGGGGGTTACAGCACCCTTTAACGGTCAAGCCAGCCGGCCCTTTACTTATGACACAGGCGCACTCTTGGCACTACTTTGTTGATGCACGTGCGGCTACTGCGCACACAATTCACAAACACAGAAAATAATTTTTTTTTTGGTTTGGACTGGAGTGTACTTTCGGGGGTTACAGCACCCTTAACGGTCAAGCCAGCTGGCCCTTTACTTATGATACAGGCGCACGCTTGGCACTACTTTGTTGATGTACGTGCGGCTACTGCGCACACAATTCACAAACACAGAAAATAATTTTTTTTTTGGTTTGGACTGGAGTGTACTTTCGGGGGTTACAGCACCCTTAACGGTCAAGCCAGCCGGCCCTTTACTTATGACACAGGCGCACGCTTGGCACTACTTTGTTGATGCACGTGCGGCTACTGCGCACACAATTCACAAACACAGAAAATAATTTTTTTTTTGGTTTGGACTGGAGTGTACTTTCGGGGGTTACAGCACCCTTAACGGTCAAGCCAGCCGGCCCTTTACTTATGACACAGGCGCACGCTTGGCACTACTTTGTTGATGCACGTGCGGCTACTGCGCACACAATTCACAAACACAGAAAATAATTTTTTTTTGGTTTGGACTGGAGTGTACTTTCGGGGGTTACAGCACCCTTTAACAGTCAAGCCAGCCGGCCCTTTACTTATGACACAGGCGCACGCTTGGCACTACTTTGTTGATGCACGTGCGGCTACTGCGCACACAATTCACAAACACAGAAAATAATTTTTTTTTTGGTTTGGACTGGAGTGTACTTTGGGGGTTACAGCACCCTTTAACGGTCAAGCCAGCCGGCCCTTTACTTATGACACAGGCGCACACTTGGCACTACTTTGTTGATGCACGTGCGGCTACTGCGCACACAATTCACAAACACAGAAAATAATTTTTTTTTGGGTTTGGACTGGAGTGTACTTTCGGGGGTTACAGCACCCTTAACAGTCAAGCCAGCCGGCCCTTTACTTATGACACAGGCGCACGCTTGGCACTACTTTGTTGATGCACGTGCGGCTACTGCGCACACAATTCACAAACACAGAAAATAATTTTTTTTTTGGTTTGGACTGGAGTGTACTTTCGGGGGTTACAGCACCCTTAACGGTCAAGCCAGCCGGCCCTTTACTTATGACACAGGCGCACGCTTGGCACTACTTTGTTGATGCACGTGCGGCTACTGCGCACACAATTCACAAACACAGAAAATAATTTTTTTTTTGGTTTGGACTGGAGTGTACTTTCGGGGGTTACAGCACCCTTAACGGTCAAGCCAGCCGGCCCTTTACTTATGACACAGGCGCACGCTTGGCACTACTTTGTTGATGCACGTGCGGCTACTGCGCACGCAATTCACAAACACAGAAAATTATTTATTTTTTGGTTTGGACTGGAGTGTACTTTCGGGGGTTACAGCACCCTTAACGGTCAAGCCAGCCGGCCCTTTACTTATGACACAGGCGCACGCTTGGCACTACTTTGTTGATGCACGTGCGGCTACTGCGCACACAATTCACAAACACAGAAAATAATATTTTTTTTGGTTTGGACTGGAGTGTACTTTGGGGGTTACAGCACCCTTTAACGGTCAAGCCAGCCGGCCCTTTACTTATGACACAGGCGCACGCTTGGCACTACTTTGTTGATGCACGTGCGGCTACTGCGCACACAATTCACAAACACAGAAAATAATTATTTTTTTGGTTTGGACTGGAGTGTACTTTCGGGGGTTACAGCACCCTTAACGGTCAAGCCAGCCGGCCCTTTACTTATGACACAGGCGCACGCTTGGCACTACTTTGTTGATGCACGTGCGGCTACTGCGCACACAATTCACAAACACAGAAAATAATTTTTTTTTTGGTTTGGACTGGAGTGTACTTTCGGGGGTTACAGCACCCTTAACGGTCAAGCCAGCCGGCCCTTTACTTATGACACAGGCGCACGCTTGGCACTACTTTGTTGATGCACGTGCGGCTACTGCGCACACAATTCACAAACACAGAAAATAATTTTTTTTTGGTTTGGACTGGAGTGTACTTTCGGGGGTTACAGCACCCTTTAACGGTCAAGCCAGCCGGCCCTTTACTTATGACACAGGCGCACGCTTGGCACTACTTTGTTGATGCACGTGCGGCTACTGCGCACACAATTCACAAACACAGAAAATATATTATTTTTTTAGCACTTGGGGGGAGCACCCCTGATGGACAGAGCACCCCCTGGACAACACTACAGCACTCCTTTAGGACTGGGACACTGCACAGGACTTTGGAGTGGACACAGCCCCTATGGAGAACTGACTGCACAACACAGTCCAGCCAGCCCCTATGGACTTTGAAGTAGTGGACACAGCCCCTATTAACAACAGCAGCACAGCACAACACAGCCAGCCCCTATGGACTTTGAAGTAGTGGACAACAGCAGCACTACACTACACTACACTACACAGCCCTAACTCCCACCCTCCCTCTTCACTGTCCACAGCCGAGTGAGAAAATGGCGCCGACGCGGGTACCTTATATAGGATCCAAAACCCGCGAGACTCGGAAGGCGGGATGATGAAGTTTTGCCTCGATTTCAGATCCGAGTCAGGCGGGAAAAGTCGAGCCTGACTCGGATCAGACTCGGATCGGGGGGGCTCGGGGGGGTTCGGATTTCAGAAATCCGAACCGCTCACCCCTATAACATACTGTACATATTATATACATAAGCTTGGTATACGTACATGAAATAATACTCTCCAGTATAACCTACGTAGTATAGTGTGTAATAAATAGGCTCTTTAATGGAATCATAACACATTTTATAATTGGATTAATATTTGGACAATGGCCCTCATTCAGAGCCGTACGCTCTGAGCAGAGCGCACGCTCTGAATGAGGGCCGGGCTCCATTTTCATGGAGCGTCCTCCTGGACGCTCGTATAGCTGTGGGTCACCACCCACAGGCTATACGAGCATGCTTTGTGATGGCCGCGATGGTCGAGACCATCGCGACCATCGAAATTGCGAGCCGGAGCCTGCGGTTGAGGTTTTCAACCGCAAGCTCCGGAGTGATTTTGGCTCTATCAGAGCCAAAATCACTCCCACTGACATCACTAGTGATGTCAGTGGGCCGGCTTCTGACGGGAGGCGTTCCCGTGGGAACGCCCCCGTCAGGGAGGCACGCCCCCGGCACGCCCACCAAAGGGGGCGTGCTGTCAATCAACATTGACAGCACGCCCCCTTTGATCGGACACAACGAGCGAAGGACTTTCCTTCGCTCGTCGCATCTGGCGCATGCGCACGACGGAGCTCCCTCCGTCGTGCGCATGCTCAGTGCATAACATCGACCCACTTGCGAGCGGACAGCCGCTCGTGAGTGGGTCTGAATCAGGCCCAATATTTCTGCACTTGAGGAATTAAAGACACATTTCCCCCTGTCCCCACCACTAACCCCACATGTGCCCAGGACAGACCTGCAATTACCAAGCAATTGTTTTTGAAGGGTGTGATGCTAAGGGAGTGACATATCCAGAAACCTATTGTTTTCCAAATAAGTAATTTGTAATGCTGGGCATACACTGCCAGATAAAATGTCTGTCAGACCGACAGACATTTTATCTGGCAGCCTGCCAGCCACAGATGTCGCCGGCATACACTGTGAGAGAAATCTCACAGTGTATAGCCCGACATCTGCGCTCCGCCCCCGGGGGAGGAGACATTTCCCTGTTCCTTCTGTTGAATCGTGCAACTGAACCTTTAGTACATTCCTGCCTATAAACCTCTAAGATTCACCTGCCTAGAACCTCTAAGACAAAACCTGCCTATACCTCCTAAAACCATAAGGTGTCGCTAATTAGCGCTGTGTTTTAAATATACCATTAATAAGACTCTAAGACAGTGGAATAGCGGTCCAACGCGCTAAAGATTATTATTCAGGTAAAAGTACAGATGTTACCACGCTATGATCTAACAATGAGCGCAAACTAAATTGTACAAACATTTAGGTCATAAGGTACAGTCAATACATACGCGTGCGCTCTGGGACCAGATACCGGCATCAGTAATGAAACCTTCGTCGAAACAGCATAACAGGACCACCGCAGACTGGCATCTCGTTTCAGAGCACTCACATATATACCCGTACTGGGATAAGCAATACAATAGAATACGTTGGCAGGTTCTCATTGGTTCCTCTTCTTGCTTCTTCCGTTACGGTACAATTCATAGGTCAATGCAAAGACTCAAACCAGCCTCTAACAGCCTGATTGTGTCCACTTTCCCGCTGCATAATAAATCTAGTCTAAACTATGGCATACAACATTTCAAGGAGTTATTCTCTCTATCATTCATATTTCATAGCCGCATGTTCTGATCTCCTCACCGATGCCACTGGAACGCTGTGGGAAAAGAGTAGATCAGTACGGCACCAATCACGGTCCATTTGCCATTTACTAAACCATAGTTACATAAAACATTCATTTCTTCATATGCTGACATTGCGATTAAACCAAATAATACTCATTCCTTTCGTGCTGCGGGACCATTGCTTTTAAATGTGTATGCGGGGAGAAATGACATTAAATTGTGTTGTGCGTTTGACGGTCTGTGGGGCACTTAGCGACCAGCACTAAGTTGGAAAGGCTTCTGTGTATGTGTGTGAGCATGCCAGTATGGGTTTGGGAAAGATCACTAAAAAGCTGGCTGTGCGTCTAAATAGCTATTTTGCGTTGTCCTATGTTTAACATGATGTGCAGGGCTTTTTGCTACATCGCGTATGTGTTAATGTGAATGCAGGGGAAAACACCACTACTTTGCTACTGCTCAAATATGTTTGTGGTGATTTTAATGTGTTGCAAAGTTATTTTATGTCTGCTAAACACCGTCGGTAGGTGTTTGGGGAAGATTGTGAAAAAGCTGTTCGTGCTACTTTTTAGCAACTTTGCTACTTTTCAAATATAAGTCTGTGATGATTTTAATGTGTTGCAAAGTTATTTTATGTCTGCTAAACACCGTCGGTAGGTGTTTGGGGAAGATTGTGAAAAATCTGTTCGTGCTACTTTTTAGCAACTTTGCGTTGTGAGTAGCAAAATTGCTACTTTTAGCAATTTTGCACTGTGGATTGTGTACTATGTATTTTTGACAAAATGGCGCTTGTGTAAGCTTTCTTTTCTAAAATGGAGTCTTGCTGCCATTCACAAGATGGTGTCTTGAGGCCAGTCGCAAAATGGCGTCGTCGCGATTAAATTTTAAACTGAACTTGTCTCAGCCAATTATTCAGCTTCGACACTTCCGTAGGAAGGAACACAGGAAATGTCTGTCTGTCGGCTGCGCTGGGCATACACTGCCCGATGCGGCCGACAGTTTAACGGGAAATATTGCATCGGACGGGCATGCTGGACAATCCAGCATGCCCGACCGAGCAATATTTAACCCTCGGTCGCCCCCCCCACGCTACAATTATCGCGGCGATCCGCCGATATCGGGCGGTTCGTCCCGATAATTGTAGCATGTATGGCATGTATGGCCAGCATAAGTCATTGTTTCTCTGAACAAGTACTTTGGGATTCCATACACTACATTTATTTATACTTGCCAACTCTCCCTCATTGTCAGGGAGACTCCTTGAAATAGTAGCAATCTCCCTGACTCCCTGAAGAATCTAGCAATCTCCTTGATTGCACCGTACCCCCAGTATGGAGCTTTTTATATATATATATATATATATATATATATCCAGAAAACCCGGCACTCCATGTAATGTACAGCAAATGCTCTGGTGCACTCCAAGGTTGTAAATTACAGCCACATGTAGATAATTCAATTGAGAGACACTCTGGAGACTTTCAATAGTGAATAAAAAACATCCTTTAATCCTACGTTAGCACCATAATTGCTCTCACCTGTAGGACGCCTGTCTGGCATCTCGTCGGCAGGTGTCCTGCAGGTGAGAGCAATTATGGTGCTAACGTGATATTGGTGGGGGTATTTAAGTATGTTGTTTTACGTGTTTCTTCATTCTGCTTGTCCCTGACAATGGGGTAATACCCGAAACGTAGGATTAAAGGACGTTTTTTACTTACTATTGAAAAGTCTCCAGAGTGCCTCTCAATTGAGTTATCTATCTATCTATCTATCTATCTATCTATATATATATATATATTAGGGGTGTGCAACGGCCACTTTTCGTGTTTTGGTTTTGGATCTGGATCTTTCTTCATGTTTTGGATCTGGATTGGTTTTGCCAAAACCATCCTTCCGTGTTTTGGGTTCCAGGTTTTGTGTTTTGGATCTGTATTTTTTTTTTTTTTAAAAAGCATAAAAACAGCTAAAATCACAGAATTTGTTGGTTCTTCTGCTTCTATGCTATTAATAACCTCAATAACCTTAATTTTCACTAATTTCCAGTCTATTCTGAACACCTCACACCTCACAATAGTGTTTTTATGTCCAAAAGGTTGCACCGAGGTAGCTGGATGACTATGCTAAGCGACACGAGTGGGCGGCACAAACACATGGCCCATCTAGGAGTGACACTGCAGTGGCAGACAGGATGGCAGTTTGAAAAACTAGGCCCCAAACAGTACATAATGCAAAGAAACAAAAGAGGTGCAAGATGGAATTGTCCTTGGGCCCTCCCACCCACCCTTATGTTGTATAAACAGGACATGCACACTTTAACAAACCAATCATTTCCGTGCCAGGGTCTGCCACACGACTGTGGCTGAAATGATTGGTTCATTTGGGCCCCCACAAAACAAGCTGGCAATTAATCTGTCCCTGCACAACCTGGCTCTATGGCGGCAAGATGTCGTCCTCATCCTCCTCATCCACCCATTCCTCACCCTCTTCAGTGTTGTGTACATCTTCATCCTCACAGAGTATTAATTCGTCCCCATTGGAATCCACCACCACAGGTCCCTCTGTACGTTCTGGAGGCTGGTCTCCCTTGAAGAGTTGATAATTCATTTTTATGAACATCATCTTCTCTACATTTTGTGGAAGCAACCTCCTATGCCTTTCGCTGACAAGGTTCCCGGCTGCACTAAACACTCTTTTGGAGTACACACTGGAGGGGGGGCAACTCAGGTAAAATAGAGCCAGTTTGTACAGGGGCCTCCAAATTGCCTCTTTTTCCTGCCAGTACAGGTACGGACTGTCTGACATGCCTACTTGGATGCTGTCACCGATGTAATCGTCCACCATTCTGTCAATGGTGACAGTATCATATGCAGTGACAGTAGACATGTCAGAAATTGTTGGCACGTCCTTCAGTCCAGACCAGATGTCCAAACCAGCCCTTGACTTATGACACAGGCGCACGCTTGGCATTGCTGCTGTGTTGATGCACGTGCGACTACTGCACATACATTTCGCACACAAACACAGAAAAAAAAGAATTGTTTATTTTTTGTGGAGTGCACTTTGAGGGTTACACCACCCTTTAACAGACTTATGGGGCACAGGCGCACGCTTGGCGCTGCTCCTTTGTTAATGCACATACAGTGCACACAATTCACAAACACATAAGAAAATGTTTTATTTTTGTTGGAGTGCACTTTGGGGGTTACACCACCCTTTAACAGACAGACGAACGCTTGTCGCTGCTGCTTTGAGGATGCAGGTGCGGCTACTGCGCATACATTTCACACACAAACACAGAAAAAAAGAAGATTATTTTATTTTGTTTGGAGCGCACTTTGGGGGTTACACTACCCTTTAACAGACAGACACACGCTTGTCGCTGCTGATTTGAGGATGCAGGTGCGGCTACAGCCCACACAATTCACAAAGATAGAAAAAAATAAGAATTTTTTATTTTTTGTGGAGCACACTTTGGGGGTTACACCACCCTTTAACAGACAGATGCACATTTGTCGCTGCTGATTTGAGGATGCAGGTGCGGCTACAGCCCACACAATTCACAAAGACAGAAAAAAAAAGAATATTTTTTTTTGTGGAGCGCACTTTGGGGGTTACACCACCCTTTAACAGACAGACGCATGCTTGGCGCTGCTGCTTTGAGGATGCAGGTGCCGCTACAGCCCACACAATTCACAAAGACAGAAAAAAAAAATATTTTTTTTTGGAGTGCACTTTGGGTGTTACAGCACCCTTTGACGGACAAGCCAGCCGGCCCTTTAATTATGACACAGGCGCATGCTTGGTGCTGCTCCTTTGTTGATGCACGTGCAGCCACAGTGCACACAATTCACAAACACAGAAAATAATTCCTCCACCATTCTGTCAGTGGTGACAGTATCATATGCAGTGACAGTAGACATGACAGAAATTGTTGGCACGTCCTTCAGTCCGGACCATATGTCCAAACCGGCCCTTGACTTATGACACAGGCGCACGCTTGGCGCTACTGCTGTGTTGATGCACGTGCGGCTACTGCGCATACATTTCGCACACAAACACAGAAAAAAAAGAATTGATACATTTTTTGTGGAGTGCACTTTTGGGGTTACACCACCCTTTAACAGACTTATGGGAAACAGGCGCACGCTTGGTGCTGCTCCTTTGTTGATGCACGTGCAACCATAGTGCACACAATTCACAAACACAGAATTTTTTTTTTAATTTTGTTTGGAGTGCACTTTGGGGGTTACACCACCAGCCAGCCGGCCCAGTGGCAAACGCAGGATTTCTAGAGGGGGGTTTCAAAATGCTTGATTTTTAGAGTGAATGTGGACAGTCCATGAAGAGGGTATAATTAGAACTTATCCAGCTTTAATATGCGTCATACAAAGTATATTGTGTGTCATAATTCCAGCATATAGAGGACCAGCAATCACAGAAGCCATTATATGCAGCAGTAGAGCCATCCTGCCTGAGCTAAATGGTTTTATTTTAGATGTGGGCACCATTCCAGAGTATTAGAGCAAGCCCGGGAGTCTGGGGGAGCAGCAGAAGAAGCTAGCACTGCCCTGGACATATATGTACATATTGGGCTCTATAGCAGCATATCCCTAATGCTGGGCATACACTCTACAATTATCTGTCAGATATCTGTCAAATCTGTCTGGTGGGAAGGAAAATCTGGTCCATTTTCTAGTTTTTGGGAGCAAATTTCTATTGTTATTTGCTCCCATACATTACCAGATTTTCATTCCAACCAGCCAGATTGGACAGATATCCGGCAGATAATTGCATAGTGTATGCCATACTTGCTTACTTTTGAAAAATAGTTTCAGGGAGATTATAAAAATAGAGGGGGCGTGGCCAGCTCTGCCCAAAGGGCGTGTCTATCACCACCTATGGGCTTATCATTTGCCACTCATTGTAGTAGAGATTGGCTCCTTTTTACAATACTAGATTGTCAGACCCAAATGCTAACATGAGAAAGGGAAGAATGTGGGTGCTGAATATCACAGGCATTACCTGCCCTCAGAAAGGACACTCACTGACAGCCATGGAATGAATGGCTGTCAGTGAGTGCCATTTCAGAGTGCAGTTAATATCTGTGACACTCCCCACCCAGCCACTATGGACCCCTTGATGCAGTTCCCTTATATTTTAGCCACCGTGGTGGGGAGAAGAGAAGGGCCACCACTGCATGCCTGCCACCACATCCTCCGTCGCCGCCAAGCACACTGTCCAACACTGCTAGCCGGCCACACTGCAAGGGGCTGGCTGGCAAATCTTAGCCTGGGGGGCACACACACAGTACTAGCCCACAAGCTTCAAAAGTAGTAGCACACAATGACACAAGGAGGTAGCATCATGGATACAGGTGATAGATGGAGGGTAGTAGCTGGGGCACAGGTGACAGATGGCGGTAGTAACAGGAACACAGGTGACAGATGGCGGTAGTAGCAGGGGCACATGACAAATGGCAGTAGTAGCAGGGGTATAGGTGACAGATTGTGTTAGTAGCAGGGGTATAGGGGACAGATGGCGGTAGTAGCTGGGACACAGGTGACAGATGGGGTGGTAGCAGGGGTATAGGTGACAGAGGGACACAGGTGACAGATGGGTGTAGTAGCAGGGATATAGGTGACAGAGGGACACAGTTGACAGATGGGTGTAGTAGCAGGGGTATAGGTGACAGAGGGACACAGGTGACAGATGGGTGTAGTAGCAAGAGTATAGATGACAGAGGGACACAGGTGACAGATGGGTGTAGTAGAAGGGGTATAGGTGACAGAGGGACACAGGTGACAGATGGGGGTAGTAGCAGGAGTATAGGTGACAGAGGGACACAGGGAACAGATGGGTGTAGTAGCAGGAGTATAGGTGACAGATGGGTGTAGTAGCAGGAGTATAGGTGACAGAGGGACACAGGTGACAGATGGGTGTAGTAGCAGGAGTATAGGTGCCAGATGGGTGTAGTAGCAGGAGTATAGGTGACAGAGGGACACAGGTGACAGATGGGTGTAGTAGCAGGAGTATAGGTGACAGATGGGTGTAGTAGCAGGAGTATAGGTGACAGAGGGTCACAGGTGACAGATGGGTGTAGAAGCAGGAGTATAGGTGACAGATGGGTGTAGTAGCAGGAGTATAGGTGACAGAGGGACACAGGTGACAGATGGGTGTAGTAGCAGGGGTATAGGTGACAGAGGGACACAGGTGACAGATGGGTGTAGTAGCAGGGGTATAGGTGACAGAGGGACACAGGTGACAGATGGGTGTAGTAGCAGGGGTATAGGTGACAGAAGGACACAGGTGACAGATGGGTGTAGTAGCAGGAGTATAGGTGACAGAGGGACACAGGTGACAGATGGGTGTAGTAGCAGGGGTATAGGTGACAGGGACACAGGTGACAGATGGGTGTAGTAGCAGGAGTATAGGTGACAGAGGGACACAGGTGACAGATGGGTGTAGTAGCAGGAGTATAGGTGACAGATGGGGGTAGTAGCAGGAGTATAGGTGACAGAGGGACACAGGTAACAGATGGGTGTAGTAGCAGGAGTATAGGTGACAGATGGGTGTAGTAGCAGGAGTATAGGTGACAGAGGGACACAGGTGACAGATGGGTGTAGTAGCAGGAGTATAGGTGACAGAAGAGTGTAGTAGCAGGAGTATAGGTGACAGAGGGACACAGGTGACAGATGGGTGTAGTAGCAGGGGTATAGGTGACAGGGACACAGGTGACAGATGGGTGTAGTAGCAGGGGTATAGGTGACAGAGGGACACAGGTGATAGATGGGGGTAGTAGCAGGAGTATAGGTGACAGAGGGACACAGGTAACAGATGGGTGTAGTAGCAGGGGTATAGGTGACAGAGGGACACAGGTGACAGATGGGTGTAGTAGCAGGGGTATAGGTGACAGAGGGACACAGGTGACAGATGGGTGTAGTAGCAGGGGTATATTTGACAGAAGGACACAGGTGAGAGATGGGTGTAGTAGCAGGAGTATAGGTGACAGAGGGACACAGGTAACAGATGGGTGTAGTAGCAGGAGTATAGGTGACAGAGGGACACAGGTGACAGATGGGTGTAGTAGCAGCAGTATAGGTGACAGATGGGTGTAGTAGCAGGAGTATAGGTGACAGAGGGAGACAGGTGATAGATGGGTGTAGTAGCCGGAGTATAGGTGACAGATGGGGGTAGTAGCAGGAGTATAGGTGACAGAGGAACACAGGTAACAGATGGGTGTAGTAGCAGGGGTATAGTTGACAGAGGGACACAGGTGACAGATGGGTGTAGTAGCAGGAGTATAGGTGACAGAGGGACACAGGTGACAGATGGATGTGGTAGCAGGAGTATAGGTGACAGATGGGTGTAGTAGCAAGAGTATAGGTGACAGAGGGACATGGGTGACAGATGGGTGTAGTAGCAGGAGTATAGGTGACAGAGGGACACAGGTGACAGATGGGTGTAGTAGCAGCAGTATAGGTGACAGATGGGTGTAGTAGCTGGAGTATAGGTGACAGAGGGAGACAGGTGATAGATGGGTGTAGTAGCCGGAGTATAGGTGACAGATGGGAGTAGTAGCAGGAGTATAGGTGACAGAGGAACACAGGTAACAGATGGGTGTAGTAGCAGGGGTATAGTTGACAGAGGGACACAGGTGACAGATGGGTGTAGTAGCAGGAGTATAGGTGACAGAGGGACACAGGTGACAGATGGATGTGGTAGCAGGAGTATAGGTGACAGATGGGTGTAGTAGCAAGAGTATAGGTGACAGAGGGACATGGGCGACAGATGGGTGTAGTAGCAGGAGTATAGGTGACAGAGGAACACAGGTAACAGATGGGTGTAGTAGCAGGGGTATAGTTGACAGAGGGACACAGGTGACAGATGGGTGTAGTAGCAGGGGTATAGGTGACAGAGGGACACAGGTGACAGATGGGTGTAGTAGCAGAAGTATAGGTGAAGAGGGACACAGGTGACAGATGGGTGTTGTAGCAGGGTTATAGGTGACAGGGGGACACAGGTGACAGATGGGTGTAGTAGCAGGAGTATAGGTGACAAATGGGTGTAGTAGCAGGAGTATAGGTGACAGAGGGACACAGGTGACAGATGGGTGTAGTAGAAGGGGTATATGTGACAGAGGGACACAGGTGACAGATGGGGGTAGTAGCAGGAGTATAGGTGACAGAGGGACACAGGGAACAGATGGGTGTAGTAGCAGGAGTATAGGTGACAGATGGGTGTAGTAGCAGGAGTATAGGTGACAGAGGGACACAGGTGACAGATGGGTGTAGTAGCAGGAGTATAGGTGACAGATGGGTGTAGTAGCAGGAGTATAGGTGACAGAGGGACACAGGTGACAGATGGGTGTAGTAGCAGGAGTATAGGTGACAGATGGGTGTAGTAGCAGGAGTATAGGTGACAGAGGGACACAGGTGACAGATGGGTGTAGAAGCAGGAGTATAGGTGACAGATGGGTGTAGTAGCAGGAGTATAGGTGACAGAGGGACACAGGTGACAGATGGGTGTAGTAGCAGGAGTATAGGTGACAGATGGATGTAGTAGCAGGGGTATAGGTGACAGAGGGACACAGGTGACAGATTGGTGTAGTAGCGGGGGTATAGGTGACAAAGGACAAAGGGACACAGGTGACAGATGGGTGTAGTAGCAGGGGTATAGGGGACAGAGAGACACAGGTGACAGATGGGTGTAGTAGCAGGAGTATAGGTGACAAAAGGGACACAGGTGACAGATGGGTGTAGTAGCAGGGGTATAGGTGACAGAGCGGCACAGGTGACAGATGGGTGTAGTAGCAGGGGTATAGGTGACAGAGGGACACAGGTGACAGATGGGGTAGTAGCAGGGGTATAGGTGACAGAGGGACACAGGTGACAGGTGGGGGTAGTAGTAGGGACACAGATGACTGCTTGCACTGATAATAGCAGTAGCAGAGATTGGTTGGGGGTAGTAGAAGTGATACATTTAATCTGTGGGGGGTGTAGGTAGTAGCAGCAGCACTGACAGACATCAAGTGGTGGGGTGGTAGTAGTGGTAGGTGGGGGTAGTCGAAGGGACACAGAAGTGAGCTCCGATTAATAAAAGTAGTAGGGTCACACAAATGACAGTGGAGTATAAAGTTGTCAGTCAGTACCTGTACTTCTTCTTGAAGCAGGGATGCACCGTCCTTCATTAGGCTATATGAGTCTGTGTGGGGCAGCTGCAGGGGGTGATTGTGCTCCTCTCTCAGCCTCTCAGGATCTTCCACACCAGTAGAACTTTGCCTACCCACATCCCCTCCCATGTTCTGCGGCAGCTGCCGGGACTGAGCACCACAAGAACTGCGGTCTGTCACTCTGAATCCCCACCTCCTGTAGGCTTTGGTCAGGAGGTGGTGGAGACAATACTAATTACCCGCTGTTGCTGAGACAATGGACAGAGTGCCGCATGGGCTGCACACACACAGTCCGAGATCGCATGCACCTATTGTGTAGGATACTAGGTGGCCCACAGCAGTGCAAGATGGTGCGAGCCAGGTGAGCACAATTTCCCCTGCAACCCGGCAGAGTCCGCCCCTGGGACCTGGGTATTTGCGGTGGAGGGGGGCCGAAGACAGGAAGAGCGGGGCAGCTGGTAGAGGCAGTGTGAGTCAGCCGGGTACTGCTGGGGCTAGGACTAGATGCGCCGCGGTGGTGCTGGCATATCTTCGTCTCCTGTTAGGCCCCGCCCCCTGCATTTCCAGACTTGCGCATGCGCAGTCCGGATTTTCACAGAGTGCCTGTAAAACTGGGAGAAGTAGTATGATTTGCAGGGCAGTGGGAGGCTTAATTAATAATCGGGAGACTCCCGCTGAATTCGGGAGGGTAGGCAAGCCTGGTGTATGCCCAGCATACCAGTGAATGTTTTGCAGATGTCCTAGTTGGTGCAAAGGTTATTTATTACTGACTGATACGTATTAAAAGGAGGGGGGGTTTCCAGGCAGACGGAAACCCCCCTGCGTTTGCCTATGCGGCCCTTTACTTATGAGACAGGCACACGCTTGAAGCTACTTTGTTGATGCACATGTGGCCACAGTGCACACAATTCACAAACACAGAAAATATTTTTTTATTTTGTTTGGAGTGCACTTTGGGGGTTACAGCACCCTTTAACGGACAAGCCAGCCGGCCCTTTACTTATGGGACACAGGCGCATGCTTGGCGCTGCTCCTTTGTTGATGCACATGCAGCCACAATGCACACAATTCACAAACACAGAAAATATTTTTTTATTTTGTTTGGAGTGCACTTTGGGGGTTACAGCACCCTTTAACGGTCAAGCCAGCCCTTTACTTATGACACAGGCGCACGCTTGGCGTTACTTTGTTGATGCACGTGCGGCTACTGCGCACACAATTCACAAACACAGAGAAAAAAAATAATTTTTTTTTGGAGTGCACTTTGGGGGAGCACCCCTGATGCACAGATCACCCCCTGGACAAAACTACAGCACCCCTCTAGGACTACAGCCTTTATGGGACACTCCACAACACAGTCCAGCCAGCCCGTATAGACTTTGGAGTGGACACAGGGCCTGATTCAGACCCACTCACGAGCGCTGAGTGCTCGCAAGTGGGTCAATGTTGCCCATGTGCGCATGCGCACGACAGAGGCCGCTCCATCCTGCGCATGCGCGAGACCCGAATAACGACGGCCAAGTCGTCGTTATGGGTCTCGCACCAAAAGGGGCGTGCTGCCGATGGTGATTGACAGCACGCCCCATTTGGTGGGTGTGCCGGGGGCGCGGCTGCCCAGACGGAGGCGTTCCAATGGGAACGCCTACCGTCTGGGGCCGGCCCCACTGGCATCAATAGTGATGTCAGTGGGAGTGCTTTTGGCTCTGATAGAGCCAAAATCACTCCAGGGCTTGCGGCAGATGAGACCCTACCACAAGGGTCTCGTCGCAAGCCCGATGGTCGCGATGGTCTTGACCATCGCGACCATTATTTTGGCCGCTTGCTATAGCTGTGGGTGGTCACCCACAGCTATGCGAGTGGCCACAGGCCGCTCCAAAAAGTAAGAGGGACGGCCCTGATTCAGAGCGAGCGCTCTGTTAGAGCGTCCGGCTCTGAATCAGGGCCACAGCCCCTATGGACAACTGACTGCACAACACAGCCCAGACAGCCCCTATGACAGCAGCACAACACAGCCCAGCCAGCCCCTATGGAAAACAGCAGCACAACACAGCCCAGTCAGCCTCTATGGACAGAGTGGTCACAGCCCCTATTGACAACAGCAGCACAACACAGCCCAGCCAGCCCTAGCTCCCACCCTCCCTCTTCACTGTCCACAGCCGGAGTGAGAAATGGCGCTGACGCGGGGACCTTTTATAGAATCCAAAACCCGCGAGATCCGGAAGGCGGGATGATGACGTTTTGCCTCGATTTTCAGATCCGAGTCAGGTGGGAAATGTCGAGCCTGACTCGGATACGACTCGGATCGGGGGGGCTCGGGGGGGTTTGGATTTCAGAATTCCGAACCCGCTCATCCCTAATATATATACACACACAGTATATATATATATATATATATATATATATATGTAACCCCCCTTAATATTACAGAAAGGATATAAGGTTACTGCTATTCACTTGGATATAAGTGCCTCCACCCAAACTACTATAGGGTGTCTGGGAAACCCGGTAAATTAATGGTGTGATGCACAATGGTAAAACATGCAATCCTAGTGTATGTGTACAGTCATTTAAGAAGCATATGACATATAGTAATGCTTTATTTTAGATTTACCACCGGAGTCCTTTCTTCTTTTGTAGGAGGCCGCCGACCGGGTTCCTTCCTGACTTACAAATAAGTAAGTATAGTTCAACAATTAACAATTACCAGTTCTTAGGCCCTCATTCAGAGCCGTTCGTTAACAGCAGTACGCTCGTTGCGTTCCGATGTTGACTAACCGCGCATGCGTCGGTGTTACACTGCGCATGTGCGTACGGCAGATTGCGAGTTTTTTTTGTCTCGTTCGTCAAATAGCGTACAGGAAGTGACATGTCAAATGTGATTGACAGAACAGGGCGTTTTTGGGTGTTGACGGGGAGGAGATGGAAAAACGCAGGCGTGGCGAGGCGTTTTTGGGGCGTACATACATTAACAAATGCGAACGTCAAATGTGTTCGTACCAACTCATACGTCACTGGATGATCCTCTTTCCCTTCAAAATGCTCGCACAGCTTAGGGTCTGGATTACTCGACCACATTGGCGATGGCCAACTCCTCCGTCCTGGCACTCCTCGATGTAGCATCGATTAATCACGGCTTGTCAGAAAATCAATTGGTGTTGGATTGAAAACCGGCTTGGTATGTGTTTGGAAATCAGTTTTTTGGGTTAGCACAAAACCGAACGCAGGTGGAAATCATAGCTGCTAATGTCAGGATTACACAATCAATTTGCGTGCATTTGTGGGGGTTTATTTTGGGCTCAATTTTTGGTTTTTGGACTATTGTAACAATAATGTCATCATGTTTAGGGTTTTTTTGCCATTTTGTTTTTGCCAGGTGAATTTGCATCCTTAGTTACATTTTTAAACGTTCCTTAAAGAGCCCTTTTTTTTTCCATGTAAAATGTTTTTGTTGAACGTTGTTGCCTTGTGGGCCCGGATTAAATGTAACCCATTTTGACAATAATGTCAGAATACAAAGTCGTACATTTTATGTAAATTTATTGCTATCCAAAAAAAAAAACCATGCACATATTTAACACAAACATTTTTTGCAGTGTTCATTCCACAATATTTAATAATTGTGCAAACATAAAATTTTTGGTAAACGTAAAGCAAAAAATTAAAAACAATTCACAAGAAAGGAGAGGGAAGTTTTGGCCAGAAAGGAATATGAGGCAAGCACAGAAAGAGTGTGGGAAAAGTAGCCAATGCTGTCAACGTTTTTTCCCCCGTTTGGCTGGGGGAGGGAGGGCGCCAGACCGGGTCCGGGATGTCATCGGGCTGGCCCGTCCAGAGGCAGATGTTGTGGCCTCTGGACTAGGCACAGGGCTAGGCACATTTGGAGGATTGGCTGATGTTGTGCCAGAGGTGGAGGATCCTGATGTTCCGGCAGGAAGGGAGGTCGGCTCCACCATGTGCTGGCGAACGAGCTGCTCCAGGGCATTGGCGATGCGGATGTTGGCCCTGGTATTTTCCGCCAGGGCCTGACCAATGGTCACGTTGGCTGCAGCATTTTGCTCCAGGGCCTCAGCCACCCGTACCAGACTGGCGTCCATCCTCTGCAGAATCTCCGTATGGAAATCCGATTTAAAATTGAGTTCTGTGAGGAGGGACACTGCCTGCGAGGGGGACTGCCCTGGACTGGCTTCTGCAGGGTCCTCAGCCGGTTGTACTGGTTCCTCCCCTGCAGAGCCAGCAGAAATTCTGCGGCCAAGGCTCCCCTCTGGAGCAGACTCATCCGCCTGTGTCTCTGTTGGAAAAATGAGAAAAGAGTCACATTAGAATCTACATATTGGCACAATAACATTTCAGAGTTGGTGACATCACATTATTTACCTGGGACAACATGAGGAGCCGCAAAGTCTGGCATGTTCGTATCCATGTTGGACACGCCAAACACCTCCACAGGCTGCACACACCCCTGTGCCAGCTCTTCTAAATCATTTAACTCCAATGACACAGGGGTGGGACCCCCACCTGTCCCCCTTGCATGCCTAGCCCTGTCCGCCAGTTTTTGCTTCAGGCGATATTTGAAGTCGGCCCATCTGTGGGTGAAATTGGAACCATTATCCTTTTGTTTAAAATGGGTTTTGGTTTTAGGGGGGGTCAAGTGTTTACTTACCGCCGTTTGACATCCCGGGCTAGACGGACATAATCACCCACCCTATTGACAGCAACAGCTACCTCTTCCCACATTCTCAACTTCTGGCTTGCACTCATATTCCTGTCTGCCTGTGGCAGGATGTCCACACACTTCTGAATCAAAACCTCCATCTCCTTTCTTGTGAATTGTGGCTGCCTTTTCTTTTTGCCAGCTTTGCCCGGAATACTGGGCCCGGCAGCCTCTTCCATGTCATCCTCCTCACCTATTTGTTTAAATTTTGAGAATTGTCAACTTCACAACTTGCACAATATTATGTTTCTAATTAATCATTGAGTCAAAATGCCTGAAATACTTACCGCCAGACTGTTGTCCATTGTTTCCCTGGTCTGTAGCCATGTCTGAGCTCCAAACAAGAAATACACCAGAATGTTTGGTTTGGCTCGTGACGTATTTATACATGCGTCCTTATTTTTCGGCCGCATCATTGATTGTGCGTTCCTATGATCCCTCCTTAATTTGTGCGGGAAACGAAAAACTATTTATGGCTTGGGGCATCTCGAGTCGAGGTGGCGTTTTTGGATTGTTGGAGGTTACATTGGTCGGAGTTGATTGTTGGCGGGTTTTGGAGTTTGCGTTGGTGGAAGTAGTTTTTTTTTATATATTTTCTTTTTTTTTTTCCATTCGCATTTTTTCTGTTGGATTTCTTTTTGGGGTTTCTTGTTTTGGTAAGTTTTTGGAAGTCTAACTTTGGTTCAATTTGTGTCTCCTTCTGTTTCTGAATTTTCTAACGTTTTTTTGGCGTCATTTCATCTCTCTTAGGTTTTTTTTTGGCTCTGCCCCAAAGACCTTTTGATCCGGAATCTTATATATTATCTCTTGGTAAGTTCATTTGTTTAATTGTTTTGTAAATGTTCATGTTTGTCTTTACGCAACTTTGTGTGGCCTTACACTTGTAACCTTTGTTTTTCTTACTCAGAAATGTTTTAAAAATGTATTTTTTTTGTAGCTGCGTATTTTGTAACTTGTATTTGCGAACTAATTAGCGCATTTTTAACAGTTTTTATTGTGACTTGTATTTGCGAACTAATTTGCGCATTTTTATCAGTTTCTATTGTGACTTGTATTTGCGAACTAATTAGCGCATTTTGAAATGCTTATTCATCCCGTTAAATTGTTTGTGTTTTCCCTTTAGCATTTGTTGCTTACATTTGTCCCCAATTTGATGTAGTGTGCGCAATGTCGTTTTGCTCTTTGGGCAAATGTGTGTTTCTCCCCTTTTATGTTTTTTCTTGCACAAAATTTTGAAACAGAAATGCCCAGCATAAAATGATGTATTTTTATTTTGTGATTATTTCCAGTTTGCACGTATCATGACAATACCCCGGCATGTAAGCATCAATGGATGGTATCATCAAGCTAAGTTATTTTTTTTTGGGGGGGGGGGGTTAAAAAGCCTTACATTCAAATCTTGCCATTTCAGGTTGATCTGGGTCGGATTGTTCTGGCCATGCTCCCGGAAGCCGACCAACCTCAATCTCGTCCCAGGCGTAGGCAACATAGGCATGCAAGGCCCCAGATATTTCGAACACGTGTCACCCTTTTTGGAATGCCCGATGATGAGGTTTTAAGATGCTACCGTCTTCCTCCCAAAATCATCATAGACACTCTCTCATTAATAGAGAGTGATCTTGATCGGCAAATTGACAGTCCTACAGCAATACCACCACTTACGCAATTTATGGCGGTGTTACATTTCTGTGCCTCAGGATCGTTTCAAACAAAGGTGGGAATAGTGGCGGGCATCTCACAATCCTCCTTTTGCCGGATCCTGAGGGCAGTGATGGAGGCACTTTTCCAGCACCTCCATCATTTTATTCAAATGCCTTTGGATATGGGTGCCCTTAGTGTGGCCAAGGCCAATTTTTACCAAATAGCTGGCTTCCCACACATCATAGGGGTTGTGGATGGTACTCACATACCACTTCAGCCTCCAGCACGGCTGGAGGCCATATTTCGAAACCGGAAACACTATCACTACCCTGAATGTAATGGTGGTATGTGATGCCTCCCTCCAGATCCTGTCCCTGAATGCAAAATTACCAGGAAGTGCACATGACTCCTTCGTCATCCGGCAATCAGGGATATGGCACAAATTAACCAACCTACAAGCTGGTGATGCGTGGCTCCTGGGTAAGTGGAGACCTTTAGTACATAACAATGTTAAGCTTCATACAGAGTGATCCTGATGTTGTCTATTCTTTTTCACAGGAGACAGTGGCTACCCTTGCACGCCCTGTCTGCTCACTCCTTATTTGGCTCCCACACCAGGGCCACAAAGTGAGTTTAATGCCGCACTTACAGCCACCAGGCAAGTGGTGGAGCACTGTATCGGCCTTTTAAAAGGCCCATTCAGATGCCTCCACCGCTCTGGTGGCGAGCTCATGTATTTGCCGGATATGGTTTCGAAAATTGTGGTCCTGTGTGGGATATTTCACAACATCGCCATAAGGAGTGGTGTCCCAATGCAGCCAGAGGATGCCTTACCTGAGGATGGCCCCCCCGAGGTTGGTCGGAGGTCAGTATGTGGGGGGGCCATACGCGATGATGTGGTGGCCAGATATTTCAGGTAATTATTGTCAAAACAACAGTGTTTATACCCAATGTGGTACGGCTTGTTTGAGAACATCTAATTAATTCTTTTTTTTTCTCCATCTTCTGTTTTTTTCAATAATCTTTGGGACTCCAACAATGACTACTTCCTGCTACCCTTAAAAAACCTTTATGTGGCAATTTTGGGGATATATTATGGAACCCATATTGCAACGCCATATTTGTGGAATCATGTTGGCATGGTCCTTCGTCAACCAGTTCTTGATTTGTTGTGGGTTTTTCTTGAGTTTTTGGTATGTGTTGTATTTATGATTATCACTGTGTGTTTTGTTTGTGAGTGACCACTTTGATTTTGGAGTTATATTGTGAATAAATGTCTTGAGAGTGTAATTTTGTACCTTTTTTTGAACGTTACAAGCAAGTGTAACCAGGTTCACACACGTTACATTTGCCTAAGGGGTAATCCAGTAATGACGCAAGTTGAGCTAAAATGTAATATGTTTTCAGGGTCCAAACCAACACCCAAAGGAATCCTGTACAATCAGTTGGCTTCGTAATATCGGCCTAAGCAGCTTGCACCCCAAATAGGAACCTGTAAAATGTAGTAATATCTCATTTTGACTACACCAAAAAAGGGAAATGAGATTGTTACTGTTAGGTGTTTCTTGTGCCTGTTTTCCTTAAAAATACAACACACAATCTTAGTGACAAAAATTGCAAATCCTTGCTGGAAAAGTCTACTTATGTCAGTGTAAACAATCTCTGATTTTGAAACAACGAATGAGACAGAACGTTAATTTGAAAATATAAATTTATTTACATTTAGCAAAAAAAAAAAAAAAACTAGTCCCTAAGGAGGACCGACATATGGTCAAGGACCACCAGCAGACCGATTATAGGTTCCCGCATACGGGCCAAACAGCCGGCTAATTCAGCCCTACGCCTCTGTTCCTCTGTGGATTAGAAAAGTGTGGGGATTAATACAACAATAATGAAACCACATTAAAAAACAAGCCAAAACAAACAAACCAAAACTAAAAATATTTTGAAACAAAGCATAATTACACCATTAAAACCCAGCCCCCCAAAATGGTGTAGCCCAAAAATACACGTCCAAAAAACAAATTCCGACAGGTGTGATATGTGTATGGTGAAATCAGCAGTAACAGGTAAAGGCAACCCGAAAATTCCCCAAAAGTCTACCAAAAAACACAAAAAAAGGGAACGACACACGATTACATACAAACAGTTTGTGGCGAAAAAAAAAATAATCAAAAACACCGTTAGAAAAAACGGCAGCTCCAGAAGGCACTCCGTCGTCTTCCTCGGAGGTGCCTCCATTCCCCAACGATCTGGGCGGGGAGATTTCTGAATCCGGGGAGGGGGTAGTTCGAAGAGGGGTGGTTGGAGGAGAGGGGGAATTGGGACAGAGGGGAAGGAGCCCCGAAATATCCGCCACAGGGTCTTGGCAGGCTGGGGAGGAGTGGGAAATAGGGGAATTTGGGGTTGTGGAGGGTTGGCTGGGGGTTGGGGAGAGTGGGCGTGAGCGCCGTCTGGGATGACGATGACGCCGTAGTCTTCGCTGTGCCCCTAAAAGATGTGAAACAAATTGTGGTTAGTTTCAACCCAAATCCGAGAAAAACACTATTTTATGACACAAAAAATCGAAAAACATGGCCATGCAGATATGAGTACAATGAATAAATATGACATACATGAAAACATGCCCATGCAGATATGAGTACAATGAATAAATATGACATACATGAAAACATGGCCATGCAGATATGAGTACAATGAATAAATATGACATACATGAAAACATGCACACGCAGTTAGGGCCACAAAGATAAACATGAAAACCACAGTCCCTAAAACTTACTTTCAGCGATCTGCATGCGAAAGCATGCCAGCAAGCGGGGCGTCCGCCGTTGCAGGTCCGACCACCTGCGCTCCAGCTGCCCGATCTGGCGGCATGAGCCAAAGGAGAGCAGGCGGCCCCGTACCTCCGCATATGCGGAACGCTTTTCGCGATTGGTGATGGGTGGAGGCTGGCTGGTGATCCGCCTATCCATCACCTCCGTTAGCACCAGCAGCTCGCGCCTGGTGAATGCCGAGGCTCTCATGATGGCAATGGTGTATTTGTTAAAAATCATTTTTAATAAAGAGCCAAAAATAATTTTGATTGGCTAATGTATTTGGGTAATTAACAGGACCAATTCTATTGGTTAGTGTATGAGTCATGTGTTCGACAGGGCCAGAAATCTCTTGAGAGTTATGATAGGCTTGATGCAGTGACATGCGTAAGCAAATTTAAATAAAGAAATGAACCCCGGGAAATATGCGGGGAGAAAAACAAATAGAACAATTGTTTAATTGGGGCTAACATGTATTTTGACAAATAAAAGCGAATGTTTAATCTGTACGTATTATGCGGGTAAACACAAACACGGACAAGATTAAAGTTTATTGCATTGTGTTAAAAAAAAAAAAAAAAATTAAGCTAATTGATATATTGATTGGCACGATACGATTGAGGGAGGTAGGCAGAATAAACGTGCAGTTAATCGAAATCTGACAGTCCCACTTCCGGGTTGTACTTGTGCGTGCGTTCCCTTCAAGCCATTTCGGGGATGTACGCTCGCTATTTGGCACGCTCGTTAGTTAGAGGAGGGGTCGGTTGAGTTTGGGGAGGATGTTTGGCTGCGTTCGAAAATACGAGCGAGTGCTTGTATTTACATATTTTTTTACGTACGCCGAACGTACGAACGGCCACTTGCGTCCGGGTCTGAATGAGGGCCTTAGTCTTTATAAGATGATAAATCAAATACATACACAGATATTACACTCTTGCAATATAGTATCGATTAAAGATTATAATATTGTTCTCATCAAACATTTCTATAGAGTCCTTTACCCTTATCAAGTTCTGTTGTACCTAACAGGGAATGTCTCTTTTAAATATCCCGTGGTATTATGTCACTTTGTTAACTGAAAACACAAAGTCTTGTTTATGTCTCCCTTGACTGATGTAAAGTCTCGGCAAAAATTATACTTTCTCCGGGATTATCTTGCTCAGCAACTCATAGGTATAAAGTAATTCAACCTTCTTGAAATTAAAATACTCCCCTGTGGGAAATGGGGCAGAGCCAGAGTAGTAAGCGATATGATATATCAGTATTTCAATAGTTATAGGATGCTAGGGAATATTACCAGGAACTTTAAACTCCCACCTCTCTGAAACGATAAATCCCCGGTGGCAATACTGGCTGGTTTCATGAGTCGGTATTATTGGCTGCTGTTGGAAAGAGAATCAGTGTAATCTGCTAAATTGTTATTAAAGATTCTTCTTAATGTTGGCTGTGGACTCCTATATTTCCTGTACACAATAGTCTGCTCCCTTGTATATATTAATCCTCCGTTAATATAACGCCTGTAATTTATGAGATTCTTAGATTAAAGGATAAGAGTTAGTTTTGATTCAAAGTTCCTTGCTTAAAACTGTGGAACAGTATATATGAATGCCCTGTGGCTGCTTTACCTCAGGGGCTATAATATCCGCCTTCACTGTCAATGTTCCTTGCTTATAACTGTGGAACAGTCTATATGAATGCCCTGTTGCTGTTTTTATCCTGGGACTATATATATTTCTCCTTCACTGCCATGAAATATATATGTGGGTGTGAAGGAATGAAGTACTCACTCACTACCACTGCAGCACTGCTGGGTATAGTGAAATCGCCTCCTGAGTCCTTTCATACACGTATATCTTGGAGCTGCTGCTGCTGCTGCTCTAGCATTTCAAAGCCCCACCTCTGACTCCTATTGGCTGCTGGCCGATCCCCCTGTGACCATCACAGAGAGTTCCCTGTGACCACTTCCGCCACCTCTCTGTGCGGCTAATGGCTGGGGAAGGTCTTCCTGTCGCTCCCTCGTCCTCCGGAGCCGGACCTCACCAGCGCACCTTGCTGCTGACACTGCGGGTCATCCCTGGCTCCCACACAGAAGCCCCACGCTGGCACCGCTATCGCCGACCAGAGCGCTTATGCCCGTAAAGGTCAGTGCGATGCGGTCACTGGAGGGGGGAACAGCAGACTAACTCGGTGGCGCTAGCGCAGCCCTTAAGTACCTTCTCACTAACGCCGCGCGACCTCTCTGCCTTCCCGCTCTCCGCGCGAGCTCCCTGTCTCCCCGCTCGCGCTGCATCTGGAAGCTTCCAGTACTCGCGCTCCCTGTGTCAAAACAGCCCAATGTAGGTGTTCTAAAAAATAGTCCTCACTGCTTCTGCTGTGGCTCTATCCATCCCCTCACATGGGGCTGCTCGATTAGGTAAAGTTTTCCGTAGGACACAATTTCCACATGACTTACAGTAATTCTCGACTTCCGCTCGCATATTAGGCCAATAAAACCTATCCACCACTAATCCATAAGTTTTTTCTATTCCTAAATGGCCATGGTCATCATGCAGGGCATGCATCACTGTCTTCCTATACTTATAGGGTAGCACTATTTGAGATTTCTTGCTTTTTTCCATCTTGGGATCAATTCTGTATAGGAGTCCATTTTTTATTAATAATCTGCTTCGTTGCTTTCGTAACAATTTAGCTTCCCGGGATGTATTGGAAGAATTTGTAGATATAGCAGCATGTTGGTTCAGTTCTTCATACAAAGGTCCTATCTCAGGATCTTTCAGTTGTTCCCTTTGTAATTTCCTATGATCCACCTTGGGTACTCCTTCTAACTCATCTACACTCAACCAGCAATATGAGAGAGGCAGAACTTTATCAGATGCCCCCAGACTGCTCACCATTTCTTGGCAATTTTCAATGTCTATTCTCATGTTGTGGCACATTCCCTTGACATCCCCAGCTGGCACTTCTATCCATTCTTCTCTTAACTTCTCAGCCACTTGATTTGGGATTCTGGACAAAAAGTTAGCATCTGTGTTATTAACACCAGGCCGGTATTTCAGTTTAAAGTCGTAGAGGGCCAATGCCGATAACCACCTATGCCCTGTAGCATCCAGTCGGACAGTGGTTTGAATGTAAGTTAACGGATTATTATCCGTGTGCACCACAAAGGAAGCACCATATAGATAATCATGGAATTTGTCCACAACACACCATTTTAGTGCCAAAAATTCAAGCTTATGAGTGGGGTACCTTTTCTCACTGGGTGACAATCCCCGACTTACAAATGATACTGGCCTTAACTGGTCTTGTTGGGTCTGGTATAATACCCCGCCTATCCCGTCTTGGGAAGCGTCCGTATGCAAAGTATAAGGTAGCAGGGGGTCAGCATATGCCAATACAGGTGCCTTTGTTAGACATGTCTTAAGTTTCACAAACGAATCTTCGCATTCTTGACTCCATCTGTTCCCAAAGGGCTTGTTTGGCTGGTAATATAATTTGAGCTCTCGCAGAGATCTCTTTTGAGAATTACCTGTGGGTGGGTACCCCTTAATCAGATCTGTCAGAGGTTTGGCTATTTTAGAATAGTTAGGTACAAATCGGCAGTAATACCCGCAAAATCCCAAAAAAGAACACAGTTTTTAGTTTTGTGGGTATGGGCCAGTTATTCACAGCTTCAACTTTGGAAGGATCTGTGGCTATTCCATGCCTGCTGACGATATGGCCCAAGTATTTCACAGACTCTTGACACAGTCGACACTTATCTAATGACAGTTTTAACCCTCCTTCTTCCAGTCGGTCAAGGACTTTCAATAACCTTTGGTTATGTTCTTTCAGTGTATGTCCAAAAATTATTATGTCATCTAAATAAACAATGGCTTCCCTATAGTTCATGTCTCCCATGATCCGATCCATTGTTCTTTGAAAAGTGGCTGGAGCTCCCTTGATACCCTGGGGCATCATCAAGAATGAAAAAAATCCTAGGGGGCATATAAACGCGGTTTTCTCCCGATCTTTTAGGCACATGGGTATTTGATAAAACCCACTTCGAAGGTCCAACACAGAGAACCAGGTACTCCCTTATAAGCAGTCTAAGGCTTCATCAATTCTTGGCACCACATATTGGTCTGGCACGTCCTCTGATTCAACGTCCGGTAGTCAACGCACATGCGTACGTCACCAGCGCGCCTTGCTGCTGACGCTGCGGGTCATCCCTGGCTCCCACACAGAAGCCCCACGCTGGCACCACTATCACCGACCAGAGCGCTTATGCCCATAAAGGTCAGTGCGATGCGGTCACTGGAGGGGGGAACAGCAGACTGACTCAGTGGCGCTAGCGCAGCCCTTAAGTACCTTCTCACTAACGCCACGCGACCTCTCTGCCTTCCCGCTCTCCGTGCGAGCTCCCTGTCTCTATGGTCGCGCAGCATCTGGAAGCTTCCAGTGCTCACGCTCCCTGTGTCAAAACAGCCCAATGTAGGTGTTCTAAAAAATCGTCCTCACTGCTTCTGCTGTGGCTCTATCCCTCCCTTCACATTCTTAACAATAAATATATACACTTACATATGCAAACCTTATAATAATAATAAATCAATGTATACATATCCTACCCCTATATATATATGGGTATCAATGTGTTAAAATGCACCAAGGAGCCAGACAGCACTTTTGATGCATTTAATGTATATCAACCCTAATATGTACTTATTCTAGTTTACCCTAGTGTCAATAGAGCTACAATATCTCCCCCTGGTAATCTATGTCATTCCAGTGAGTAGATTACCATCACCTAATATCATTCTAGTGACTACTATTAGCAATCCCTATCCTCCGGTCTCCCTTTAAATGCAATCTGACATCATCAAAATCTGCAGGTGGAATTCGGCGGGAACGTTCTCGGAAGGGTGTTTCATTCGTCAACTTGATTTGATGCTCTGCCCCTTTGGCTACTCCCAAGTCCCATTCCCCTAAAGAGAAAACGGATTTTCATTTTTCTAACTCACATATTAAGTATTCCATATCTGGGAGGAAAATATCGCTATGGCGGAAACAGTCAGCAAACCCACTCTGTCCATCACACTCTACACCTCCCATCCCTGTCTGCACCTTCCATGTATTAAGTGAAGGTGTTGTCTCATTTTCTTGACACCATTCAGCAAGCCTGTTATATATGTTGGTGTTAGTCCCAATTATAATAGGAAGTTCACTTCTCCCTCCTGGGATTTCTGGGCATATTAGGGCAATAAACGGTATCTGAACTTCTTTGCCATCAGCACTGGTCACTTCCAATATTACTTGGACATACCCTAGATAAGGCTATTTCTCTGTACTTAACCCCTAAATTACTAGTCCGGTTAAGGGCTTGATGGGGATTTCAAACATATGTTCCCGATACCATGATTCAAATATTATAGACACCTGGGAGCCACTGTCTAATAATACATTACAAGGGCTCCCATTCACTTTTGCAGACACAATTGGGGTGGGTCCTAATAAGCCTTCTGGTAGAGCGCCATTCCACCAAGTGTTCCCCATAGCACATGTACTAATTTCTAGGGGGCCTGTGAGGGGGTCACAGACCTCCCCCGTCCGTTTCCCAGCTCCCTGAGATCTCTGTCCTGTTCAGGATTTTCATGAAAATTATCATGCACAATATTCTGGGGGCATTCATATGACAAATGTCCCCTCATTCCGCACCTGTAGCACCCCCTATTTATAGGCCAGATTCCTCGGCCCATTCCTCTACTTGAAGGGATAGGAGTATTCACCCCTCACCGTGTTTGATTGGCACTTTGTGAAGCTATAAACCTATCTATTTTTGCGTTCTGCTCTTCCATCATTTTAAGTATTCTTTCCTCAAAGGACGTGGGTTCTATGGCGGGTACTACCACTTTTACTTTTAATCCCAGTGAATTATTAAAATCTCATAAAATTGAGGAATCAACCACCTTCAACTCCACCCCAAGTCCAAAAAACAAAAAATATATATACAGATTGCCTGGCATCCTCCACCTGGCGCCCAGGAACAGGCCTTTGTGCATGTTGGAAAAAATGAATTATCGCTGAATCTGGAGCTCTTCACACATGTTCTACTTACATCTTTTCAATCTCAGCAGTGCCTCCAAAATGTAACCCCCCTTAATATTACAGAAAGGATATAAGGTTACTACTATTCACTTGGATATAAGTGCCTCCACCCAAAATATTATAGGTTGTTTGGGAAACCCGGTAAATTAATGGTGTGATGCACAATGGTAAAACATGCAATCCTAGTGTATGTGTACAGTCATTTAAGAAGCATATGACATATAGTTATGCTTTATTTTAGATTTACCACCGGAGTCCTTTCTTCTTTTGTAGGAGGCCGCCGACCGGGTTCCTTCCTGACTTACAAATAAGTAAGTATAGCTCAACAATTAACAATTACCAGTTCTTAGTCTTTATAAGATGATAAATCAAATACATACACAGATATTACACTCTTGCAATACAGTATCGATTAAGATTATAATATTGTTCTCATCAAACATTTCTATAGAGTCCTTTACCCTTATCAAGTTCTGTTGTACCTAACAGGGAATGTCTCTTTTAAATATCCCGTGGTAATATGTCACTTTGTTAACTGAAAACACAAAGTCTTGTTTATGTCTCCCTTGACTGATGTAAAGTCTCGGCAAAAATTATATTTTCTCCGGGATTATCTTGCTCAGCAACTCATAGGTATAAAGTAATTCAACCTTCTTGAAATTAAAATACTCCCCTGTGGGAAATGGGGCAGAGCCAGAGTAGTAAGCGATATGATATATCAGTATTTCAATAGTTATAGGATGCTAGGGAATATTACCAGGAACTTTAAACTCCCACCTCTCTGAAACGATAAATCCCCGGTGGCAATACTGGCTGGTTTCATGAGTCGGTATTATTGGCTGCTGTTTGAAAGAGAATCAGTGTAATCTGCTAAATTGTTATTAAAGATTCTTCTTAATGTTGGCTGTGCACTCCTATATTTCCTGTACACAATAGTCTGCCCCCTTGTATATATTAATCCTCCATTAATATAACGCCTGTAATTTATGAGAACCTTAGATTAAAGGATAAGAGTTAGTTTTGATTCAAAGTTCCTTGCTTATAACTGTGGAACAGTATATATGAATGCCCTGTGGCTGCTTTACCTCAGGGGCTATATTAATCGCCTTCACTGTCAATGTTCCTTGCTTATAACTGTGGAACAGTCTATATGAATGCCCTGTTGCTGTTTTTATCCTGGGACTATATATATTGCTCCTTCACTGCCATGAAATATATATGCGGGTGTGAAGGAATGAAGTACTCACTCACTACCACTGCAGCGCTGCTGGGTATAGTGAAATCGCCTCCTGAGTCCTTTCATACACGTATATCTTGGAGCTGCTGCTGCTGCTGCTCTAGCATTTCAAAGCCCCGCCTCTGACTCCTATTGGCTGCTGGCCAATCCCCCTGTGACCATCACAGAGAGTTCCCTGTGACCACTTCCGCCACCTCTCTGTGCAGCTAATGGCTGGGGAAGGTCTTCCTGTCGCTCCCCCGTCCTCCAGAGCCGGACCTCACCAGTGCACCTTGCTGCTGAAGCTGCGGGTCATCCCTGGCTCCCACACAGAAGCCCCACGCTGGCACCGCTATCGCCGACCAGAGCGTTTATGCCCATAAAGGTCAGTGCGATGCGGTCACTGGAGGGGGGAACAGCAGACTGACTCAGTGGCGCTAGCGCAGCCCTTAAGTACCTTCTCACTAACGCCACGCGACCTCTCTGCCTTCCCGCTCTCCGCGCGAGCTCCCTGTCTCCCCGCTCGCGCTGCATCTGGAAGCTTCCAGTGCTCGCGCTCCCTGTGTCAAAACAGCCCAATGTAGATGTTCTAAAAAATCGTCCTCACTACTTCTGCTGTGGCTCTATCCCTCCCCTCACATTCTTAACAATAAATATATACACTTACATATGCAAACCTTATAATAATAATAAATCAATGTATACATATCCTACCCCTATATATATATATGGGTATCAATGTGTTAAAATGCACCAAGGTGCCAGACAGCACTCTCGATGCATTTAATGTATATCAACCCTAATATGTACTTATTCTAGTTTACCCTAGTGTCAATAGGGCTACATATATATATATATATATATATATATATATAAAAACCAGATATATACATTCAAATGGGATAATTAGTATACTTTCCCTACAATGGTTATTAGTAGGGATGTGCGCCAACCCCCGTGTTTTAGTTTTGGATCTATATCTCCTCGTGTTTTGGATGTGGATTTGGTTTTGCCAAAACCGCCCTTGCGTGTTTTGGTTTTGGATCTGTATTTTTTTTCAAAAATTGATAAAAACTGCTAAAATCACATCATTTGGTTTTTTTTTGTTCCTACAGTATTTCTAACCTCAATAACATTAATTTCCACTCGTTTCCAGTCAATTTTGACCACCACACAGCTCACAATATTGTTTTGATCCAGTTTAGGCCCAAAACTTGCACCAAGCAAGCTGGCTGGCTAAGCTAAGCAGCAGCAGTGGGCGGCACAAACACGTGGCAGTTCAATTTCAAACATGGCACATAAGGTAACATATGTTTTCATTAATCAAGAGGCCTGAGGGAGTTGGAGTATGTATGTAGTTGAAGGCAGGGACAGGAAGGGTTGATTGGTAGTAAATTTACAAAAATATTTTTGATTCCGAAGCAAATGTATGAGGAAAAAGGGGAGAGCATGGGTGAGCAATATGTCCAATGTTTTGCCCACAAAATCAACTTAGTGTTTCAGAAATTTTTTTTAAATTAAAGGGGCATGCTGTCTGTGGCCATAAACATTTCTGGACATTTTTGGCATTCAGCAACCGCATGTCAAAGATTGTAGCAGCAGTGGCAGTTCAACTTCCAACATCAGGAAACAAATGTTTTTGTTATTCAAGAGGCCTGAGAAAGTTGAAGTATGTATGTAGATGAACGGAGGGAAACAAAGATTTGGTTAGTAGTAAATTTTTGGAATGATGTGCTGCAGATGATGTAACAGGGAGGAGATTACTAGATGATTAAGGTTTCTACCTCTAATTTCTCTGGCTTTACAAAGGGTACAGATGACTTGACAATTGTTGTCCGGATTTGGGTAGAAATAATTCCATACATAAGAAGTGGATTTTTAGTCTAGTGCCCAGGAATGACAATGGGCTTTTCCTTATCATGGGCAATAACTGTTTCTTCCACTGGTGCCTGATTTACACAAGCAACATCCTCATCAACAACATCCTTATTAGCGTCAGCAACACAAATATCCTGCTCATCCTGGTGCACTTCCACATAAGCATTCTCGATTTCTATGTCAGCATGTTCACTTTTGCTTACATCATTATAAGAGACAGAACCACCAGTCATAAATAAAGGCCAAGGCCTTATCCTTTCCTTGCCACTTCATGTGGTGAAAGGCATATTGCCAATTTTAGGTCTTTCTGCAGCTAACTTTTCCTTTGATGTTTTTTTCTTTGCCACTGTAAAAGATTGAAAAGAAAAGAATAACACACTACGCTACCACTTAGTGTCACAAGATTTTTTATGAGCAAGAAAAGAATAACACACTGCACTACCACTTAATGTCACAAGATTTTTTATGGCTTAGAAAAGAATAACACACTGCACTACCACTTACAGTGTCATAAGATTTTTTAATGAATAAGAAAAGAATAACACACTGCGCTACCACTTGCAGTGTCACAATATTTTTTTACGAATACACTGCATTTTCCACTTACAGTGTCGCTTTATGTTGTACGAATACACAACATTTTCCACTTAGTGTCGCAATATTTTTTATGAATACACTGCATTTTCTACTTACAGTGTCACAGCCCCTGTCGCTGGATGGACATAGAAATCCCTAGATGGACAAAGCAGCCCCTGCCCTGGATGGACACAGCAGCCCCAGGATGGACACAGCAGCTGCTGGATGGACACAGCAGCACCTGTCCCTTGATGGACACAGCAACCCCTGGATGGACACAGCAGATCCTGGATGGACACAGAAGCCCCTGCCCTTGATGGACACAGCAGCCCCTGGATGGACACAGCAGTCCCTGCCCTGGATGGACACAGCAACCCCTGGATGGATACAGCAGCACCTGCTCTGGACAGATACAGCAGTCCTTGGATGGACACAGCACATCCATTCACTACACTCTCCACAGCCGGAGTGACATGGCGCCGATGATCAGGTACCTTTATAGTACCTAAAACCCGCGAGAATCCGACAGTGGGAGGATGATGTTTTTGCCTCGTTTTGGGATCAGAGTAAGGCGGGAACTCCAGAGCTGTGCTCAGATCTCGGCTCGTAACGTGAAGTTCGGATGGGTCTGGTTCTCCGAGAACCGGACCCGCTCATCTCTAGTTATTAGGCACAATGATCCCTATGGCTACATGCATTTTCTGAAAAGTATCAGTGTGTTTTCATCAACAAATAGCTCTTACTAACTGCTGTGGGGCTCATTTACGATGATGTAAATCAATTATATGACACAGCTCTCAGATGTAGCACTATACGTCCATTTTAACACGCGCTCATAGGGGTTGTTTTCACAATCTCCCTGAAAAGCTCTTTCAAAAGTAGGCAAGCATGCATTTATTTCCATTATTCATAGTATTCTCTTTGGTCTACAGTGAATTAGGTTTCTCTGTCTAATATTAAAAAAACCTGTCCAAAAACAAATTTATATTCGATAAAGTGCTCAGTGACAAAAGGGCCTGCAAGATTTTATATATATATAATATAATTTTGGGGTTCCTCAAGTTGACATCCCCGAATGCCACAGACTGAAATCATGGAACTGAGATTTAATGAATATGATCTGTTCCTCCTGCTGGGTCTACATCAATAACATCAGGTCACCTAGTGAGACAGAAGCAAATAATAAATGGAGCCAAATAAAAATAGGGAAAATCAGCTTTAAACTTTCCCAGGGCCCAGCACGGCAGGCAGCTCATTAGAGTCTTTTATGTTAGAAAGATAATCCCGAAAACTGTCAAAACCAGGGGCAATTGGTCCTTAAAAAATATTGTTTCTTGGTAACATAAGTATACATAGGTCTTCCAAGTAAAGAATTATATTATTTATTAGATCCTTCTGTAGTAGGGCAGCTATAGATTAAGGTGATTATATGTTTAAGCACGTAATGAACTCAGTTATTGTGTTTTCTCCACATTCATTTTTCAGAACCTATAGCTCTATGAATTGCACTGTAAACTATGGTTATGTTCTAAACATAGCATAGTAATAAACTAACTATACCAATACTGTTATACTGTGTATAGGCCCCCATACATCAACAATCGAGTGTGGCAATTCTGCAATTTGCAATCGATTGTGTATAAAAATCTGCAATGTATGGGCTTTATCGCAACCAAAAGTGATTGGAATTGGTAAATCAGATTGTCCAACATGTTGGATTTCACAGATGGATTGGAGCTGTAGAATGCTAGTGTATGGACATGATCAGCAGATTTGCAGACCGTTCCTAATAAAATTATGGGCCTTTCAAGATTGGCAGATTTGTGTTTGCTGAAAATGATCTGCAAATCATTGATAAAGATCTGTAATGTATGGGTGCAGATTGCTAGATTGGGAAATCCTAACATTGGGCAATAAATCTTCAAATTGTTCAATTGTGGTTTTCAGATTGCTGATGTATGAGGGCCTTAACTTTCTTTTCCATGTCCTTCTACATTATCACAAATGAAGGTATATTTCACCTACAAAAGATTTATTGCCTGTCTGTTATTTTTACTTAATACATTCATTTTATGTTTTTTATTTTGTTTTGTACTTTCTAACAGGGCTGAAACTATATGGCCATTCAGCAACACCTGTCAGTTTTCTGTTTATACTCATTCTCACTAGTAAAGGCCCCCATACGACAGCAATCTGAAAACCACAATTGAACAATTTGAAGGTTTATTGCCCGATCTTAGGATTTCCCAATCTAGCATCACAGATCTTTTTCAGAGATTTGCAGACCATTTCAACAAACACAGATCTGCCAATCTTGAAAGGCCCAATCATTTTACTAGTAATGGTCTGTAAATCTGCTGTTCATGTCCATACACTAGCAATGCCTATGCTTTGTTGCTTAATTGGGTGTTATGGCCACCTATGTATCAATGTATATTATCCATGTCCTTGTCCTTCATTGTATTGTATTTTACTGTAAGTCACTTTTTGGTTATGTACCTTGTAAGGCGCTGCAGAACACTTGTGGCGCCATATAAATAAACAATAATAATAATAATCTACAACCCCAATCCATCTGTGAAATCCAACATGTTGGACAATCTGATTTAACAATTCCAATCACCTTTTGGTTGCAATCTGCGATTTGTGAAGCCCATACATTGCAGATTTTTATACACAATCGATTGCAAATGGCAGAATTGCCACAATCGATTGCTGATGTATGGGGGCCTTAACTTCATCTTCCCCTCTATCTCCTTGCCACCCCTATCTCCTAAACAAGAGAAATGTTCCCTGCATAGGCAGGCCAAGTGGACTATTTGTTGGGGCACTCTTAACTTACTGCAATAAATGAAATGGATTATGATATGATGAATTAATAGTAAAACATCGATTTTATTGATATTCTCATTAAAATATTAGTGCTATATAGCACTGTATGACGAAACAAAACATCCGACAAAAACACTAAACATACAATAATCTAAAATTATTAATCCTGGCTGAAAAAATACAAATAGATTGTTATAGCAGGAAGAGAATGTGGGCGAAATAATTAATGGGTAATAATCATCTCTTGTATGTAGAGATGAAAAACTCTGGCATGCACATACAGAGATTAAATCATTAATCAGAGATGCAGTAATAGCAATAAATATTCTGACTCCCACTAGCAGTAAGAAAAACAACAATACATATTGTGTTCACATATATGCTGGTGATATTTGCACAAAAAAACACAAATTAATCCAATGCATACCAAGCAGATAAATCTCGTTTAAAGCATACCAGTGCCTGAATTCATTGCATCACCGGTCATCAATTAGTCACAATCAATGTTGTTAAGATATACACAATAACCATGCATCTGATGTGCAATCAACAGTGAAAAAAATGTGGGACACATAGGATAAATCACAACACTGGTTCAATGTGTTCCCAAGAAATGAACCCTTATATCATCTGCTGATATACAAAATTCATTGCATCACAGGTCATCAACTAGCCGTAGTTCAAAAGAAGTTTGAAATGCTTAAATCAACCCTGTATTGAATGACTAATAGACATTTGACATGATACATAAAATGTGTAATATACCAGGCTGAAAAAAGATAAAGTAAGACACATAGAGTGTCTCGCCACTTCTGCTTTCACTCAGGATGGTGCTGGCCGAGTGATGAGAGAGTGGGGAGATCAGTGTCTATAGAAACAACAGTAAGGTGGTGTTTGTTAAGGATCTGTTGGGTGTTAGGTGAGCTCTGTTACCAAAGGCATTGCAGAACCCAAATGCGCCCCAGATCAGTCAGATCACCACCAGAGGGGATAGAAAGATACCTGTCCAGTCATGTGATATCTGCCAGCAGGAGATTGCCTGTGCTGTGCTGCATTCAGCCGTCCGGTCACCTGTGGAGAGACTCTCTGTCCACACTCGGTATGAGGTATAGAGTGTGCAGCGTCTATGATGTGTCGCTCGGTAGCGGTCACCCTATCTCCTCCCTGGCCGTCTCCCCCTTTATCTGGCCACCTGCTCAAGCACCTTCAGTCACATCCTCCTTTATTTAAGTCACACATTTCAAACTACCCGGGACACTTATCTGATGGCAGTCAAACCCCATACACATGGAGCTATCTGCTCCTGCAAATCAATAATACGAATTCTAACTATATAAGGCACAATATACTTTTGTAAAAAAATAATCAGCATTGCAGCTGAGCAGATCTATGTAGTGTATGGTTGCAGGGGATTGGCTGTGTGCTACACACTACATACATCTTTTCAGCTGCAATCGTTTATACTGACAATTATGAATAAGGTGGTACGTGCGCTCCTGGGTAGTGTTGGTATAGGTCTGACCTACACCAACACTACCCAGGAGCGCATGTACCACCTTATTCATTTCTGACCTTCAGTAGGATCCGTTACACCCTATTTTTCCAATATACTGACAATCACAAGTAGCTTCATATAGTTAGAATTGGTATGCAATCGGGAAGCCGACTGCCTAAATACCGGCAGCCGGCTTCCCGACTGTCATATCCCGGCAAGGGTGAAATACCGGGCGTCTAGATGTAGACGCCCAGCATTTCCCCGACGCCGGGAGACCGACGCCCGGACAGCCACGGGGGGGGAGGGTTAGGTTTAGGGCTCCCGGGTGGTCTTAGGGTTAGGCACCCCACCGGGAGGGTTAGGCTAGGGGGAGGAAGGGTTAGGGTTAGGCACCCTGGGGGGGGAATTTAGGGTTAGGAACCCCACCGGGGGACTTAGGTTTAGGCAGCAGGGAAGGGGGTGGTTAGGGTTAGGCACTTAGAGGGGGGATTAGGGTTAGGCACTTGGGGGGGAGGTTAGGGTTAGGCACCCCTAAAGAGGGTTAGGGTTAGGGGGGTTAGGTTAGGTTAGACAATACTTACCTATCCACGATTGGGATTTCCAGCGCTGTCGGGCTTCCGCTGCCGGGATCTCTGCTGATGTCGGGCTGCCGGGAATCGAATTCCGTTAGAATTTGCAGGTTTCCATTGCAGGAACAAATAGATCCATGTGTAAGTTGTCTGACTGCAATATTAGCGGTGATAAGTTTGAGTCCCAGATATGACAGTATTGAAACAATGTGTGTGTTAATGATGTTTGTAATTCAAGGTGCCCATAAGCACTTATAGGTGCATTCCTGCCAGTCAATATGAGGTTCAAGTTCTGGGTATGATTGCTAGGAAATGTGTGATTTAAAATATAGGGTGATGTAACTGAATGACAAAATGCTATCAAGTTAAGTACATCAACAGGTAAACCACTGTAAACCACTGCTTTCCCTCACAGCCATTAGACTGCACCTTTTATCAGTCACACTGTCCCAACAGCAGTTGTAAGTTGGTGGGGCTGACAGGAACATAGTCAAACATTGACGCTGCTTCCACTCAGACACTACGTAGACAAGCCTGTCCCTCAGAATTCAGCATCAGAGCAAGAAGTAACTAGCCTGTAGTACAGCAACAACATAATGAGGGAAATGTAGGAATTAAAAAGTGAAGGGCATTCACAAAATGTTCAAAATGGGAAACAGTTACATGTAATGCATACAAATCATCAAGTCAGCAATAGCACAGGGTATAGTCAATGTACTGTATGACTATATACTTTGCTCTACATCACTATTTTGTCCATCTGTCTTCACAGAGGGCCCTAATGGGTTTGAAATATTGACTATGCCCTGTGCTGCTGCTGCCTTGATGATTTGCATGCATTAAATTAAACTTTTTAAATTTTGAAACAAATGGTGAGTGCCCTTCCCTTATTGCATTAATAAACAAACACATTATACATATGTGAAACCCTACTGGTACTGTGGTACACAAACATGGAGTACCTGAATACTGTCTCTCACCTCTTCACGGTGACCCTTCTTTGCTCCGGCTATGGTGTGGGTATGGCATCCATGACCAGCAAGGCCCCCAAATACTCGGGTGCTTAGCACAAAGTACCTGATGGAGGGAACACATGTGGACAACAGGTGCAGTGCAATAAAGAAATGTTGGGCGCCAGACCATCTCATGAAGCAATAACAGGAAAACTTTATTTAAACTCCTCCATATCCTCCAGCACAGTAAGCGTAGAGGTTACAAGCTCTACTTCGCCAACTTCCTCACAATTCTTGCACCAGATGGTAAATGCTGTATTTTACGCTTAATGGTTACAGAAGATTAGTTACATTCCACTCCAAAAGAACACCTCCAGCGCAGACTTAAACATATGACACAGCAGTGAAATAGTAGCACATACCCGGTGTTGCTGGGCTCAGTAGTTCTACGCATGTCAGTCCAACAAAAACTTCATACAGCATACAGGGGACTCCAGATTCGAAGTTCATCGCACTCATCTCTATCCTCACGAGAGACTGCTAACGTGCGGCACATCCCATTAACACAGGGACCCTCTCTCCTTCCATCACCCTGCTACACTTTCTTCAGGCATACTAACGTCCGGCATTTCCCAGAACTCTGCCTCTAGTACAAGTCCCACTATCCAGGGACCTTTCATCTGACATGCTGGCAACTTCATGCAGACCATTAACCCTTTCACTGCTGGGCTTCTCTACTTCAGCACATGGTTACACAGGACTCTTCCCTAGGACTCCCCTCTAGCCACACTGCCATTTTGCACTGAGCCCTCCCTCACTATGGGGCACTTCTCCATGGGCTATCAACCAGGGATCCAGCATTACACATCAGACACTCGCCCTCTCATCACATGGGCTGTCTCTTCACAGGAGATCTCTCATCTTCCACTGTGGCACCAGGCAGCACTTGCCCTGAGATCCTCTGCAGTGACTTCCTCACTGAACAGGCACTCTGCTTCCAGCTGCTACCTCTGCAAAACTCCCCAATCCTCTTCTTAAAAGGGGTTCAGTATCAGTGGGACTGCTTTTATCCGCAGCTCCCTTGCAGGACTGTGGGGAGGGGTGACTCCCCCCCTTGTCTGTACCCAGGGGCTTCTCTAAGGCTCCTTATAGCCTAACTGCTTCTCGCAGGGGACCCTTTCTGTATTACAGGGGCATTCCCCTGTACATATAACATGTGGCTCATGGCAGCTTGCCATGCACCCTCCCCTGAACATCAGGGAACCGCGGGACCTCTCTCCTCCCGTCCCGCGGCCCCAGCCTAAGATGGCCACCCTTCTTCTTCTCCCTAAGGAGCTTTTCGCGCTCCCGTGAGGCCACGCCCCCTTTTCCCTGTGAGGCCACGCCCCCTTTGTAGCCTGCTTCCTCCTGTCCTCCTGGTGATTGACAGATGATGTCACCAGGAGGTGGGGCTTAATTATGGGGGCGGAGTTTAAGCCTGGCTCTGCCGGGTATTACATTAATCCCCCTCTAAAACTAGGCACTTCCACTATGCCTACTGTAGCGAAACTGGCACGCACACATACGCACATTCATACCCGTTCACATCTGACTCACACAGGCATACAATAGAAAAACATAGATCACATATTGAAAACACATAAAAAAATACACAACAGAAACATAGCATATCAATATAGAAATCACAGGAGCATGTAAAAGGTTCTGAGGCAATCCAGATATTAGGACATCACCCACAATGCAAAATATGACCAGCTCCCCCTCTTAAACTAACAACGTGAGTCACCGGTGTCCTTCTTAGCTGAACTGCTAGGTTACTGCAAACGCATGACAATTTTTCAAACACAGAGAACCTGCCTTCGCCTGCCCTTGTCTCCCCCCGCCTGGGTCAAAAGAGGCAGGTGGCTCTCATGGGCCCCTCCCAATAAACAAATTTCCCAAATTAAGCGGGGACTTCATTCCCCTATGTCCCTTGGTATCTGCGGACACTTTGAGATGGCCAAAGAAAGTGCCCCCAATGGTGTTGCTCCGGCTGGGTGCACTGCACAAAGTCTCGAAGTCCCACACATGTGCTAACTCCGCCTCCACAAATTGTTGCCATATGCCCCACGTTGGGTGCCAAATGTGAAACCCTACTGGTACTGTGGTACACTTACATGGAGTACCTGAATACTGTCTCTCACCTCTTCACGATGACCCTTCTTTGCTCCGGCTATGGTGTGGGTATGGCATCCATGACCAGCAAGGCCCCCGAATACTCGAGTGCTTAGCACAAAGTACCTGATGGAGGGAACACATGTGGACAACAGGTGCAGTGCAATAAATAAATGTAGCCTAACTGCTTCTCGCAGGGGGCCCTTTCTGTATTACAGGGGCATTCCCCTGTACATATAACATGTGGCTCATGGCAGCTTGACATGCACCCTCCCCTGAACCTCAGGGAACCGCGGGACCTCTCTCCTCCCATCCCGCAGCCCCAGCCTAAGATGGCCACCCTTCTTCTCCCTAAGGAGCTTTTAGCGCTCCCGTGAGGCCACGCCCCCTTTTCCCCATGAGGCCACGCCCCCTTTGCAGGCGGTTTCCTCCTGTCCTCCTGGTGATTGACAGATGATGTCACCAGGAGGCGTGGCTTAATTACGGGAGCGGAGCTTAAGTCTGGCTCTGCCGGGTATTACACATATATATTGTGGCAAGATCAGGTCAAGGGGTACCATTTCTTAGGGTAAATGGTAGCACTTCTCTTGCAGCAGTTGATTAAGAGTACACCAGTCCAGTGCTTTGGTACAAGTACCTACAGCTAGTTTTATTTTGCAGCACAAAATAAAAAAAACAAATAAAGCCTGGCCTGTCCAGCAGTATATACATATATTTACAGATTATTCTTCAAACAAATTTCTGTCACCAGACAGGAGTGCCACTGATGCCCCTTTTAATAAACGAATTAAAAAAAAAGAGAAGAGGGGTTTCCTTCTATAGTGCACCTACCCCCAGGTAACATACAATAATTATCCGTTCTGTGTATTGATTAATCTAATTAAAAACATAACCTTTATTCATTTAATCTCTTAAAATAAATAATTTTTAATTGCAGTGAAAAATCTATCTTAGAAACCAACAGTAGTGTGTATAGTTAGAAAAAGTGATTAAAATCTTTCACTTAAAAATAATTACCTGAATACTGTCTCCCCAATACTGTCATACCCAATTTCCTATTCAAACTCCTATGAGAGATTATTACCGTTCGACTAGTAGATAAGAAATGTATTATTTATTCCATTGTTACCATTCTACTAGTTGATAAGGCATCTGTTATGTACTCCTTATATGAGATGTCTTATTTATTTCAATTATTTCATAGTAATTTAGGTATACAGTATATGGAGCCCCCATATACAGTATATACAGTATAGTATATACAGTAATTTAGGTATACAGTATATGGAGCCCCCCTGGAGTATACAAATCCAGCCCCCCCTACCTTCAGCTGGGGGGGCTGGATTTGTACCTCTGTCTCTCTTCTTGGAAGTTGCAGGTTCCTAAGCTTTCCATCCTCTTCAGAAGCAGTTTGCTCGGAAACCTGACATATGAACTTCCCTCCTCGGACAGTGTTGTTTCTCGGCTCCTTGGAGTTTGTCTTTGCTGCTTCAAGCTCTTCAGTTGTCGCCCTTTGAGCCCTTGGGCTCTGCTGACATTTGTTGGCTTACATGGATGACCGCTTTCCTGCTCCCGGCGAGTGTTTCTCTGGGGCATGTTGTCATGTCCCTCCCCATGGGGTTGTTTCACTGGGACCGTACTGTCCTTTGAATTTCCTTAGGCTACCTTCCTTTGGTGGTCCCTCAGGTTTCTCATCACCAGGACTGTTTGGTTCCTGCACTCAGGCACCTATTTTTCTACAAAGGAGGCCTCTTTTATTGTGCTGGCCCTCCGGATCTTTGGGGTTCAAACTCGAATTCTTAGTGGGAAGGCCCTACTTTATTCCAGCATGATTTTATAAATGGGACAGGCCAGATTCCACATGAGACTTAGCCAGTTGGGTCCGTTTGATGTTCCGTTACACTTGTGTGATGGCGGTCCTTTCTGTTCCATCTTTACAGTCAGATTTTTTCACCGGATTGTGCTTCTTGGGTGGCTCACCAGTGGTGCCTCGGCTGAGCAGCTTCATAAGAGAGGCCTTATGGTCCTCCACCCATTCTTTATTCTGGTTCTGTTCATTTGCCATCTTCGCTACTGTGGTTTTTGGCGAAGGGGTTCTCAGCACAGCTCCAACGTGTCTCCTCCCATAATGGGATAGCTTTGGGGTGTCCCCTATGGTTCGTCAAGAAGAAAAGAGAACTTATGTCTTACCTGGTTAAGTCCTTTTCTTCAAAATCCATAGGGGACACAGGCCACCCACCCTGACGCACCGTGCTGGCAGGAGTATTTACTGTGCTTCCAGTCCTCCTACATGAGGGTAGTGGAACAAGAAGGAGTGAAAAAGTTCCCACTTGCATCTGTGACCAGTGGCGTAACTAGGGTATTTGGAGCCCAGGGCAAATTTGAAAAAGGAGACCCCCCCCATGTGCGCGCGCGGCAAAAAAATGGGCATGGTCACTTAAAAATGGGGCGTGTCAACATGACACACCCCTTTATTTTCAAACTGAACATTCCTATCCATATGCACCTTAACCCCAGTAGTACCCCCAGTATGCAGTTGTGGTCCCTCTCATGCAGGCCCATAGTAGTGCCCCTTATACAGTAGCCCCAGTAGTGGTCCCTCTTATACAGCCCCCAATTAGTTCCCCTTACTCAGTACCCCCAGTAGTGGCCCCCCCAAATGCAGTGCCCCACGTAGTGTTCCCCCTTATGCAGTGCCCCCAGGAGCAGTCCCCACAATGCAGTGCGCCCAGTAGCGGTATCCCCTTATGCAGTGCCCTTTTATATAGTGCCCCCAACAGTAGTCCCCCCCATGCAGTTTTCCCAGTAGTGGTCCCCTTATGCAGGCACCATGTAGTGATCCCCCCTATCTAGTGCCCCCTGTAGTGGTCCCCGCAGTGCCCCTAGCAGTAAGCCCCTTATATAGTGCCCCCAGCAGTAGTGTCCCCCCTCCCATGCAGTGCCCCCAGTAGTGGTCCCCCTGATGCAGGCTCCCAGTAGTGACCCCCCCCCTATCCAGTGGTCCCTGTAGTGGCCCTTCCTATTATTGCCCCCATTAGTGGTCCCCCGAGTGCAGTGCCTCTAGTAATACTAGGCCCCTTTTAGAATGCCCCCAGTGGTAGTCCCCCCCAAGTAGTAGTCCCCAGTAGAGTAGTCCCCAGTAGAGTAGCCCCCCCCCAGTAGAGGTCCTCCCAATGGCACCCCCAGTAGATGTCCCCCCCAGTAGATGTCCCCCCCAGTAGTAGCCAACCCCTCCCCCGTTGTGCATATAGGTTTAAAATAAATAAATATATATATAAAAATATACTTACCTGATTCCACGCTGCTCCAGTCCGCGATGCCGATGCCGCTTCCGCCCTCCAGTCCGCCCGGGCTGCCGCGCTCAGCATTATGGGACTGACGTCATGACGTCAGTCCCATTACCCACTGCAGGAGCCGGACGGAAGTCCGGCTCTTGCAGTGGGTGCTGCAGCAGTCAATGAGAGTCTATCTGACTCTCATTGGCTGCTGTTTAACACACGCATCGCCGCCAGCGCTGGCGGCGATGCGTGTGTTATGCACAGCCTGAGCCCGCCTCCTGGCGCTATTGGACAAGCGCTCAGGGGGAGGGAACGGGCTCAGGCGTGCATCACAGGACCGGCGCTGGAAGCCTAGCGCCGGTCCTGTGCAAATGTGTAGCGCTGACCGCACTCATTGCGGTCGGCGCTACACTGGCTAACTAGGGCGGGCGGGCCGGTACCGTGGCCGGCGGCGCCCCCCCGCGCCGCTGGTCCAACGGCGCCCCCCCGCGCCGCTGGTCCAACGGCGCCCAGGGCACGAACCACCGCTCGCCCTGCCCTAGTTACGCCACTGTCTGTGACACACTATAATTTATCCAAAGATGAATATATGGCTTTAAAAAGGTTGTCTGAAAATAATAACTTGATCTTTCGTCCGGCAGATAAAGGTGGAGCATTGGTTGTGCAGGATTTGAAAGCTTACTGCATGGAGATTGAAATACAATTTAGTGATGATAAAACCTACTGTAGACTGACATAAGACAATTTTTAAGAATAAACTTCAAACGAAGTTAGATGAAGCTGTTTTTAATAATGTTATTCCAAAGAAATTATGGGATGCATTGTTATCAGATTATCCGGTTGTACCGCTTATTTACACTTTACCTAAAATCCACAAGTCTGCCATAAAGTGACACGGTCGTCCGATCATATCGGCAAAGAATTCATTATTTCAACCTACAGCTGTCTATCTGGACTCTCTTTCCCAACCTTGTGTGCAAAGTCATCCTAATTTCCTTCTGGATACTACAGCATTATTGAATAAGCTCTGTAAATTACTGCCCCTGGGGGAGATGTAAGAAGCCCTGAAGCGGTATCAGCGCACATTATGTGCGCTGATACCGCTTCTCCCCGATGCATAATCAGGGGTCTTGGCGGTAAATGACAGAGGCGCTATGCACCCCTGTCATTATCGGCGCTGCTATCTACAAGATAGCAGCGCCGATAGCCTGAGCCATGTATGAATGGTCAGATTGCCTGACCATTCGGCCCACTGTAGCTGTCGCTATCGACAGCTACAGCCTGGCACTGCCCTATCTCCACAGCAGGGACAGCGCTGTGCCTGCTGCGGTGGCTGCCGGCTCCAGGCTGCGCGCAGGGATCTCGCGATACTTGCGAGATCCCACGCATGCTCAGTGGAGCCAGCCGGGACTGACACACATCGCATCAGCACTAGGCTGATGCGCTGCAGTCTCTAGTGAGTAGCGCCGGAGGGGGAAGTTAACACTCCCCCTCTCTGGCCGATGAGATGTTCATACATCTCATCAGTAGTGCTTCCTGCTTCACCTCGGTAAAGAGGCGAAGCGGGAAGCGTTATAGCGGCACGTTAAGTGCCGCTATCATACATCTACCCCACTGAGTGGTGAGATATGGATGTGCAGTGTAGATGTTAATAGCCTCTACACTGTTGTTCCTCACCAAGAGGGTATTATTGCTGTAAAACGTTTTTTGGAAAACCATCTATGCTGGTCCTAACCTTGATTGGGTACTTAAATTATTACCTATGATACTAAGGATTTATTTTTATATGCTGGTAAATTCTTCTTACAGACTAGTGGTTGTGCTATGGGATCCTCAGTGGCCCCGGATTACGCTAATATGTGTAGTGTCGAGCAGGATGTCTTTTTTAGTGCTACTATTGCCTCTCAGATATCATTTTATACTCACTTTTCTAGACGATTTATTGATATTTTAGCAGGGCAGTAAGGAGACATTTATCGAGGTTATGGATCAGCATAATTCAAGAAATGGTCCTATTAAGTTCACATATATCATGAGCAATATTAAGATCAATTACTTGGATGTTAAAATTATTAGGTACGGTCAAGGTGTAAGTACAACGCTATTTACTAAAGTGACAGACCACAATAATTTATTGCAATATGAAAGTTTTCACCCAAAACCTTTAAAATTCGGACTACCCTATTCTCAGTTCCTTCGGGTAAACAGAATTAATACTGATTCAGTAGTAACTGAGGCTCAAAGATGTTATCAACATTTGTGAAAAAGGGATATAGCCAGAATGTGTTCTTGCAGGCTAATAATAAGGTATTGTCATTAAGTAGAGAAGAATTGCTTGGTACTAACCTGAAGAAAACTAAAACTGCCGCTATGCCTTGGGTTAAATCCTTTAAAATTGGCAGTGATTGCATTAATACGATTTCTAAGAACTACTGGCCCCTAGTTCAGTCAGATGTTGATTTAAAACTGTCTGATGTAAAACTTATGCCATGTTATACTAGAGGGCGGAACCTTTGAGACTATGTTGTGAAGACCGATGTTACCCCTTTTTTAAATAAGAAACCTGAACACTTTCTAAAGACTCTAAAGAATCAAATGGATATATAGGAAATTAGATGGCACTACACAGCAAAAGCTGCAGCCTACGCCTTACTGCAAAACCTACCCTGTGGGTCTCAAACAGGATTAGCAAAATAGAAAAAAATGAGTAAGAGATGGTGACGCTGCTCTTGGTTTCACAAAGAAGGTAAATAGATAGAGAACGTAATGGGGAAATACTTATCTGAGAATAAATTTCCCTCGTTATTTGTGGTCTTCATACATGGATGGTTAGTCGTAACATGCGAATGAAACAATAGTACATGTGTAGTTCCTTCTATACTGACATTTACTTATTCTTTTATATAAACAAATGGGTAGGGCCGTAGCTAGGGTAGTGCGGCCAGTGCCATCGCACAGGGCACCACAGGTGCCTGTCAAATTTCTGTTTATTATCATTCTTGCTTGTAGCTTCCTCTTATTTCATCCCCAGCATATCCTGGCCTCTCCTATCTCTTCCCCGGCTCTTCCCCATGAAGCCATGGCCCTTTTTTTAGTGCATTATGTCCCTTTGAAAAATGAGGGGGCGCCAATGTTCTTTCTGGCACAGGGCACCAAAAAGTCTAGTTACGGCTCTGCAAATGGGCTCACCCCAACTCCAACTTAGAAATATTACTTTCTAACCACTGTAAGGAATGGTTGTTTTAGATGTGGGTGTACCACTTGTCAATACCTTATAGCGGGAGATATTTTTCAACACCCCCACTTCGGCAAAACCTTTTATATTAGACATCATCTGACATGTGTATCCAAATAATTTGCCGCTGTGGTTTGATGTTTAAGGAAAGGATGACAGCTCATCGGTCTACTATTAGGGCAGCTATTAGTTCTGGATCTAGCAACCAACCTGTCACCAGACATTTCGTAGAGGCAACTCCTAGTTTGGCATCTTTAAAATATCATATGATCGTTCAGGTACCAGCCTCAGTGAGAGGTGGTAACCGTGGTCTAAAATTGTAACAATGTGAGACAAGATGGATTATGAGACTGGGCACGCTAGTCCCTAAAGGTCTCAATAACCATCTGGGGCTTAATTATTTGACATGATATTTTAATTAGGTTGGTAATGTATCTTTAAAAAAAAAAAGTTCCCTGTTGAGGATCTATATGGGATTGTTTTTACAATATGATAAATATGTACAGTTATTATTATACGATGTGATTATACAATGTGTGTATTATTTAAGTGATTAAGTGACTTTTGTTAGAACAATAGTGGAGTAGCGTTCTTTATATAAATATATATATATACTGTATATATAAATAAATACACTGTATATATATAGCGTGATGACATCATCGTTATGCGCCGCTGACTAGGTGTGCAGTCTGCTGTCAGTGAGGAAGCCTACAAGGTGCATATTCTATTTAAGTTAAGCCTGTTTTGTATTTCTTTATCCCTGATGACAAAGTAAAGAATTTTGAAACTTTGAAAACCAAAGCTGGTGTACGTGGATTCATTGAAGCTACGAGTGCCGCACAATTACTGGCTTTGTATGCATCCTGAGGGCACTGGATATACTCATTTCTTGTTCACTTATTAGTTTATGTACTCTGTAAGGTGCTGCGGAACACTTGTGGCGCCATATATAAATATATAATATATAAATAAAGTAAAATAAAAATCATAATAATATTGCAGTGATAATTGGAAGTGGCAACCCATTTGGTTAATGAATATAATAATATATATATATAATATATTGTGGTGACAGGGGTGGTCTCTCACCTGAATTGGCCACATTTCTGTGGGATCAACTCCCTCCAAGGGAGTCTAGAGTGAATCCTGTCCAGTTTGCAGCAGCAAGGGAGATTTGGAACTCCAGGTTTTCACAGTTGCACAAACCCGGCTGGAATCATCACTGGAGGACAGGAAGAGTTTAAAACTCTCATCCGCCTGATGCTCTGTGCACTGATGCTGGCAAGCTTCCAGTTTAGTAGGCCAAAGTTCTCAATACTGAGTTTCAAGGCTCACATACTGAGTTTCAATTAACCACTGCATTGCTGGGGGAAAAAAAGCAGTATTTTCTTTTTCTGTGTTAAACCTTAATAACTATTGTATTGCTGAAAGAAAGAGAGAGATTCATTTTTGGGAAATACTGGCTTGTTATCTAAAAGCACCTAGACTTGTACATACACCTCCCACTGTAAAAATGGAGGAAGATTTTCGCACTATAGTAAATTTGTAGGCCTCTCACCAAAAGACAGAGGAACAAATGTTGCAGCTGGTGACCCTGTCAGTGGGCACGTCAGATGCAGGGCATTAAAATAATATGTCTTCCTCAGATGACCCACAGGCGTATTTGCTGATATTTGAAAGGGTGGCACAGTACTTAAAGTGGCAAGCAGATTCTTTGGCTGATAGACTTGCCCCCTAACTCACTGGTGAGGCTCAGAGAGCCTATGCTGTTTTGTCCTTTGCTGATGCGGAGAAATATGACCTAGTCAAAACTGCCATTCTGACCAGGTCAAGTCTCACTCCTTCTGGGAAAGCACAGCGCTTCCATGTATGGGCCCTATTACCAAGGGTCCCAATTCGGAAGCAGGTGGCAGAACTCGCCAGTTGGTTCCAGCCAGAAGACTGCACTGCCACTCAGATTGTAGAGATGGTGGTTATTGACCAGTGTATAAGAACCCAAGGGCGGAATCTGCAGCGCTGGGTCATACACGATGATCCTCAGAATTTAGAGGAATTAATAACAGTATTGGAGTGGGAAATATGACAAACATGGCAGAAAAAAACCCAGGGAATGGCACTCAATTGGCCTGTGACTCCGACTGCCACCCCTCCTCAAGAAAACACCACTGGAGATGCCAGGGTCGTTTGCTATGAGTGCAGAGAGCCAGGTCATGTAATACGGGACTGTCGGAGCCTATGGAGTGTGGGGTTGCTAGTATGGGTACTAGGTACTACCCACTTTTTGCATGATGGTACCCCTGGATTCCAGACCCCTGTTAATGTGGGAAACTGTGTTACTGAGTGGCTGAGAACCCAGCTATTATAGACTCAGGGAGTGAGACAACCCTGATCTCAGAGGCTGTCCTGCCCAGGCCAGTGGAAAAGGTGCCAGGGTTAGTTGAAGTAGTCTGCGTTCATGGATCCACAGAAAACTACTCCCAGGTGTGAGTGAGCCTCACCTTAAAGGGGAGCACTTATGAGGTGGTCACCACGGTTGGTCCTAAGCTCCCCTATCCTATCCTATTGGGATGCAATTTCCCAGGATTTGTTGAGCTCATAAAGGAACCACAGAGACAATGCCAATATACAGTCTCCAAGGCCCTACCTGAGAAAAGGGAGAAGAGTGAAAAAGCACGGCCATTCCTCTTTGATGAAGGAACATCTGACTCACCAATATTAATTGGGGATAGCCCCAGTCCAGATTGGGATACATTGTCGGCTGACATAGACCTGCAAAGTTTTGCCTGAGATCAACAAAATGATGCTGCCCTCGGGAATTTCATGTCTAGTGTCATAGAAGTTAATTGCATCGCAAAAACTGCTTTCCCACTGGAGGGCACTCCATATTTAGTCCTTAAAGCCGATCGACTATACAGGGCAGTATTCAATATGAGCCGAGTCGCGATACATTTTCGCAGCCCGGACTTTTTGCCTACTTCGCCTGTTTGGCAGGCGGAAAAGTATTGCGCGCTTGCACACTTTACCCTGTATTCAATATGAAAGTATGCGAAAACGGCACCCGACGAAACTGAAACAGGCAGAAAGTGCTGTCAGATTTGGGGAAATCAGTCTGACACCCCCCAAAAGATGCTCTGACATGGGGGTTCCCTATGATTTGGCTTGCTGAAGGTATTTTGGGTTTTTAAACGGGCTCAATAGCTGCTAAATAGCGTTTTTCCATACGTGGTGCAGAATAGTATTCAGGATAATTTTTTTATAAAAATAACTATTCCCAGCAAATTTGGGGTACTTGAAAATGGGGGTCTGCATATTTAAAAGTTGCTAAAGCGTACTTGTAAAAATCGTGAAAAATCCACCTGCCGCAAGAACCTGCAATCAAAAAAAAACTTGGAGCATATTTGGGGTTTCCAGTTTGCAGCAGCAAGGGAGATTTGGAACTCCAAGTTTTCACAGTTGCACAAACCCAGCTGGAATCATCACTGCAGTACAGGAAGAGTTTAAAACTCTCATCCGCCTGATGCTCTGTGCACTGATGCCGGCAAGCAGCCAAATTAGTAGGCCAAAGTTCTATAGTGCCAAGGACTCATGTTTGGCTATGCTGGAAGAGCATGGCAAATTGTGGCTGCAGGCCATTACAGAAAACTGTATATTGGCATAATTTGCTGTATATTTCTCTTTAATTTCTGAGCGGTAGTCCATATCAAGACGGACATCTACTTACAATTTCCAGAAGACTGCGCTTCTTTGGACCACTCAATTGTTTTTTGCATTGTAGCAAACTGACCTCTAAGCACTGGAAGTGATGGGACATTTACTTTTGTTTGTTTACTTGTGTTATATGCCTGTGTGTCCAGGTCTAAGCCTATGCATTCTAAAGTGCAGTGTCTGATGCTATTAAAGACACTGCTTTACAGAGTACCTGCCTGTCTTGAGTCCTCATTCTACACCCACTGTAGATGCCCCACCTATCCATAATGCACTGATTATTGGGAGTGCCAATCCATTTGGCTATTGAATATAGTTCATCAAGACAAGACTGCCTCAGTGTCTGCACTCCGGGTCATACTTACAGCTAGTATTCCTTGTGTTCCTGCTGTATCTAGATCCTGGTCCCTGCAACCTGATATCCTTTTGCTTCTCATGTCAAAAATATTGGTTTCGATAAACACCTGATGAAGTCCTATTAAGGATGAAATGCGTTGGGTTATTTTATCTTTGGAAACTTCGAAGTTCACAATTGTGAGCGGTTCATCTTAGAGTGCTGATGCGGATGTTAAAACCTAATTACAGTCAAAATATTCCATCTTTTGTGAAAAAAATAGTTTTTTAATGTAAGCTGGTTCAACATTTATTTCGACTAATTGTTTTTCTGTGGAATAAATATCTTAGAATATTAATGGTGGCCTTTGGGCCTTATTTGTCTGGGTGATTTTCTGGTGCGAGGGTCTATTGCAGAGCAATCAAAAGGAAGGATTGAATATTCGGAGGAATATATACCAGATTTTCCAATTACCTACAGAGAATACTGAAGTGACCTATTTCAACTACACAGTGGCGCCGAGAGGGGGGGGGGAGTGGGTACAGATTACCCGGGCCCGGAGCATAGCAGGGGGCCCGACTGCTGGAAGCACACTGACGGTTTTTTTTTCAACTTTTTTTTTTTGTAATAGTCCCTTCTTAAACCAACCATCGCTGTCAGTGGATGCCGGGTGGCGGCCGGGGAGGGGGGGGTCCAGTTGTCATGGCCATGATCGCACACTGTCTGTGTCAATTGTACATAGACAGTGTGTAACTGTTTACACGCTGCAGCCGCGCCGCTGCGGAGCACTCGTGAGATGATGATGTCATCATGTCGTGAGGCTCTCATCACCAGAAGGCAGCGCAGCTCCGTATGGCAGCGGCGGGCGGGGCCTGAGGGGATTACACAGATAGAAGAGGTGAGCGTGGGGCATGGTGCGAGCATCCATGTTCGTGTGGCGCAGGGAGACAGCACCTACAAGGGAGAGGGTGACTGGTGTGAGACTGGCTGCACTGAAGGGAAGAGCCTGAGCGCGCCACCGCCACTGACTGTCTCTGCTGTGCTGTGAACCTGTCTGTGAGTCTCAGAGTCACTGTCTGTGACTGTCCATCAATTGCATATTAGATATATATATGTATATATTTAATATATATATACAGTCAGGTGCATAAATATTGGGACATTGACAGAATTTTCATATTTTGGCCTCTATTCACCACCACAATGGCTTTGAAATGAAACAAACAAGATGTGCTTTAACTGCAGACTTTCAGATTTAATTTGAGGGTAATTACATCCAAATCAGGTGAATGGTGTAGGAATTACAATGGTTTCTATATGTGCCTCCCACTTTTTAAGGGGCCAAAAGTAATGGGACAAACTAAACAATCCTAAATCTAACTTTCACTTCTTAATACTGTGTTGCAAATACTTTGCAGGCAATTACAGCCTGAAGTCTGGAACGTATAGACATCACCAGACGCTGGGTTTCATCCCTGGTGATGCTCTGCCAGGCATCTACTGCAAATGTCTTCAGTTCCTGCTTGTTCTTGGGGCATTTTCCCTTCAGTTTTGTCTTCATCAAGTGAAATGCATGCTCAATCAGATTCAGGTCAGGAGATTGACTTGGCCATTGCATAACATTCCACTTTTTAGCCTTAAAAAACTCTTTGGTTGCTTTTGCAGTATGCTTCAGGTCATTGTCCATCTGCACTGTGAAGCGCCGTCCAATGAGTTCTGAAGCATTTGACTGAATATGAGCATATAATATTGCCCGAAACACTTCGGAATTCATTCTGCTGCTTTTGTCAGCAGTCACATCATCAATAAATACAAGGGAACCAGTTCCATTGGCAGCCATACATGCCCACGCCATGACACTACCACCACCATGCTTCACTGATGAGGTGGTATGTTTTGGATCATGAGCAGTTCCTTTCCTTCTCCATACTCTTCTCTTCCCATCACTCTGGTACAAGTTGATCTTTGTCTCATCTGTCCATAGGATGTTGTTCCAGAACTGTAATGGCTTTTTTAGATGTTGTTTGGTAAACTCTAATCTGGTCTTCCTGTTTTTGAGGCTCACCAATGGTTTACATCTTGTGGTGAACCCTCTATATTCACTCTTGTGAAGTCTTCTCTTGATTGTTGACTTTGACACATATACACCTACCTCCTGGAGAGTGTTCTTGATTTGACCAACTGCTGTGAAGGGGTTTTTCTTCACCAGGGAAATAATTACTCTGTCGCCCATCACAGTTGTTTTCCGTTGTCTTCCGGGTCTTTTGGTGTTGCTGAGCTCTCCGGTGCGTTATTTCTTTTTAAGAATGTTCCAAACAGTTGATTTGGCCAGACCTAATGTTTTTGCTATCTCTGATGGGTTTGTTTTGATTTTTCAGGGTAATGATAGCTTGCTTCACTGATAGTGACAGCTCTTTGGATCTCATATTGAGAGTCGACAGCAACTGATTCCAAATGCAAATGTCACACCTAGAATCAACTCCAGGCCTTTTACCTGCTTAATTGATAATGAAATAACGAGGGAATAGCCCACACCTGTCCATGAAATAGCTTTTGAGTTGATAGTCCCATTACTTTTGGCCCCTTAAAAAGTGGGAAGCACATATAGAAACCGTTGTAATTCCTACACCGTTCACCTGATTTGGATGTAATTACCCTCAAATTAAATCTGAAAGTCTGCAGTTAAAGCACATCTTGTTTGTTTCATTTCAAAGCCATTGTGGTGGTGAATAGAGGCCAAAATATGAAAATTCTGTCAATGTTCCAATATTTATGCACCTGACTGTATATACACAATATATATATATATATATATATATATATATGTATCCCTCCAAGATGCAGCATTCCGAGCAAATAAATACACTGCAGACAAGGCTGAGAGATCAACGTTTCAAAACCTGTAATATCTGTATTTTCATCAGGTCCTGCTGAAAATACCGATATTACAGGTTTTGAAACGTTGATCTCTCAGCCTTGCTGCAGTGTATTTATTTGCTTGGAGTGCTGCATCTTGGAGGGATACATGCAATTTTGAATGTGTGCAGGCAACCATGGGGGGGGGGCAGGATTTCTCTTGGCAGCCCTGCAACTACAGGGACATACTTTCATCTATCATATCATCTATCCAGGATGGATTTGTCTTGAGACTTTACTTACAAAAGAACTATCATATTTTTTATCAAAGTGTTACATACAGCTAGGAGGTTTTACAATAATACAAACCATATACTGTTGTTTACTAGCGCCCTTTCTTTTTTCCTTTTCTATGTTATTTTAAAGGCTCATCTAACAGGGGGCCAATAGAGAGGTACAGTTGATATCGTATACTGTGATTTAGAATTTACTTCACTTATTACTATATTAGCGCATAATTAGGGGCATTTATTTTATATATATATATATATATAATATAAATAAAATATATATATATTATATATTATATCTTGGTATATATTATATATATACCAAGATAGATAGACGGCAGGCACTCATTACTTGCAAAACTACTTTAGTAGTATGTATACTTTTTTCAAGTTTGGAGTGCTGGCATCCTGGTGTGTAAAAGTCAGCTGTTTGCTGACCATTCTGGAGGACACCTGCCGAGTACATGCATGTGGAACCATTGAGTGCCGGACATACCTAACTGCTATATATATCCCACCTGTCGCAAAATGGGTGTGGTTACATTTCACGGGGCATGTCACAACTCACGGGGACCTGGCCTTGCGGCACGCTTCCATATTCTACTATAGTATCCTGACCGAGCAGAGCGCCAGGAGGCGGTGCTGCTCGGGAAGGATTACCGGTCCATCATGTGAAACGGGTGCTGCGCTACCGCCACCCCTTCCCTCCCCCTGAGCTCATACCATGAACTCCAGCAGGACGGTGGAGGGCGGGGACACCTCCAAAGTCTGGAAGGTGACTTCCGCCTTGTGCAGCGGCAGCCTCACTCCTTGAGTCGGCCCCCTGACGCCATTTGCCAGAAGTGCCAGATGGCCAGTCCAGCCCCTGTATGTATATATATATATATATATTAATTTATATAAAACAAGAATGACGGGCGGCACTCTGACCGACTTCAGTAAATGACAATAGGGTCCCGAAATTAGAATCAGCGTTTCAAAACTCTAATTGTTCTTTCTCTTCAAAGAACGATTAATGTTCTGAAATGTTGATTTCTTCCTTGAACCTTTTTTCGGTCAAGGTAAGTGGAGGGCACCGACCGCAGTCACACATTTTTTCAGCAGAGGAGTACCGGCTCCAATCCACATATATATATATATATATATATATATATATATATATATATGAGTGGATCAAAAACTATCCGCAGTCTGGCTGTAGAATTTATTTTAATCATCTTTCAGAAGAGACAAATTCATTATTTTTCGACATAATCTCCCTGCTTTTCAATACACTTTGTCCATCTGTCAACAAGCTTTCGCATTCCCTCATAAAAAATGTTTTAGGCTGAGCTGCGAGACACGAATGCACCGCTGTCTTCACCTCTTCATCAGACTTGTATCTTCGTCCTCTTAGGGCTTCTTTCAGGGGACCAAAGAGGTGATCGTCCGATGGGCGAGATCAGGACCATAGGGATGATGCTTTAACACCTCAAAACTAAGTTTTTGGAGAGTGTCTACAGGATGAACAGCGGTGTGCAGATGCAACAACACCCTTGGATAACAGTCCTCTGCGTTTTGTTTGAATTTTAGGCTTAAGGTCATCAGTGAGCATCTCACTGTAACAAGCACTGTTAATTGTTGAACCTTTTTCCTGATAATATTCCAATTCTGGCCCTTGAGATTCCCAGAAAACCATAAGCATCAATTTTCCAGCTGGTGGTTGATTTTTGAACTGTTTCTTTGTCGGCGATTGAGGATGTTTCCATTCCATACTCTGCTGTTTACTCTCAGGTTCATAGTGATGAATCCACGTCTCATCAGCAGTAATGATTCTTTTTAAGAAATTTTAATTTTTCTAAAGAAGTATACACACTAGATGATATGCTCCCTGAGTGATATCGTCTAGTGTGTCCCTGGCAGGGTGTGCTCAATGTCGTTCATGACATTGAGCACACCCGCTGAACGATATCATTAACGGTATCGATAAGCGTCTGGCTCTCTCCCCCATTCCCCAACATGCAGCAACCTGACAATATCGTCAGGTTGGCCTGCATGTTTGCCCGATGAACGGTAAAGAGGAACGACCTGCGGGAACACGCATCATTCATCGTTCTCGTTCATCATTTAGGTAAAAAAATGGATGATAAAGTGAATGATAACGATATTGTTATCATTCAGTCTTCCACTTTAATCGCCCAGTGTGTACGCACCTTAAGAGTATCGGTCCAAATTTGTTTGCAGATGTCCAAACGCTTCTGTGTGTGCTCTTCCGTGAGTTGTTTCGTTACCCATCCACACAAACCTTTCGAAACCCAAGTCTGGCTGATTTGCAAATGATTTGCAACATAATCCACTGTCACTCGTCTATCCAACAGAATCAGTTCATGTGCACGCTCAATGCTCTCATCAGTCGTGGATGTGGATGGGCGTCCGGCTCCTTCTTCATGGCTTACACGTCTGCGATCTTCTTTGTACTTCTCTATCCATTCATACACACTTCTTTGCGACAAAACACTGTCTCCATACTGTGCATGGTCTTCGATAAATATCGGCACCAGACACCCGTAGACCACAAAAAACAAATCTCTGCACACTGCTCTTCTATTGTGCAAATCACAAGTGGGGCAGCCATTTTTTCTTGCACTGCAGTCACAAATAGACTGACGTAACACATTCAAACCTGCACAGCAGTGACTGGGGAGACATCGACCTAGTACGGAAAGCGTTAATAAGACAGTGCGCTCAACAGAAATTTTAATATAACTGGATTGCATATAATTTCAGCTGTTTCTCCTGACCAGGTTTCTCAGTCACTTTCTGCTCAGGAAGTGAATACTGTACATTGTATTGGATTATTTGTAAACAGAATTGTAGAAGACACAATGTCGCTCATACCATATCTGGTGAATTTAGCCAGAGACATTTCTTGTGAGTATTTGTACTCAAAGCTGACAGCACTAATAAACAACGCTGACTTCAGACACAGGAGTGAGATCCACCAAGCAAATGTGACCCAGCTAAAGGAAGAACTGCTGGAGGTGGTCCAGGACATCACTGCTGTAGACAAGAGATTTAGGCCCTCATTCAGAGCCGCTCATAAGCGGCCGTACGCTCGTAGCGGTCCGATGTTGTCAAACCACGCATGCTTCGGTGTAACAGTGCGCATGTGCGTACGGCTGATTGCGATAATTTTTCCAGTCGTTCGTCGAATAGCGAACAGGAAGTGACATATCAAATGTGATTGACAGAACAGTCCGTTTTGGGGCGGTGACGGGGGTGGAGATGGGAAAACGCAGGCGTGTCGAGGCGTTTTTTGGGCGTACATAAATTATCTCATGCGAACGGCCAATGTGAACGGAAAAAGCCATACGTCACTGTCTGATCCACTTTCCATTCAAACTGCTCGCTCAGCTTGTGGTCTGGTATTCTCTACCACAATGGCGATGGTCTCTTCGTCCCTCCTGAGTCTCATCGATGGTTTTCCGATTTATCAATTGAGACCACAAAAACAATCAACTTAGAATTGCAAACAAGCTTGTAATGTGTTTAGCAAATCGTTTTTTTTTTCTAGCACAAAACCATACGCAGGTGAACTACTCAGCTGCTAATTTCTGGATTAGACAATCAATTAGTTTACCAATTTTTGCATTAAATATGTGTTTTTGGTTTTTTATTTTTTTATTTTTTATGCAACAATATTGTCAGTATGTTTAGGTTATTGCTTCATTTTTAAGGGGCCAAGAAAAATGTTGTTTTTTTTAGGTTTGCAAAGTGTTCTTTAAAACTCCTAAATAGATTTTAACCCTTTGGTTTCGAAATCCAAAATAATGTTTAGATTTCCCTTCTATTGTTTTTGAATTTTTATGCAGGATTACCTATTAACCAGTTTTGGAAAAATTTCACAATACAATTGAGCAGATTTTACAGATGTTTTATTTTTGATACACATTTTGTTTTTAATGTGTAATTTGCATATTTCACACCTGAATAACGTAAATAAAGATAAAAAATAATAACAAAACACACAAACACAAATAGTGGCAGTTGGCCAACACAAAATAACACAAATTAAAAACAATTCACAAGAAAGGAGAGGGAAGTTTTTGCCCTTAAGGAATATGGGGCAAGCACAGAAGGATTGTGTGAAAATTAGCCAGTGCTGTCAGCGCCTTTTGCCACGTTTGGCCGGGGTAGGGAGGGAGCCTGACTGTGTCCGGGAGGTCCTTCGGCTGGCCTGTCCAGAGGCAGATGTTGTGGCCTCTGGACTAGGCATAGGGCTAGGCACATTTGGAGGGATGGCTGTTGCTGTGCCCGAGGGGGAGGGTCCTGATGTTCCGGCAGGAAGGGAGGCCGGCTCCAACATGTGCTGGCGAATGAGCTGCTCCAGGGCATTTGCAATCCTGATGTTAGCCCCAGCATTGTCGGCCAGGGCCTGAGCAATGGTCACGTTATCCGCAGCATTTTGCTCCATGGCCTCCGCCACCCGTAGCAGACTGGCGTCCATCCTCTGCAGAATCTCCGTGTGGTGATCCGATTTAAAATTGAGATCCGTGAGGAGGGCCACTGCCTGCGAGGGGATTGCCCTGGACTGGCTTCTGCAGGGTCCCCAGCCGGATCTATTGCTTCCTCCCCTGCAGAGCTAGCAGAAATTCTGCGGCCAACGCTCCCCTCTGGAGCAGACTCATCCGCCTGTGTCTCTGTTGGAAAAATGAGAAAAGAGTAACATTACAATCTACATAGTGTCACAAACACATTTCTGAGTTGTTAACATTACAACATTTACCTAGGACAACATGAGGAGCCGCAAAGACTGGCATGTCCGTATCCATGTTGGACACGCCAAACACCTCCTCAGCCTGCAAACACCCCTGTGCCAGCTCCTCCAAATCATTAAGCTCCAATGACACAGGGGTGGGACCCCCACCTGTCCCCCTTGCATGCCTAGCCTTATCAGACAGGTTTTGCTTCAGCCGATATTTGAAGTCGCTCGATCTGTGGGTGACAAAGTTGGCGTTATTCCTGCAGTATTTGGCCCTGTAACCAATTTTTTTTTTAATGTCGTTTTTACGTACCGGCGTTTGACCTCCGGGGTTGTACGGACCAACTCACCCACCCTATTGACAGCACTGGCTATATCATCCCACATTTTCCACTTTTGGCTTGCACCTATATTCCTATCGGCCTGTGGCAGGATGTCAGTGCACATTTTGACTAAAACCTCCATCTCCTTTCTTGTGAATTGTGGCTGCCTTTTTTTTTGGTAGCTTTTGTTGGCCTACTAGGCCCAGCAGCCTCTGACATGGCATCCTCCACTCCTTGTGTATAAAACATATTTTAATTTGTGATGTCAAACGTTCACAAAACTAAGGTTTAAAATAATCCTATTACCCCAAAAATCCAAATACTTACCGTGCGCCTCTTGGCCATTGCTTTGCTGCTCAATAGACATTTTTGTTTTTGAAGTCTCACTACAGCAGACCGTTTTCGGATTTCCGTGATGTATTTTTTTACCTGCAGCCGCATTACTCGTCCGCATCATTGATTGTGCGCTCCTATTGTCCGTCCTTAATTTCAGCGGGAAAATAAACACTATTTATGGCTTTGGGTGACTCGAGTCGTTATGGCAGGTGGCGAATGGTGGATTGTGGTTGTGGATTTCGGAGTATTTGGCGTTATTTGGAGTTTGTTGGCGAATTTTTGGAGTTTTTTTTTGTTTATTTTGGGACAGTTTATTTTTCTTTCCGTATGCTTTTTGCTTTTTGGATTTTCATTTTTGGTTCTTATTTGAGTAAGTATTTTCTAAAAACTCCTTTAAAACTAATCGTATTTGTTTTTGAAAAGTTAGTACTTATGTTTTTCTTTTTTTTCTTTTACCAGTTATTTTGGCATTGCCCCCGTGAAGTTTTTTGACTTTGGGTTATTTGTCATTTTTTGGTAAGTCATTTTTAATGCCTGAAGTTACAGTTTCGATGTGTTGGTGTTCGCATATGTTTGGCTAAGTAATTTGTAATTGTTTCTTTAACCAATCCTGTCTTAACACGAAATATAGCGTACTCTTTGGCGTAATATTGTTTGAGTTGTATGTAATTTTGACCTCCTTACAAAATTAACTCTCTAATGTCTCCTTATTCCCCATGTAAAAATGCGAACTATTTAGCGCACTAATGTCTCCTTATTCCCCATGTAAAAATGCAAACTATTTAGCGCACTGTCTCCTTATTCCCCATGTAAAAATGCAAACTATTTAGCGCACTAATGTCTCCTTATTCCCCATGCAAAAATGCAAACGATTTAGCGCACTAATGTGTATTTGGCTTAAAAATTGGACAGTCTTGTTTGTCCACTAAATGTAGCGTGCATTTCCTAACTAATGTGTGCTCCCTTCTATCTTTTAACGCATTTAAAAAAGTGTTTGGATTCAAATCTGACAAACAAAATTTCTAAAACTAATTTCTATTTTTGAAATGTAGGTTGTTGGACTCATGACAATACCCCAGCCTGTAAGCATCTTTGGATTTTTGGCAAAAGATAAGTATATTTTTTGTTTACCATTTGACTCAAACATTAACTACCTGGCTTACCATTTCAGGTTGATGTTGGTCGTATTATCTTGGCCATGCTTCCGGAACCCGACCAACCTCAACCTCGTCCCAGGCGTAGGCATCGTAGGCGTGCAAGGCCCCAGATATATAGAACACGTGTCACCCTTTTTGGACTGCCCGATGATGAGGTTTTAAGATGATACCGTCTACCTCCACAAATCATCATAGACACTCTCTCATTAATAGAGAGTGATCTTGAACGGCAAATTGACAGTACTACAGCAATTCCACCACTTACGCAATTAATGTCGGTGTTACATTTCTGTGCCTCAGGATCCTTTCAAACCACGGTGGGAATAGTTGCCGGAATATCCCAATCCTCCTTTTCAAGGATCCTGAGGGCGGTGATGGAGGCCCTTTTCAAACACCTCCATCATTTTATTAAAATGCCATTGGATATGGGTTCCCTTAGTGTGGCGAAGGCAAATTTTTACCAAATAGCTGGCTTCCCACACATCATAGGGGTTGTGGATGGCACTCACATACCACTTCAGCCTCCAGCAAGGCTGGAGGCTATATTTAGGAACCGCAAGCACTATCATTCACTGAATGTAATGGTGGTATGTGATGCCTCCCTCCAGATCCTGTCCCTGAATGCCAAATTCCCCGGGAGTGCACATGATTCTTTCGTCATCTGGCAATCAGGGATTTGGCCTAAATTAGACAACCTACAAGCTGGTGATGCGTGGCTTCTGGGTAAGTGGACACCTTTAGTTGAGGGTAAGTGGACACCTTTAGTTGAAACCAATGCAAAGCTTGATACACAATGATCCTGATTGTTGTATTTGTTTTTTCACAGGAGACAGTGGTTACCCTTTCACGCCCTGGCTGCTCACTCCTTAATTGGCTCCCACACCAGGACCACAAAGTGAGTATAATTCCGCACTTACAGCCACCAGGCAGGTGGTGGAGCACTGTATCGGCCTTTTAAAAGGCCGATTCAGATGCCTCCACCGCTCTGGTGGCGAACTCATGTATTTGCCGGATATGGTTTCGAAAATAGTGGTCCTGTGTGGGATACAACATCGCCATAAGGAGTGGTGTCGAAATGCTGCTCACTCCTTATTTGGCTCCCACACCAGGGCCACAAAGTGAGTATAATTCCGCACTTACAGCCACCAGGCAGGTGGTGGAGCGCTGAATCGGCCTTTTAAAAGGCCGATTCAGATGCCTCCACCGCTCTGGTGGCGAACTCATGTATTTGCCGGATATGGTTTCGAAAATAGTGGTCCTGTGTGGGATATTTCACAACATCGCCATAAGGAGTGGTGTCCCTGGCTGCTCACTCCTTATTTGGCTCCCACACCAGGGCCACAAAGTGAGTATAATTCCGCACTTACAGCCACCAGGCAGGTGGTGGAGTGCTGTATCCGCCTTTTAAAAGGCCGATTCAAATGCCTCCACCGCTCTGGTGGCGAACTCATGTATTTGCCGGATATGGTTTCGAAAATAGTGGTCCTGTGTGGGATATTTCACAACATCGCCATAAGGAGTGGTGTCCCTGGCTGCTCACTCCTTATTTGGCTCCCACACCAGGGCCACAAAGTGAGTATAATTCCGCACTTACAGCCACCAGGCAGGTGGTGGAGTGCTGTATCCGCCTTTTAAAAGGCCGATTCAAATGCCTCCACCGCTCTGGTGGCGAACTCATGTATTTGCCGGATATGGTTTCGAAAATAGTGGTCCTGTGTGGGATATTTCACAACATCGCCATAAGGAGTGGTGTCCCAATGCAGCCAGAGGATGCCTTGCCTGAGGATGGCCCCCCCGAGGTTGGTCGGAGGTCAGTATGTGGGGGGGGCCATACGCGCTGATGTGGTGGCCAGATATTTCAGGTAATTATTGTCAAACATTTACTTAATTGTCACAATGTCGACATGTACGATTGTAATGTGCCTTTTTAATATTTTGATACTTTTTTTTTCTTGTCTTCCTTTAAAATCCACCAAAAACCGATGCCTACTACCTGCTCCACTAAATTGTGTACATGTTGCCACATTGGATCAAACTTTGGGAACAATTATTTCATCGCCTCATTTGTGGATTTATGTTGGCCTGCTACTTATTTCAACAGTTCTTGATTGTTTCTTTTGTTGTTTGCTTTTGGTGTTGGTTGTTTTTTGTAGTGTCTTTTCACTGTGTGAATTGCTTGTCACAATTCACTTTCTGTATGTGTTTGGTGTGTATTCAATTTATGTTTGCCATTAAAAAGACTGTTTTTTATAAAATTACAAGCACGTGTAACCTGGCACAAAAAATGCCACCTTTCGTAATGCCTAATCCTGTAATGTGTGAAATGGTTAAGTCTTTGAACATGCTTTGTGTCTTTCAAAAAACAACAAAGGTATTATGTTGAATCAGTAGGTTTTCTAAACTAGGCCTAAGCAGGTTTCATTTTCTATTTACATTACCCACCCAAAGAAAAACAACAAAATGTTTGAATTTCTACAAAACTATTGGTATGGTGAGGTGTTTAATGTGGCAGCTTACATACTTACTAGCGCTTTGTACAATCTAATTTACCTTACTTTAAAGAACATGATCAAATAGTCGACTTATGGAAGGTTAAACAATGTAATATTTTCAGACAAGGAATGAGACTCGATAAAATACAACGCAATTTTATTTTCAAAAAACAGTTTGGGCATAATACAAAATTATACAAAATTCAACTCCGAAGGACCGCCGCCATGTGGTCAAGGACCACTAGCATCCCTATGACGTGGCCACGCAAGGCGGCCAATCCCTCCTGCATAGAATGCAGCCGCCTCTGGTCCTCTGTTGGAAAAAAAAGGGATCCTTAATAAAATGACACCTTACATTAGAAGTTTACAAAACAAACTAAACAAAAACATCTAGTTTAAACAAAGATCCAGTTGTGCTGAAAAAAAAGTACTGGCAAATGCAAAGATGGTATATAAATACTAAATTAAAAATGAACATACAAAAAGGCGACCACAAAAAGGACGAAGTACCCTTGGTAGGGTAAACAATAAATACCCAAGTATGAGTGTTTGGACATGTGTGCTATGTATCAGTGGAAAATAACAAAGACATTGTCTATCAAAATAAAAATGTCTCCAAAAAAAAACCCCACAACTTTTAAAGGGAAACATACCGGTCATTGGGATTGCGGGTCTTTAAGGCCCTCCATCCTCCTCCTCCTCGGAGGTGGGCCAGTGCTGGTGGTTAGACGGAGGGGAGATTTCCGATATGGTGGACGGTGATGAAAAGCGCCGGGGGGGGGGAGGGGAGGGTGAAGAAAAGAGAGGGGGGGGTGGAGTGGAGGGTGAATTTTGGGGGTGGTGCAAATTGGGAGAGGGAGGGGCCTCAGGTAGTGGCCAGTCAGGGGTGGAGGGGGAATTGGGGGAAGGTTGGGGAGATGCGTTTGTGCTTGGAGTCGGCGTCAGGGGACGAGCCCGGCGTCTTATTCGGCGGCAAGCCCGGATTCTGCGTTCAGCCCCTAAATGATGTTTGAAAAATGTTTAGTCTTTTTTTGGGGGGGGGTTTGGCCACAAATTTAGAACTCCAAAAATGTAAAAACATTCAAAAAAAGGAAAACATGCACACGCAGATAGGGCCACAATAAACAAACAGGGCTAGACTGAAAACATGCACACGCAGGCCTGTCCACAAACAACAAACAGGGCTAGACTGAAAACATGCACACGCAGATAGGGCCACAATAAACAAACAGGGCTAGACTGAAAACATGCACACGCAGGCCTGTCCAAACACAACAAACAGGGCTAGACTGAAAACATGGACACGCAGATAGGGCCACAATAAACAAACAGGGCTAGACTGAAAACATGCACACGCAGGCCTGTCCAAAAACAACAAACAGGGCTAGACTGAAAACAAGCACACGCAGATAGGGCCGCAAAAAACCCCCAGAAAATACCAAAAAAAAAAACTTACTTGCAGCGATCCGCAGCCGCAAACAGGCCAGCAAGCGTGGCGTGCGGCGGCGCAGATCCGACCACCTGCGCTCTAGCTGCCCGATATTTCGGCGTGAGCCGAAGGAGCGCAGGCGGCGGTGAACCTCCGCATAGGCCGTTCGCTTCTGGCGGTTGCTGATGGGGGGAGGCTGGCTGGTGATCCGCCTGTCCATCACCTCCGTTAGGACCAAAAGCTCCCGCCTGGTAAACGCGGAGGCTCTCATGATGGCAATGATTTATTTTACACCGAACAGTTTTAATAAAGGCCAGAGAAAAAATTTGATTGGCTAATGTACTTGGTAAATTAACAGGAAACATTCTATTGGTTATTGTATGAGTCATGTGTCCTCCAGCCTCAAAAATATAATGTGAGTTATGATAGGCTTGATGCAGTGACATGCGTAAGCTAATTAAAATAAAGAAATGAAAAAAATAAAATATGCCTATCACAAACACAGGAAACCAATAGGATCATTGGTTAAAACATGTATTTTTGATAAAGTAAACCATTGGTTAAACCGTAAGTATTCTGCGGGAAAAATTACACATACGGAAAAGAATAAAGTTTATTGAAAATTGAAAAAAAAACGGATTGCAAACATGTGAAGAGCAATTAAGCTAATTAATATATTGATTGGCATGAAACGATTAAAGTATGTATGCAGAATGAACGAGCAGGTAATCGAAATCTGACAGGTCCACTTCCGGAATCATCCAAAAGCAACCAAAGAGGAGACGAACGGTCGCTATTTTGAACGGTCGCAAGCTAGAGGAGGGGTTGGGAGAATATGGGGCGGAAGGTTAGCTACGAGCGAACATACGAGTGAGCGCTTAAATTTAAATTTTTTCGCTCGTACGGCGGACGAGCGGACGGCCACTTGCGTCGGGTCTGAATCAGGCCCTTAAACCTCTGTTAATTGTCCTAATAAAACTTAAGTTTTAGGGCAAATTGTGTTGTTTAGTTATATATTATAAAAACATATTGAGTCTAACTGTGTAGTAATTATATTTATATAAATTAATAAATATTTATAAAATGTAAGCAATTGAAGTACAGTGAAATACCTGAAATAGTTTAGGTTATAAAGTAAAAAAAGAATGCAAATTTCAGAGCAATATAAAAAGGATTTTTCAGAGAACACTTAATGGGTTAAAAACTTACAGCTGTTCTGCAGCAATGAAACAGGGGCTTGCCTGTGCCTTGAAGGACCACGAGTGGACTACTGAAGACCGGAAAAAGGTTTTAGGGACTGATATATCAAATTTTTTAATCTTTGGTTAATCACACAGGGTTCTTTTACACCGCTGGGTAGGTGAAAGGATGGTTCCTCAGAGTGTGGGGCTAATTCGGCGAGCAGCAGCTTGTAATAGCTGCCTCTTCCTGGTATTTTTAAAGGGCAATGCTTTTAATAGCAAAACACCCCATGTTTTTCTATTAAATGCATTACTCTTTTAAATTTAAGGCTTAAACATGCCTAGGAAACAGCGGCTCTTACAAGACTGTGCTTATTAAATAAACCTCTTTGACACCAGCAGGATGCGTGATAGTCAGCTACTTGCACAGAGTGACAGGCACTCTGAGCTAAAAGGGCTACCACAGCATTTTACAGCACGATGCAATGCCTGGTGTTTCAAGGGTTCATCCTACAGCAAAATAATGACCCAAAATATACCTATAATATGCCGGGGAGTCGATAAAATCCTTGGTGGGCCCCACTGATTTGTATCCACGCCCTCTATCATGGGAGGGCAGGGCCTACAGCGATGGCGACATGCACTATAGAAGTGCCAGGCTGCAGTACAGCTGTAATACACTGTGGCATAATGTAACGACACTACAGTATGGCATAATGTAGAGTCAGTACAGTAAGTGATAATAAACATCTAGGCAGTGTTGTGGGAATAGGTGCAGGCACCACAGGGTTAATATTGCCTAGTTACTTTGTTGAGAAGGGCAATTGGCCCTGCAAGTTGCTGCGATTCCACCTTGTTTGCGTACGATGGGCATTTGTCATGGTTTCCTGACAATCTTTCTATGCCATCATAAACCTTTTTTCTTTTTCTTTGGAATTTCAATAACAGTGGTTGGCCCGTTTGAATTCCATATTGCTGGGTGGTGTCAGATAAGTTAACTTAGTTTGTTTTTAGTTGCCAGTATTCTGATTAACATAACAGATGTGCCGGTAGGACGTTAATGTAGGGGCAGTACAGTGTGGCATAGTGTACGGGCACTGCAATGTGGCATAATTTGGAATCACAGTGGCATAATGTGGGAGGCACTATAGTGTGGCATAATGTTAGGTTCATTACAGTGTGGCATAATGTGGGGGGGCACTTACAGTAAGACTTAATATAGGGGCACTATAGTGTGCCATAATGTATGGGTACTACAGCGTGGTATAATGTGTTTATATTTCCTGACAATGGAAAAAAATATGGACATGTGGAGCACATTTTAAAATTTGAATGGGGGATACCAGTGGTCTCTCCTGCCCAGGCTATTACAATTTCTAGTTAAGGCTTTGCTGGTCCCACTGGTGTGGGCATCAGGCAGACAGGAGGAGGCAGACCCAGAAGAGCCAGAGACAAGCTAAGAGGACGAAAGGAAGGGCAAAAAGCGGCATCGAGGTTGGACCTGATTAAGTATATTAGTACATGTGTAGTGGTCTCATTTACCCACATTTGGGCAGCATTGCAATGGTTACTGGGTGGCTCACCACTTCCTCTCTAACTCCTCCAAGCACACCACTACCTCCCTGACCCCTCCATACTCACCACTACCTATCTGCACTACCTCCTGACCCCTCCATACTCATCACTACCTATCTGCACTACCTGCTGACCCCTCCATACTCATCACTACCTATCTGCACTACCTCCTGACCCCTCCATACTCACCACTACCTATCTGCACTACCCCCTGACCCCTCCATACTCACCACTACCTATCTGCACTACCTCCTGACCCCTCCATACTCACCACTACCTATCTGCACTACCTCCTGACCCCTCCATACTCACCACTACCTATCTGCACTACCCCCGGACCCCTCCATACTCATCACTACCTATCTGCACTACCCCCTGACCCCTCCATACTCACCACTACCTATCTGCACTACCTCCTGACCCCTCCAAACTCACCACTACCTATCTGCACTACCCCCTGACCCCTCCATACTCATCACTACCTATCTGCACTACCTCCTGACCCCTCTATACTGACCACTACCTATCTGCACTACCCCCTGACCCCTCCATACTCATCACTACCTATCTGCACTACCCCCTGACCCCTCCATACTCACCACTACCTATCTGCACTACCTCCTTACCCATCCATACTCACCACTACCTATCTGCACTACCCCCTGACCCCTCCATACTCATCACTACCTATCTGCACTACCCCCTGACCCCTCCATACTCATCACAACCTATCTGCACTACCCCCTGACCCCTCCATACTCACCACTACCTATCTGCACTATCCCCTGACCCCTCCATACTCACCACTACCTATCTGCACTACCTCCTGACCCCTCCATACTCATCACTACCTATCTGCACTACCTCATGACCCCTCCATACTCACCACTACCTCCTGACCCCTCCATACTCATCACTACCTATCTGCACTACCTCCTGACCCTTCATACTCATCACTACCTATCTGCACTACCTCCTGACCCCTCCATACTCATCACTACCACTCTGCACTACCTCCTGACCCCTCCTCACCAAACACTATCTCTCTGCACTACCTCCTGACCCCTCCATACTCACCACTACCTATCTGCACTACCTCCTGACCCCTCCATACTCACCACTACCTATCTGCACTACCTCCTCACCCCTCCTTACTCACCACTACCTATCTGTACTACCTCCTGACCCCTCCATACTCATCACTACCACTCTGCACTACCTCCTGACCCCTCCTCACCAAACACTATCTCTCTGCACTACCTCCCTGACCCCTCCATACTCACCATTACCTATCTGCACTAGCTCCTGACCCCTCCATACTCACCACTACCTATCTGCACTACCTCCTGACCCCTCCATACTCACCACTACCTATCTGCACTACCTCCTGACCCCTCCTTACTCACCATTACCTATCTGTACTACCTCCTGACCCCTCCATACTCATCAATACCTATCTGCACTACCCCCTGACCCCTCCATACTCACCACTACCTATCTGCACTACCTCCTGACCCTTTCATACTCACCACAACCTATCTGCACTACCTCCTGACCCCTCCATACTCATCACTACCTATCTGCACTACCTCCTGACCCCTCCATAATCACCACTACCTATCTGCACTACCTCCTGACCCCTCCATACTCACCACTACCTACCTGCACTACCTCCTGACCCCTCCATACTCACCACTACCTATCTGCACTACCTCCTGACCCCTCCATACTCACCACTACCTATTTGCACTACCCCCTGACCCCTCCATACTCACCACTACCTATCTGCACTACCCCCTGACCCCTCCATACTCACCACTACCTATCTGCACTACCCCCTGACCCCTCCATACTCACCACTACCTATCTGCACTACCTCCTGACCCCTCCATACTCACCACTACCTATCTGCACTACCTCCTGACCCCTCCATACTCACCACTACCTATCTGTACTACCCCCTGACCCCTCCATACTCATCACTACCTATCTGCACTACCCCCTGACCCCTCCATACTCACCACTACCTATCTGCACTACCTCCTGACCCCTCCATACTCACCACTACCTATCTGCACTACCCCCTGACCCCTCCATACTCATCACTACCTATCTGCACTACCTCCTGACCCCTCTATACTGACCACTACCTATCTGCACTACCCCCTGACCCCTCCATACTCATCACTACCTATCTGCACTACCCCCTGACCCCTCCATACTCACCACTACCTATCTGCACTACCTCCTTACCCATCCATACTCATCACTACCTATCTGCACTACCTCCTGACCCCTCCATACTCATCACTACCTATCTGCACTACCCCCTGACCCCTCCATACTCACCACTACCTATCTGCACTACCCCCTGACCCCTCCATACTCATCACTACCACTCTGCACTACCCCCTGACCCCTCCATACTCACCACTACCTATCTGCACTATCCCCTGACCCCTCCATACTCACCACTACCTATCTGCACTACCCCCTGACCCCTCCATACTCATCACTACCTATCTGCACTACCCCCTGACCCCTCCATACTCATCACTACCTATCTGCACTACCCCCTGACCCCTCCATACTCACCACTACCTATCTGCACTATCCCCTGACCCCTCCATACTCACCACTACCTATCTGCACTACCCCCTGACCCCTCCATACTCATCACTACCTATCTGGACTACCCCCTGACCCCTCCATACTCACCACTACCTATCTGCACTACCTCCTGACCCCTCCATACTCACCACTACCTATCTGCACTACCCCCTGACCCCTCCATACTCATCACTACCTATCTGCACTACCCCATGACCCCTCCATACTCACCACTACCTATCTGCACTACCTCCTGACCCCTCCATACTCACCACTACCTATCTGCACTACCTCCTGACCCCTCCATACTCACCACTACCTATATGCACTACGTCCTGACCCCTCCATACTCATCACTACCTATCTGCACTACCCCCTGACCCCTCCATACTCACCACTACTTATCTGCACTACCTCCTGACCCCTCCATACTCACCACTACCTATCTGCACTACCTCCTGACCCCTCCATACTCATCACTACCTATCTGCACTACCCCCTGACCCCTCCATACTCACCACTACCTATCTGCACTACCTCCTGATCCCTCCATACTCATCATGACCTATCTGCACTACCTCATGACCCCTCCATACTCACCACTACCTCCTGACCCCTCCATACTCATCACTACCTATCTGCACTACCTCCTGACCCTTCATACTCATCACTACCTATCTGCACTACCTCCTGACCCCTCCATACTCATCACTACCACTCTGCACTACCTCCTGACCCCTCCTCACCAAACACTATCTCTCTGCACTACCTCCTGACCCCTCCATACTCACCACTACCTATCTGCACTACCTCCTGACCCCTCCATACTCACCACTACCTATCTGCACTACCTCCTGACCCCTCCTTACTCACCACTACCTATCTGTACTACCTCCTGACCCCTCCATACTCATCACTACCACTCTGCACTACCTCCTGACCCCTCCTCACCAAACACTATCTCTCTGCACTACCTCCCTGACCCCTCCATACTCACCATTACCTATCTGCACTAGCTCCTGACCCCTCCATACTCACCACTACCTATCTGCACTACCTCCTGACCCCTCCATACTCACCACTACCTATCTGCACTACCTCCTGACCCCTCCTTACTCACCATTACCTATCTGTACTACCTCCTGACCCCTCCATACTCATCACTACCTATCTGCACTACCTCCTGACCCCTCCATACTCACCACTACCTATCTGCACTACCTCCTGACCCCTCCATACTCACCACTACCTACCTGCACTACCTCCTGACCCCTCCATACTCACCACTACCTATCTGCACTACCTCCTGACCCCTCCATACTCACCACTACCTATTTGCACTACCCCCTGACCCCTCCATACTCACCACTACCTATCTGCACTACCCCCTGACCCCTCCATACTCACCACTACCTATCTGCACTACCCCCTGACCCCTCCATACTCACCACTACCTATCTGCACTACCTCCTGACCCCTCCATACTCACCACTACCTATCTGCACTACCTCCTGACCCCTCCATACTCACCACTACCTATCTGTACTACCCCCTGACCCCTCCATACTCATCACTACCTATCTGCACTACCCCCTGACCCCTCCATACTCACCACTACCTATCTGCACTACCTCCTGACCCCTCCATACTCACCACTACCTATCTGCACTACCCCCTGACCCCTCCATACTCATCACTACCTATCTGCACTACCTCCTGACCCCTCTATACTGACCACTACCTATCTGCACTACCCCCTGACCCCTCCATACTCATCACTACCTATCTGCACTACCCCCTGACCCCTCCATACTCACCACTACCTATCTGCACTACCTCCTTACCCATCCATACTCATCACTACCTATCTGCACTACCTCCTGACCCCTCCATACTCATCACTACCTATCTGCACTACCTCCTGACCCCTCTATACTGACCACTACCTATCTGCACTACCCCCTGACCCCTCCATACTCATCACTACCTATCTGCACTACCCCCTGACCCCTCCATACTCACCACTACCTATCTGCACTACCTCCTTACCCATCCATACTCATCACTACCTATCTGCACTACCTCCTGACCCCTCCATACTCATCACTACCTATCTGCACTACCCCCTGACCCCTCCATACTCACCACTACCTATCTGCACTACCCCCTGACCCCTCCATACTCATCACTACCACTCTGCACTACCTCCTGACCCCTCCATACTCATCACTACCTATCTGCACTACCTCCTGACCCCTCCATACTCATCACTACCTATCTGCACTACCCCCTGACCCCTCCATACTCACCACTACCTATCTGCACTACCCCCTGACCCCTCCATACTCATCACTACCACTCTGCACTACCTCCTGACCCCTCCATACTCATCACTACCTATCTGCACTACCTCCTGACCCCTCCATACTCATCACTACCACTCAGCACTACCTCCTGACCCCTCCTCACCAAACACTATCTCTCTGCACTACCTCCTGACCCTCCATACTCATCACTACCTACAGTACGTCGCCCGCAAATGGACGAAGTGGAGGTTGGTGAGTGCAAAACAGAAAAAAAAGCATGACATTACAACCATCCCATGGGTCACGAGTGTATAATGTAACATATTAATTTCATTACTATTATGACATTAAGATTTGCAAGTATTAAACGTTGTAATTATTGTGTCATGATACAAACACGCTGATACATAATGTAGAAACTTTTACAAAACTTGCCATCCAAAATTCCCTTAAAAACCATGGCCCTCATTCAGAGCCGTACGCTCTGAGCAGAGCGCACGCTCTGAATGAGGGCCGGGCTCCATTTTCATGGAGCGTCCTCCTGGACGCTCGTATAGCTGTGGGTCACCACCCACAGGCTATACGAGCGTGCTTTTTGATGGCCGCGATGGTCGAGACCATCGCGACCATCGAAATTGCGAGCCGGAGCCTGCGGTTGAGGTTTTCAACCGCAAGCTCCGGAGTGATTTCGGCTCTATCAGAGCCAAAATCACTTCCACTGACATCACTAGTGATGTCAGTGGGCCGGCTTCTGACGGGAGGCGTTCCCGTGGGAACGCCCCCGTCAGGGAGGCACGCCCCCGGCACGCCCACCAAAGGGGGCGTGCTGTCAATCAACATTGACAGCACGCCCCCTTTGATCGGACACAACGAGCGAAGGACTTTCCTTCGCTCGTCGCGTCTGGCGCATGCGCACGACGGAGCTCCCTCCGTCGTGCGCATCCTCAGTGCATAACATCGACCCACTTGCGAGCGGACAGCCGCTCGCGAGTGGGTCTGAATCAGGCCCCATGTTTGCATTGTTGAAAATGGAATAATTTAATGTAGTCCCTACTGGATGTACCTGCGCTTAAGCATTAAGATCTACATCACATGCATTGTTAGGTGGCCTAAATTTCTAGGAACAGTGTTTTTGTACAGTACACATATGTTTACTTATCATTATTTTTCTCTTTAGTTACATAGGATGTGGCATCAAAATCTGTTCTAAGAAAGTAAAAATATTGACTTTCAATAACAGAAAAAATAGAGCGAATATATTGTAGAATTATCCCTTTAATTAGAAAAGCTGGGTTTTCTTTTTTGCAATTACATTGCCCGAGTTGTATGTAGAAAATGAGAAAACATCTGGATACGAGTTTGGCCATTGCGAGTTACGGGAATGCGAGAAACATGCGAGTTTACATGTTCCCGCACCCTATTACATGTGCGAGTTTACATGTTCCCGCACCCTATTACATGTGCGAGTTTACATGTTCCCGCACCCTATTACATGTGCGAGTTGAAAAAAAATGTGAGTTTAGAATTAAACTCACATTTTTTTACAACTTGCACCCTATTACATTTAGCTCTTGATCTGACATCATTAGATCAGCTCACAGTGCAGTTATGTTGTCTTTTCATGTTTGTATTGCATTAGTTGTATTATAACTGCATTCCTTTCTTTTTTGTTTATAGTTTTACCATTAAATTCATCAATTTATCCTATTACTACAATAAAGTCCATTATTCAGATCTTTACATCTAGATTGGATTATTAAAAAGTAGTAATGGTTATGCTGTCTCCCTAATTATATAGACCAAAGGGAAGCATATATTGAGGAAAGAATAAAATCAGTAATAATATATCAGCAGATTTTAGACAATTGGATTGTTTACTGCAAGAACTTTTGTTCTTTAACAAAAGCCCTTAGTGATGACGCCAGAATATCTGATCAATAACGTATAAAGGTTTTCTTAAGGCTTTGTAACAGGTGAAGGAAAATGCCCTCCGGGAAACTAACACTCCTACCTTGAATTAATATGTAGAAGCTGTGATGTCACATTTTGTCCTGTGTGAGATGTTAGCAGCACAATATTGACAGCAATAAAAATGTGCTTACAACAAGAATTTCTGTGCTGTATAGCCTGTGCACAGTACTGTACATGATAAAGGTTTAATTCCCCAGGCTAAATATGGGGTGCGGAATCTGAGGTGATATAGTGTTATTGTGTCTGGACTGGAGATGATTTATTTAAGCTGCCAATAAACCTAAAATACAAGTTCCAGTCAAGAAGACCAAACCAAGATTACTTGATGTGTTGATGTTTTTTTTCCTGTCCTGTGGGCAGCACCTACCCTGCCCCACAGTCCCCGCTTTTGGCTACGAGGGTGACTGGAATGGACCCTGCTGCCAGAATCGCTGCTACAGTGTCACCCAGACCATCCTGCATATAGAGCCCCTGGAGCATACCGAGGATGCTCCAGGCACTGGCACCCCACCGCATGAAGTCATGCATACAAGGGGGAAAGGGGGGGCACAGGGCATAAGTCAGCCTGTTTATAGTGCTATACCTTAAAATGTCATAAAATATCTATTTTTTATTGTTTCCAGCCATTTCATGCACTTTTCTAAAATATCTCAAAGTGGATCAAATTCAGGACCTGATTCTGTAAGGATCGTAATTGCAAAGCTGCTCGCAGGCTATAGATATGATGTATGCACTCAGGCAGCTTTGCGATTGCGATCCTTTGCAGATACGTAATGCACAGGAGGCATCACGCCCCCTGTGCATTACTTATCCGGGCTGCATTCTTCAACGCAGCATCGGTTAATCTGCGTACCATCGGCCGGCTGTGGTGACCGATAGGGTCCCACAGCCAGCCGCCGCAGTTTAGAGGAAGAGGCCAGGAAATCTCCGTCAACCGACGGAGATCCTGGCCTCTTCCCTCCCTCCCAACAGGGGCGACACACCTCCGTGTCAGGTAACGGAGGCTGTCGCCGCCCCCTCCCCGCCCCCAAATGGCAGCAGACTGTCAATCACTGACAGTCTGCTGCCAGTTTGCAAGCGGACCCGCAGACCCATTCTGCACATGCGCAGAAAGGGTCTGGCACCTGCGCAGATTCCCAAACATCGGGAATCTGCGTTCAGCAGTGCACTAGTGTGCACTGCTGAATCAGGTCCTCAATTTGATTATTATTAGACTTTTTTCATATGTTGGTGCCACATACTTTGCAATATTATGCGAATTTCACAATATGAAGGGTGATATGATAAGACAGGTAAATTGCAGTGTATAGCAAAACAGCCTTTCCCCCTCATAAGAACTCAGACTTGCCTCAGAAGCAGGAGGGTGGCGACAAGGACGGGGCCTTATGATTCACGTAATTAAGCCCTGCCCCCTCTCTGTAAATGACAGTGACTGGCTCAAATTTTAATAGGGGGTGGGGCCAAATGACACAATTCATGAAGAATCTCATCATTAAGCCCCACCACCTACATGGAGACCCGCGATCACCGCGGAAATGCTCCCCATTCTGTCCACTTCACTAGGAAATGGGCAGAAATGTGAGAGAAATACCTACCCTTCCGGGGGTGCGGGGGATTACCTGAAAATTCGAGAGCCTCCCGTGAATTCCAGGAGGGTAGGCATGTATGTAAGAACTAGGTGTCAAACATATATTTGGGGCTATCCATTAACAGCACCAACCCAGGGGCAGTGCTATCATTATGTGGACATGGATGGTCACCAGGGTGTAGAGGTGCTTACATCACTGAATGGGTTACATAATGCTAGGAGGGGAGGGGAGTTGGAATAGTGCTGTCACGATCTTACTAATTCTTTCCATATTCTCCTATGTCCCGGATGACAAAGAGCCTGCACTGCATTATCGCATCCAGCTGGCTAAGAGGTCTGTTCATACTGTTCCTGCTCTATGCTCTCAGTGTGTTTACTCAGCATGCTAGCACTCAGGCTGCACACCAGTTTCCTCCAAAACTCAGTAAGGGCACAGCCATGTTGGATTCAGTCACATGACTCTCCTCCACCACTCAGAGTGCTGCTCCCAGACCAGCTGATTGCAGCATCCAATCCCTGAGGATTCACCCCTATAAATTCCATTTTTTGACTGACCTCCATTGCCAGTAGAATGTCGCCTCTGCTGAAGTTACAGCTCTGTGCTAAGCTCCCACCTAGGTACTCTGTATCTGAATGGTTCCAGTCCGTGTAATTCCAGTTCTAAGAGTGGTTGCAAGTTTCCATTCTATCTGTGCTCCAGTCTGGATTATCCACTGAGACTTGTTCCTAACTACAACCATTGGTCCCAGACGATATCTCTAACTATCGGTCCCAGACGATATCTCCAACTATCTGTTCCAGCCAATATCTCCAACTATCGGTCCCAGCCGATATCCCCAACCATCGGTTTCAAACCAATCCAGTACTGCAATTCATCATCGTCCCCAAACTAGCCTGTCTGCTCATTACCTTTATGCACAGGACTCTGCTAGCCTGTCTGCTCATTACCTTTATGCACAGGACTGTGGCCCTCATTCAGAGACGCTCGTTAGCGGCAGTACGCTCGTTCCGAGCGATGTTTGCACATCTGCGCATGCGTACGGTTTTTAGTACGCATGCGCGAACCAGTCAGTGCGGCCAAAAATCGTTTGTACGCTATATAGCGAGTGCCTGCTATTTTGAGTGACAGAATGAGGCGTATGTGGGTGGTAACAGGGGAAGGTGCTTGAAAATGGGGAGTGGAGATCCGAACGCAGGCGTGCTTAAAGGTCAAAACGGGCATATTATGGGTGTGCATAATTAATACAGCAGCGTCATTGACCACGTCACTGGGTTATTTTATAGCCAGAACTGCTCGCAAATTTGTGGTAGCAAACACCAACCACAAGAATAGCGAGCAGTTCATACGCTGGTCGATGTACTCGATTAATCTAATAAATAGCGGACATGACGTATGGTGCGAGTGGCCAGGGGGCGTTTTTAACAAATAAACGAGCGTATGTTTTGCTCGCTCGTTCAGACTTAGAGGTGTGAACAGACTGCAATTTGCGAACGGATCATTTGAATAGCCACCCCTTGTTTTTGAACGAACGACCGCAAATAGCGAACGGCTCTGAATCAGGCCCTGTGCTAGCCTGTCTGCTCATCACCTTTATGCACAGGACTGTGCTAGCCTGTCTGCTCATCACCTTTATGCACAGGACTGTGCTAGCCTGTCTGCTCATTACCTTTATGCACAGGACTGTGCAAGCCTGTCTGCTCATTACCTTTATGCACAGGACTGCGCTAGCCTGTCTGCTCATTACCTTTATGCACAGGACTGTGCTAGCCTGTCTGCTCATCACCTTTATGCACAGGACTCGGCTAGCCTATCTGCTCATTACCTTTATGCACAGGACTGCGCTAGCCTGTCTGCTCATCACCTTTATGCACAGGACTGCGCTAGCCTGTCTGCTCATTACCTTTATGCACAGGACTGTGCTAGCCTGTCTGCTCATCACCTTTATGCACAGGACTGCGCTAGCCTGTCTGCTCATTACCTTTATGCACAGGACTGTGCTAGCCTGTCTGCTCATCACCTTTATGCACAGGACTGCGCTAGCCTGTCTGCTCATCACCTTTATGCACAGGACTGTGCTAGCCTGTCTGCTCATTACCTTTATGCACAGGACTGTGCTAGCCTGTCTGCTCATCACCTTTATGCACAGGACTGTGCTAGCCTGTCTGCTCATTACCTTTATGCACAGGACTGGCTCATTACCTTTATGCACAGGACTGTGCTAGCCTGTCTGCTCATTACCTTTATGCACAGGACTGTGCTAGCCTGTCTGCTCATCACCTTTATGCACAGGACTGCGCTAGCCTGTCTGCTCATTACCTTTATGCACAGGACTGCGCTAGCCTGTCTGCTCATCACCTTTATGCACAGGACTGCGCTAGCCTGTCTGCTCATCACCTTTATGCACAGGACTGTGCTAGCCTGTCTGCTCATCACCTTTATGCACAGGACTGTGCTAGCCGGTCTGCTCATCACCTTTATGCACAGGACTGGCTCATTACCTTTATGCACAGGACTGTGCTAGCCTGTCTGCTCATCACCTTTATGCACAGGACTGTGCTAGCCTGTCTGCTCATCACCTTTATGCACAGGACTGGCTCATCACCTTTATGCACAGGACTGTGCTAGCCTGTCTGCTCATCACCTTTATGCACAGGACTGGCTCAGCACCTTTATGCATGGACTGCGCTAGCCTGTCTGCTCATCACCTTTATGCACAGGACTGCACTAGCCTGTCTGCTCATCACCTTTATGCACAGGACTGCGCTAGCCTGTCTGCTCATCACCTTTATGCACAGGACTGCGCTAGCCTGTCTGCTCATCACCTTTATGCACAGGACTGCGCTAGCCTGTCTGCTCATCACCTTTATGCACAGGACTGCGCTAGCCTGTCTGCTCATCACCTTTATGCACAGGACTGCGCTAGCCTGTCTGCTCATTACCTTTATGCACAGGACTGCGCTAGCCTGTCTGCTCATCACCTTTATGCACAGGACTGCGCTAGCCTGTCTGCTCATCACCTTTATGCACAGGACTGCGCTAGCCTGTCTGCTCATCACCTTTATGCACAGGACTGCGCTAGCCTGTCTGCTCATCACCTTTATGCACAGGACTGCGCTAGCCTGTCTGCTCATCACCTTTATGCACAGGACTGCGCTAGCCTGTCTGCTCATCACCTTTATGCACAGGACTGCGCTAGCCTGTCTGCTCATCACCTTTATGCACAGGACTGCGCTAGCCTGTCTGCTCATCACCTTTATGCACAGGACTGCGCTAGCCTGTCTGCTCATCACCTTTATGCACAGGACTGCGCTAGCCTGTATGCTCATCACCTTTATGCACAGGACTGCGCTAGCCTGTCTGCTCATCACCTTTATGCACAGGACTGCGCTAGCCTGTCTGCTCATCACCTTTATGCACAGGACTGCGCTAGCCTGTCTGCTCATCACCTTTATGCACAGGACTGCGCTAGCCTGTCTGCTCATCACCTTTATGCACAGGACTGCGCTAGCCTGTCTGCTCATCACCTTTATGCACAGGACTGCGCTAGCCTGCCTGCTCATCACCTTTATGCACAGGACTGCGCTAGCCTGTCTGCTCATCACCTTTATGCACAGGACTGCGCTAGCCTGTCTGCTCATCACCTTTAAGCACAGGACTGCGCTAGCCTGTCTGCTCATCACCTTTATGCACAGGACTGGCTCATTACCTTTATGCACAGGACTGTGCTAGCCTGTCTGCTCATCACCTTTATGCACAGGACTGTGCTAGCCTGTCTGCTCATCACCTTTATGCACAGGACTGGCTCATCACCTTTATGCACAGGACTGTGCTAGCCTGTCTGCTCATCACCTTTATGCACAGGACTGGCTCATCACCTTTATGCATGGACTGCGCTAGCCTGTCTGCTCATCACCTTTATGCACAGGACTGTGCTAGCCTGTCTGCTCATTACCTTTATACACAGGACTGCGCTAGCCTGTCTGCTCATTACCTTTATGCACAGGACTGTGCTAGCCTGTCTGCTCATTACCTTTATACACAGGACTGCGCTAGCCTGTCTGCTCATCACCTTTATGCACAGGACTGCGCTAGCCTGTCTGCTCATCACCTTTATGCACAGGACTGCGCTAGCCTGTCTGCTCATCACCTTTATGCACAGGACTGTGCTAGCCTGTCTGCTCATCACCTTTATGCACAGGACTGTGCTAGCCTGTCTGCTCATCACCTTTATGCACAGGACTGTGCTAGCCTGTCTGCTCATTACCTTTATGCACAGGACTGTGCTAGCCTGTCTGCTCATCACCTTTATGCACAGGACTGCGCTAGCCTGTCTGCTCATCACCTTTATGCATGAACTGTGCTAGCCTGTCTGCTCATTACCTTTATGCACAGGACTGTGCTAGCCTGTCTGCTCATCACCTTTATGCATGGACTGTGCTAGCCTCTCTGCTCATCACCTTTATGCACAGGACTGTGCTAGCCTGCCTGCTCATTACCTTTATGCACAGGACTGCGCTAGCCTGTCTGCTCATCACCTTTATGCACAGGACTGCGCTAGCCTGTCTGCTCATCACCTTTATGCATGGACTGCGCTAGCCTGTCTGATCATCACCTTTATGCACAGGACTGCGCTAGCCTGTCTGCTCATTACCTTTATGCACAGGACTGTGCTAGCCTGTCTGCTCATCACCTTTATGCACAGGACTGCGCTAGCCTGTCTGCTCATTACCTTTATGCACAGGACTGCGCTAGCCTGTCTGCTCATCACCTTTATGCACAGGACTGCGCTAGCCTGTCTGCTCATCACCTTTATGCACAGGACTGCGCTAGCCTGTCTGCTCATCACCTTTATGCACAGGACTGCGCTAGCCTGTCTGCTCATCACCTTTATGCACAGGACTGCGCTAGCCTGTCTGCTCATCACCTTTATGCACAGGACTGCGCTAGCCTGTCTGCTCATCACCTTTATGCACAGGACTGCGCTAGCCTGTCTGCTCATCACCTTTATGCACAGGACTGCGCTAGCCTGTCTGCTCATCACCTTTATGCACAGGACTGCGCTAGCCTGTCTGCTCATCACCTTTATGCACAGGACTGCGCTAGCCTGTCTGCTCATCACCTTTATGCACAGGACTGCGCTAGCCTGTCTGCTCATCACCTTTATGCACAGGACTGCGCTAGCCTGTCTGCTCATCACCTTTATGCACAGGACTGCGCTAGCCTGTCTGCTCATCACCTTTATGCACAGGACTGCGCTAGCCTGTCTGCTCATCACCTTTATGCACAGGACTCGGCTAGCCTATCTGCTCATTACCTTTATGCACAGGACTGCGCTAGCCTGTCTGCTCATCACCTTTATGCACAGGACTGCGCTAGCCTGTCTGCTCATTACCTTTATGCACAGGACTGTGCTAGCCTGTCTGCTCATCACCTTTATGCACAGGACTGCGCTAGCCTGTCTGCTCATTACCTTTATGCACAGGACTGTGCTAGCCTGTCTGCTCATCACCTTTATGCACAGGACTGCGCTAGCCTGTCTGCTCATCACCTTTATGCACAGGACTGTGCTAGCCTGTCTGCTCATTACCTTTATGCACAGGACTGTGCTAGCCTGTCTGCTCATCACCTTTATGCACAGGACTGTGCTAGCCTGTCTGCTCATTACCTTTATGCACAGGACTGGCTCATTACCTTTATGCACAGGACTGTGCTAGCCTGTCTGCTCATTACCTTTATGCACAGGACTGTGCTAGCCTGTCTGCTCATCACCTTTATGCACAGGACTGCGCTAGCCTGTCTGCTCATTACCTTTATGCACAGGACTGCGCTAGCCTGTCTGCTCATCACCTTTATGCACAGGACTGCGCTAGCCTGTCTGCTCATCACCTTTATGCACAGGACTGTGCTAGCCTGTCTGCTCATCACCTTTATGCACAGGACTGTGCTAGCCGGTCTGCTCATCACCTTTATGCACAGGACTGGCTCATTACCTTTATGCACAGGACTGTGCTAGCCTGTCTGCTCATCACCTTTATGCACAGGACTGTGCTAGCCTGTCTGCTCATCACCTTTATGCACAGGACTGGCTCATCACCTTTATGCACAGGACTGTGCTAGCCTGTCTGCTCATCACCTTTATGCACAGGACTGGCTCAGCACCTTTATGCATGGACTGCGCTAGCCTGTCTGCTCATCACCTTTATGCACAGGACTGCGCTAGCCTGTCTGCTCATCACCTTTATGCACAGGACTGCGCTAGCCTGTCTGCTCATCACCTTTATGCACAGGACTGCGCTAGCCTGTCTGCTCATCACCTTTATGCATAGGACTGCGCTAGCCTGTCTGCTCATCACCTTTATGCACAGGACTGCGCTAGCCTGTCTGCTCATTACCTTTATGCACAGGACTGCGCTAGCCTTTCTGCTCATCACCTTTATGCACAGGACTGCGCTAGCCTGTCTGCTCATCACCTTTAAGCACAGGACTGCGCTAGCCTGTCTGCTCATCACCTTTATGCACAGGACTGGCTCATTACCTTTATGCACAGGACTGTGCTAGCCTGTCTGCTCATCACCTTTATGCACAGGACTGTGCTAGCCTGTCTGCTCATCACCTTTATGCACAGGACTGGCTCATCACCTTTATGCACAGGACTGTGCTAGCCTGTCTGCTCATCACCTTTATGCACAGGACTGGCTCATCACCTTTATGCATGGACTGCGCTAGCCTGTCTGCTCATCACCTTTATGCACAGGACTGTGCTAGCCTGTCTGCTCATTACCTTTATACACAGGACTGCGCTAGCCTGTCTGCTCATTACCTTTATGCACAGGACTGTGCTAGCCTGTCTGCTCATTACCTTTATACACAGGACTGCGCTAGCCTGTCTGCTCATCACCTTTATGCACAGGACTGCGCTAGCCTGTCTGCTCATCACCTTTATGCACAGGACTGCGCTAGCCTGTCTGCTCATCACCTTTATGCACAGGACTGTGCTAGCCTGTCTGCTCATCACCTTTATGCACAGGACTGTGCTAGCCTGTCTGCTCATCACCTTTATGCACAGGACTGTGCTAGCCTGTCTGCTCATTACCTTTATGCACAGGACTGTGCTAGCCTGTCTGCTCATCACCTTTATGCACAGGACTGCGCTAGCCTGTCTGCTCATCACCTTTATGCATGAACTGTGCTAGCCTGTCTGCTCATTACCTTTATGCACAGGACTGTGCTAGCCTGTCTGCTCATCACCTTTATGCATGGACTGTGCTAGCCTCTCTGCTCATCACCTTTATGCACAGGACTGTGCTAGCCTGCCTGCTCATTACCTTTATGCACAGGACTGCGCTAGCCTGTCTGCTCATCACCTTTATGCACAGGACTGCGCTAGCCTGTCTGCTCATCACCTTTATGCATGGACTGCGCTAGCCTGTCTGATCATCACCTTTATGCACAGGACTGCGCTAGCCTGTCTGCTCATTACCTTTATGCACAGGACTGTGCTAGCCTGTCTGCTCATCACCTTTATGCACAGGACTGCGCTAGCCTGTCTGCTCATTACCTTTATGCACAGGACTGCGCTAGCCTGTCTGCTCATCACCTTTATGCACAGGACTGCGCTAGCCTGTCTGCTCATCACCTTTATGCACAGGACTGCGCTAGCCTGTCTGCTCATCACCTTTATGCACAGGACTGCGCTAGCCTGTCTGCTCATCACCTTTATGCACAGGACTGCGCTAGCCTGTCTGCTCATCACCTTTATGCACAGGACTGCGCTAGCCTGTCTGCTCATCACCTTTATGCACAGGACTGCGCTAGCCTGTCTGCTCATCACCTTTATGCACAGGACTGCGCTAGCCTGTCTGCTCATCACCTTTATGCACAGGACTGCGCTAGCCTGTCTGCTCATCACCTTTATGCACAGGACTGCGCTAGCCTGTCTGCTCATCACCTTTATGCACAGGACTGCGCTAGCCTGTCTGCTCATCACCTTTATGCACAGGACTGCGCTAGCCTGTCTGCTCATCACCTTTATGCACAGGACTGCGCTAGCCTGTCTGCTCATCACCTTTATGCACAGGACTGCGCTAGCCTGTCTGCTCATCACCTTTATGCACAGGACTGCGCTAGCCTGTCTGCTCATCACCTTTATGCACAGGACTGCGCTAGCCTGTCTGCTCATCACCTTTATGCACAGGACTGCGCTAGCCTGTCTGCTCATCACCTTTATGCACAGGACTGCGCTAGCCTGTCTGCTCATCACCTTTATGCACAGGACTGCGCTAGCCTGTCTGCTCATCACCTTTATGCACAGGACTGCGCTAGCCTGTCTGCTCATCACCTTTATGCACAGGACTGCGCTAGCCTGTCTGCTCATCACCTTTATGCACAGGACTGCGCTAGCCTGTCTGCTCATCACCTTTATGCACAGGACTGCGCTAGCCTGTCTGCTCATCACCTTTATGCACAGGACTGCGCTAGCCTGTCTGCTCATCACCTTTATGCACAGGACTGCGCTAGCCTGTATGCTCATCACCTTTATGCACAGGACTGCGCTAGCCTGTCTGCTCATCACCTTTATGCACAGGACTGCGCTAGCCTGCCTGCTCATCACCTTTATGCACAGGACTGCGCTAGCCTGCCTGCTCATTACCTTTATGCACAGGACTGCGCTAGCCTGTCTGCTCATTACCTTTATGCACAGGACTGCGCTAGCCTGTCTGCTCATCACCTTTATGCACAGGACTGTGCTAGCCTGTCTGCTCATCACCTTTATGCACAGGACTGGCTCATTACCTTTATGCACAGGACTGTGCTAGCCTGTCTGCTCATCACCTTTATGCACAGGACTGTGCTAGCCTGTCTGCTCATCACCTTTATGCACAGGACTGGCTCATCACCTTTATGCACAGGACTGCGCTAGCCTGTCTGCTCATCACCTTTATGCACAGGACTGCGCTAGCCTGTCTGCTTATCACCTTTATGCACAGGACTGCGCTAGCCTGTCTGCTCATCACCTTTATGCACAGGACTGCGCTAGCCTGTCTGCTCATCACCTTTATGCACAGGACTGCGCTAGCCTGTCTGCTCATCACCTTTATGCACAGGACTGCGCTAGCCTGTCTGCTCATTACCTTTATGCACAGGACTGCGCTAGCCTGTCTGCTCATCACCTTTATGCACAGGACTGCGCTAGCCTGTCTGCTCATCACCTTTATGCACAGGACTGCGCTAGCCTGTCTGCTCATCACCTTTATGCACAGGACTGCGCTAGCCTGTCTGCTCATCACCTTTATGCACAGGACTGCGCTAGCCTGTCTGCTCATCACCTTTATGCACAGGACTGCGCTAGCCTGTCTGCTCATCACCTTTATGCACAGGACTGCGCTAGCCTGTCTGCTCATCACCTTTATGCACAGGACTGCGCTAGCCTGTCTGCTCATCACCTTTATGCACAGGACTGCGCTAGCCTGTCTGCTCATCACCTTTATGCACAGGACTGCGCTAGCCTGTCTGCTCATCACCTTTATGCACAGGACTGCGCTAGCCTGTCTGCTCATCACCTTTATGCACAGGACTGCGCTAGCCTGTCTGCTCATCACCTTTATGCACAGGACTGCGCTAGCCTGTCTGCTCATCACCTTTATGCACAGGACTGCGCTAGCCTGTCTGCTCATCACCTTTATGCACAGGACTGCGCTAGCCTGTCTGCTCATCACCTTTATGCACAGGACTGCGCTAGCCTGTCTGCTCATTACCTTTATGCACAGGACTGCGCTAGCCTGCCTGCTCCTTACCTTTATGCACAGGACTGCGCTAGCCTGTCTGCTCATCACCTTTATGCACAGGACTGCGCTAGCCTGTCTGCTCATCACCTTTATGCACAGGACTGCGCTAGCCTGTCTGCTCATCACCTTTATGCACAGGACTGCGCTAGCCTGCCTGCTCATCACCTTTATGCACAGGACTGCGCTAGCCTGTCTGCTCATCACCTTTATGCACAGGACTGCGCTAGCCTGTCTGCTCATCACCTTTAAGCACAGGACTGCGCTAGCCTGTCTGCTCATCACCTTTATGCACAGGACTGGCTCATTACCTTTATGCACAGGACTGTGCTAGCCTGTCTGCTCATCACCTTTATGCACAGGACTGTGCTAGCCTGTCTGCTCATCACCTTTATGCACAGGACTGGCTCATCACCTTTATGCACAGGACTGTGCTAGCCTGTCTGCTCATCACCTTTATGCACAGGACTGGCTCATCACCTTTATGCATGGACTGCGCTAGCCTGTCTGCTCATCACCTTTATGCACAGGACTGTGCTAGCCTGTCTGCTCATTACCTTTATACACAGGACTGCGCTAGCCTGTCTGCTCATTACCTTTATGCACAGGACTGTGCTAGCCTGTCTGCTCATTACCTTTATACACAGGACTGCGCTAGCCTGTCTGCTCATCACCTTTATGCACAGGACTGCGCTAGCCTGTCTGCTCATCACCTTTATGCACAGGACTGCGCTAGCCTGTCTGCTCATCACCTTTATGCACAGGACTGTGCTAGCCTGTCTGCTCATCACCTTTATGCACAGGACTGTGCTAGCCTGTCTGCTCATCACCTTTATGCACAGGACTGTGCTAGCCTGTCTGCTCATTACCTTTATGCACAGGACTGTGCTAGCCTGTCTGCTCATCACCTTTATGCACAGGACTGCGCTAGCCTGTCTGCTCATCACCTTTATGCATGAACTGTGCTAGCCTGTCTGCTCATTACCTTTATGCACAGGACTGTGCTAGCCTGTCTGCTCATCACCTTTATGCATGGACTGTGCTAGCCTCTCTGCTCATCACCTTTATGCACAGGACTGTGCTAGCCTCCTGTCTGCTCATCACCTTTATGCACAGGACTGGCTCATTACCTTTATGCACAGGACTGTGCTAGCCTGTCTGCTCATCACCTTTATGCACAGGACTGTGCTAGCCTGTCTGCTCATCACCTTTATGCACAGGACTGGCTCATCACCTTTATGCACAGGACTGTGCTAGCCTGTCTGCTCATCACCTTTATGCACAGGACTGGCTCATCACCTTTATGCATGGACTGCGCTAGCCTGTCTGCTCATCACCTTTATGCACAGGACTGTGCTAGCCTGTCTGCTCATTACCTTTATACACAGGACTGCGCTAGCCTGTTTGCTCATTACCTTTATGCACAGGACTGTGCTAGCCTGTCTGCTCATTACCTTTATACACAGGACTGCGCTAGCCTGTCTGCTCATCACCTTTATGCACAGGACTGCGCTAGCCTGTCTGCTCATCACCTTTATGCACAGGACTGCGCTAGGCCTGTCTGCTCATCACCTTTATGCACAGGACTGTGCTAGCCTGTCTGCTCATCACCTTTATGCACAGGACTGTGCTAGCCTGTCTGCTCATCACCTTTATGCACAGGACTGTGCTAGCCTGTCTGCTCATTACCTTTATGCACAGGACTGTGCTAGCCTGTCTGCTCATCACCTTTATGCACAGGACTGCGCTAGCCTGTCTGCTCATCACCTTTATGCATGAACTGTGCTAGCCTGTCTGCTCATTACCTTATGCACAGGACTGTGCTAGCCTGTCTGCTCATCACCTTATGCATGGACTGTGCTAGCCTCTCTGCTCATGACCTTATGCACAGGACTGTGCTAGCCTGCCTGCTCATTACCTTTATTGCACAGGACTGCGCTAGCCTGTCTGCTCATCACCTTTATGCACAGGACTGCGCTAGCCTGTCTGCTCATCACCTTATGCATGACTGCGCAAGCCTGTCTGATCTTCACCTTTATGCACAGGACTGCGCTAGCCTGTCTGCTCATTACCTTTATGCACAGGACTGTGCTAGCCTGTCTGCTCATCACCTTTATGCACAGGACTGCGCTAGCCTGTCTGCTCATTACCTTTATGCACAGGACTGCGCTAGCTGTCTGCTCATCACCTTTATGCACAGGACTGCGCTAGCCTGTCTGCTCATCACCTTTATGCACAGGACTGCGCTAGCCTGTCTGCTCATCACCTTTATGCACACACAGGACTGCGCTAGCCTGTCTGCTCATCACCTTTATGCACAGGACTGCGCTAGCCTGTCTGCTCATCACCTTTATGCACAGGACTGCGCTAGCCTGTCTGCTCATCACCTTTATGCACAGGACTGCGCTAGCCTGTCTGCTCATCACCTTTATGCACAGGACTGCGCTAGCCTGTCTGCTCATCACCTTTATGCACAGGACTGCGCTAGCCTGTCTGCTCATCACCTTTATGCACAGGACTGCGCTAGCCTGTCTGCTCATCACCTTTATGCACAGGACTGCGCTAGCCTGTCTGCTCATCACCTTTATGCACAGGACTGCGCTAGCCTGTCTGCTCATCACCTTTATGCACAGGACTGCGCTAGCCTGTCTGCTCATCACCTTTATGCACAGGACTGCGCTAGCCTGTCTGCTCATCACCTTTATGCACAGGACTGCGCTAGCCTGTCTGCTCATCACCTTTATGCACAGGACTGCGCTAGCCTGTCTGCTCATCACCTTTATGCACAGGACTGCGCTAGCCTGTCTGCTCATCACCTTTATGCACAGGACTGCGCTAGCCTGTCTGCTCATCACCTTTATGCACAGGACTGCGCTAGCCTGTCTGCTCATCACCTTTATGCACAGGACTGCGCTAGCCTGTCTGCTCATCACCTTTATGCACAGGACTGCGCTAGCCTGTCTGCTCATCACCTTTATGCACAGGACTGCGCTAGCCTGTCTGCTCATCACCTTTATGCACAGGACTGCGCTAGCCTGTCTGCTCATCACCTTTATGCACAGGACTGCGCTAGCCTGTCTGCTCATCACCTTTATGCACAGGACTGCGCTAGCCTGTCTGCTCATCACCTTTATGCACAGGACTGCGCTAGCCTGTCTGCTCATCACCTTTATGCACAGGACTGCGCTAGCCTGTATGCTCATCACCTTTATGCACAGGACTGCGCTAGCCTGTCTGCTCATCACCTTTATGCACAGGACTGCGCTAGCCTGCCTGCTCATCACCTTTATGCACAGGACTGCGCTAGCCTGCCTGCTCATCACCTTTATGCACAGGACTGCGCTAGCCTGTCTGCTCATTACCTTTATGCACAGGACTGCGCTAGCCTGTCTGCTCATCACCTTTATGCACAGGACTGCGCTAGCCTGTCTGCTCATCACCTTTATGCACAGGACTGGCTCATTACCTTTATGCACAGGACTGTGCTAGCCTGTCTGCTCATCACCTTTATGCAGAGGACTGTGCTAGCCTGTCTGCTCATCACCTTTATGCACAGGACTGGCTCATCACCTTTATGCACAGGACTGCGCTAGCCTGTCTGCTCATCACCTTTATGCACAGGACTGCGCTAGCCTGTCTGCTCTATCACCTTTATGCACAGGACTGCGCTAGCCTGTCTGCTCATCACCTTTATGCACAGGACTGCGCTAGCCTGTCTGCTCATCACCTTTATGCACAGGACTGCGCTAGCCTGTCTGCTCATTACCTTTATGCACAGGACTGCGCTAGCCTGTCTGCTCATCACCTTTATGCACAGGACTGCGCTAGCCTGTCTGCTCATCACCTTTATGCACAGGACTGCGCTAGCCTGTCTGCTCATCACCTTTATGCACAGGACTGCGCTAGCCTGTCTGCTCATCACCTTTATGCACAGGACTGCGCTAGCCTGTCTGCTCATCACCTTTATGCACAGGACTGCGCTAGCCTGTCTGCTCATCACCTTTATGCACAGGACTGCGCTAGCCTGTCTGCTCATCACCTTTATGCACAGGACTGCGCTAGCCTGTCTGCTCATCACCTTTATGCACAGGACTGCGCTAGCCTGTCTGCTCATCACCTTTATGCACAGGACTGCGCTAGCCTGTCTGCTCATCACCTTTATGCACAGGACTGCGCTAGCCTGTCTGCTCATCACCTTTATGCACAGGACTGCGCTAGCCTGTCTGCTCATCACCTTTATGCACAGGACTGCGCTAGCCTGTCTGCTCATCACCTTTATGCACAGGACTGCGCTAGCCTGTCTGCTCATCACCTTTATGCACAGGACTGCGCTAGCCTGTCTGCTCATCACCTTTATGCACAGGACTGCGCTAGCCTGTCTGCTCATCACCTTTATGCACAGGACTGCGCTAGCCTGTCTGCTCATTACCTTTATGCACAGGACTGCGCTAGCCTGCCTGCTCATTACCTTTATGCACAGGACTGCGCTAGCCTGTCTGCTCATCACCTTTATGCACAGGACTGCGCTAGCCTGTCTGCTCATCACCTTTATGCACAGGACTGCGCTAGCCTGTCTGCTCATCACCTTTATGCACAGGACTGCGCTAGCCTGTCTGCTCATCACCTTTATGCACAGGACTGCGCTAGCCTGTCTGCTCATCACCTTTATGCACAGGACTGCGCTAGCCTGTCTGCTCATCACCTTTATGCACAGGACTGCGCTAGCCTGTCTGCTCATCACCTTTATGCACAGGACTGCGCTAGCCTGTCTGCTCATCACCTTTATGCACAGGACTGCGCTAGCCTGTCTGCTCATGACCTTTATGCACAGGACTGCGCTAGCCTGTCTGCTCATCACCTTTATGCACAGGACTGCGCTAGCCTGTCTGCTCATCACCTTTATGCACAGGACTGCGCTAGCCTGTCTGCTCATCACCTTTATGCACAGGACTGCGCTAGCCTGTCTGCTCATCACCTTTATGCACAGGACTGCGCTAGCCTGTCTGCTCATCACCTTTATGCACAGGACTGCGCTAGCCTGTCTGCTCATCACCTTTATGCACAGGACTGCGCTAGCCTGTCTGCTCATCACCTTTATGCACAGGACTGCGCTAGCCTGTCTGCTCATCACCTTTATGCACAGGACTGCGCTAGCCTGTCTGCTCATCACCTTTATGCACAGGACTGCGCTAGCCTGTCTGCTCATCACCTTTATGCACAGGACTGCGCTAGCCTGTCTGCTCATCACCTTTATGCACAGGACTGCGCTAGCCTGTCTGCTCATCACCTTTATGCACAGGACTGCGCTAGCCTGTCTGCTCATCACCTTTATGCACAGGACTGCGCTAGCCTGTCTGCTCATCACCTTTATGCACAGGACTGCGCTAGCCTGCCTGCTCATCACCTTTATGCACAGGACTGCGCTAGCCTGTCTGCTCATCACCTTTATGCACAGGACTGCGCTAGCCTGTCTGCTCATCACCTTTAAGCACAGGACTGCGCTAGCCTGTCTGCTCATCACCTTTATGCACAGGACTGGCTCATTACCTTTATGCACAGGACTGTGCTAGCCTGTCTGCTCATCACCTTTATGCACAGGACTGTGCTAGCCTGTCTGCTCATCACCTTTATGCACAGGACTGGCTCATCACCTTTATGCACAGGACTGTGCTAGCCTGTCTGCTCATCACCTTTATGCACAGGACTGGCTCATCACCTTTATGCATGGACTGCGCTAGCCTGTCTGCTCATCACCTTTATGCACAGGACTGTGCTAGCCTGTCTGCTCATTACCTTTATACACAGGACTGCGCTAGCCTGTCTGCTCATTACCTTTATGCACAGGACTGTGCTAGCCTGTCTGCTCATTACCTTTATACACAGGACTGCGCTAGCCTGTCTGCTCATCACCTTTATGCACAGGACTGCGCTAGCCTGTCTGCTCATCACCTTTATGCACAGGACTGCGCTAGCCTGTCTGCTCATCACCTTTATGCACAGGACTGTGCTAGCCTGTCTGCTCATCACCTTTATGCACAGGACTGTGCTAGCCTGCCTGCTCATCACCTTTATGCACAGGACTGTGCTAGCCTGTCTGCTCATTACCTTTATGCACAGGACTGTGCTAGCCTGTCTGCTCATCACCTTTATGCACAGGACTGCGCTAGCCTGTCTGCTCATCACCTTTATGCATGAACTGTGCTAGCCTGTCTGCTCATTACCTTTATGCACAGGACTGTGCTAGCCTGTCTGCTCATCACCTTTATGCATGGACTGTGCTAGCCTCTCTGCTCATCACCTTTATGCACAGGACTGTGCTAGCCTGCCTGCTCATTACCTTTATGCACAGGACTGCGCTAGCCTGTCTGCTCATCACCTTTATGCACAGGACTGCGCTAGCCTGTCTGCTCATCACCTTTATGCATGGACTGCGCTAGCCTGTCTGATCATTACCTTTATGCACAGGACTGCGCTAGCCTGTCTGCTCATTACCTTTATGCACAGGACTGTGCTAGCCTGTCTGCTCATCACCTTTATGCACAGGACTGTGCTAGCCTGTCTGCTCATTACCTTTATGCACAGGACTGCGCTAGCCTGTCTGCTCATCACCTTTATGCACAGGACTGCGCTAGCCTGTCTGCTCATCACCTTTATGCACAGGACTGCGCTAGCCTGTCTGCTCATCACCTTTATGCACAGGACTGCGCTAGCCTGTCTGCTCATCACCTTTATGCACAGGACTGCGCTAGCCTGTCTGCTCATCACCTTTATGCACAGGACTGCGCTAGCCTGTCTGCTCATCACCTTTATGCACAGGACTGCGCTAGCCTGTCTGCTCATCACCTTTATGCACAGGACTGCGCTAGCCTGTCTGCTCATCACCTTTATGCACAGGACTGCGCTAGCCTGTCTGCTCATCACCTTTATGCACAGGACTGCGCTAGCCTGTCTGCTCATCACCTTTATGCACAGGACTGCGCTAGCCTGTCTGCTCATCACCTTTATGCACAGGACTGCGCTAGCCTGTCTGCTCATCACCTTTATGCACAGGACTGCGCTAGCCTGTCTGCTCATCACCTTTATGCACAGGACTGCGCTAGCCTGTCTGCTCATCACCTTTATGCACAGGACTGCGCTAGCCTGTCTGCTCATCACCTTTATGCACAGGACTGCGCTAGCCTGTCTGCTCATCACCTTTATGCACAGGACTGCGCTAGCCTGTCTGCTCATCACCTTTATGCACAGGACTGCGCTAGCCTGTCTGCTCATCACCTTTATGCACAGGACTGCGCTAGCCTGTCTGCTCATCACCTTTATGCACAGGACTGCGCTAGCCTGTCTGCTCATCACCTTTATGCACAGGACTGCGCTAGCCTGTCTGCTCATCACCTTTATGCACAGGACTGCGCTAGCCTGTCTGCTCATCACCTTTATGCACAGGACTGCGCTAGCCTGTCTGCTCATCACCTTTATGCACAGGACTGCGCTAGCCTGTCTGCTCATCACCTTTATGCACAGGACTGCGCTAGCCTGTCTGCTCATCACCTTTATGCACAGGACTGCGCTAGCCTGTCTGCTCATCACCTTTATGCACAGGACTGCGCTAGCCTGTCTGCTCATCACCTTTATGCACAGGACTGCGCTAGCCTGTCTGCTCATCACCTTTATGCACAGGACTGCGCTAGCCTGCCTGCTCATCACCTTTATGCACAGGACTGCGCTAGCCTGCCTGCTCATTACCTTTATGCACAGGACTGCGCTAGCCTGTCTGCTCATTACCTTTATGCACAGGACTGCGCTAGCCTGTCTGCTCATCACCTTTATGCACAGGACTGTGCTAGCCTGTCTGCTCATCACCTTTATGCACAGGACTGGCTCATTACCTTTATGCACAGGACTGTGCTAGCCTGTCTGCTCATCACCTTTATGCACAGGACTGTGCTAGCCTGTCTGCTCATCACCTTTATGCACAGGACTGGCTCATCACCTTTATGCACAGGACTGCGCTAGCCTGTCTGCTCATCACCTTTATGCACAGGACTGCGCTAGCCTGTCTGCTTATCACCTTTATGCACAGGACTGCGCTAGCCTGTCTGCTCATCACCTTTATGCACAGGACTGCGCTAGCCTGTCTGCTCATCACCTTTATGCACAGGACTGCGCTAGCCTGTCTGCTCATCACCTTTATGCACAGGACTGCGCTAGCCTGTCTGCTCATCACCTTTATGCACAGGACTGCGCTAGCCTGTCTGCTCATCACCTTTATGCACAGGACTGCGCTAGCCTGTCTGCTCATCACCTTTATGCACAGGACTGCGCTAGCCTGTCTGCTCATCACCTTTATGCACAGGACTGCGCTAGCCTGTCTGCTCATCACCTTTATGCACAGGACTGCGCTAGCCTGTCTGCTCATCACCTTTATGCATGAACTGTGCTAGCCTGTCTGCTCATTACCTTTATGCACAGGACTGTGCTAGCCTGTCTGCTCATCACCTTTATGCATGGACTGTGCTAGCCTCTCTGCTCATCACCTTTATGCACAGGACTGTGCTAGCCTGCCTGCTCATTACCTTTATGCACAGGACTGCGCTAGCCTGTCTGCTCATCACCTTTATGCACAGGACTGCGCTAGCCTGTCTGCTCATCACCTTTATGCATGGACTGCGCTAGCCTGTCTGATCATTACCTTTATGCACAGGACTGCGCTAGCCTGTCTGCTCATTACCTTTATGCACAGGACTGTGCTAGCCTGTCTGCTCATCACCTTTATGCACAGGACTGTGCTAGCCTGTCTGCTCATTACCTTTATGCACAGGACTGCGCTAGCCTGTCTGCTCATCACCTTTATGCACAGGACTGCGCTAGCCTGTCTGCTCATCACCTTTATGCACAGGACTGCGCTAGCCTGTCTGCTCATCACCTTTATGCACAGGACTGCGCTAGCCTGTCTGCTCATCACCTTTATGCACAGGACTGCGCTAGCCTGTCTGCTCATCACCTTTATGCACAGGACTGCGCTAGCCTGTCTGCTCATCACCTTTATGCACAGGACTGCGCTAGCCTGTCTGCTCATCACCTTTATGCACAGGACTGCGCTAGCCTGTCTGCTCATCACCTTTATGCACAGGACTGCGCTAGCCTGTCTGCTCATCACCTTTATGCACAGGACTGCGCTAGCCTGTCTGCTCATCACCTTTATGCACAGGACTGCGCTAGCCTGTCTGCTCATCACCTTTATGCACAGGACTGCGCTAGCCTGTCTGCTCATCACCTTTATGCACAGGACTGCGCTAGCCTGTCTGCTCATCACCTTTATGCACAGGACTGCGCTAGCCTGTCTGCTCATCACCTTTATGCACAGGACTGCGCTAGCCTGTCTGCTCATCACCTTTATGCACAGGACTGCGCTAGCCTGTCTGCTCATCACCTTTATGCACAGGACTGCGCTAGCCTGTCTGCTCATCACCTTTATGCACAGGACTGCGCTAGCCTGTCTGCTCATCACCTTTATGCACAGGACTGCGCTAGCCTGTCTGCTCATCACCTTTATGCACAGGACTGCGCTAGCCTGTCTGCTCATCACCTTTATGCACAGGACTGCGCTAGCCTGTCTGCTCATCACCTTTATGCACAGGACTGCGCTAGCCTGTCTGCTCATCACCTTTATGCACAGGACTGCGCTAGCCTGTCTGCTCATCACCTTTATGCACAGGACTGCGCTAGCCTGTCTGCTCATCACCTTTATGCACAGGACTGCGCTAGCCTGTCTGCTCATCACCTTTATGCACAGGACTGCGCTAGCCTGTCTGCTCATCACCTTTATGCACAGGACTGCGCTAGCCTGTCTGCTCATCACCTTTATGCACAGGACTGCGCTAGCCTGCCTGCTCATCACCTTTATGCACAGGACTGCGCTAGCCTGCCTGCTCATCACCTTTATGCACAGGACTGCGCTAGCCTGTCTGCTCATTACCTTTATGCACAGGACTGCGCTAGCCTGTCTGCTCATCACCTTTATGCACAGGACTGTGCTAGCCTGTCTGCTCATCACCTTTATGCACAGGACTGGCTCATTACCTTTATGCACAGGACTGTGCTAGCCTGTCTGCTCATCACCTTTATGCACAGGACTGTGCTAGCCTGTCTGCTCATCACCTTTATGCACAGGACTGGCTCATCACCTTTATGCACAGGACTGCGCTAGCCTGTCTGCTCATCACCTTTATGCACAGGACTGCGCTAGCCTGTCTGCTTATCACCTTTATGCACAGGACTGCGCTAGCCTGTCTGCTCATCACCTTTATGCACAGGACTGCGCTAGCCTGTCTGCTCATCACCTTTATGCACAGGACTGCGCTAGCCTGTCTGCTCATCACCTTTATGCACAGGACTGCGCTAGCCTGTCTGCTCATCACCTTTATGCATGGACTGCGCTAGCCTGTCTGATCATTACCTTTATGCACAGGACTGCGCTAGCCTGTCTGCTCATTACCTTTATGCACAGGACTGTGCTAGCCTGTCTGCTCATCACCTTTATGCACAGGACTGTGCTAGCCTGTCTGCTCATTACCTTTATGCACAGGACTGCGCTAGCCTGTCTGCTCATCACCTTTATGCACAGGACTGCGCTAGCCTGTCTGCTCATCACCTTTATGCACAGGACTGCGCTAGCCTGTCTGCTCATCACCTTTATGCACAGGACTGCGCTAGCCTGTCTGCTCATCTCCTTTATGCACAGGACTGCGCTAGCCTGTCTGCTCATCACCTTTATGCACAGGACTGCGCTAGCCTGTCTGCTCATCACCTTTATGCACAGGACTGCGCTAGCCTGTCTGCTCATCACCTTTATGCACAGGACTGCGCTAGCCTGTCTGCTCATCACCTTTATGCACAGGACTGCGCTAGCCTGTCTGCTCATCACCTTTATGCACAGGACTGCGCTAGCCTGTCTGCTCATCACCTTTATGCACAGGACTGCGCTAGCCTGTCTGCTCATCACCTTTATGCACAGGACTGCGCTAGCCTGTCTGCTCATCACCTTTATGCACAGGACTGCGCTAGCCTGTCTGCTCATCACCTTTATGCACAGGACTGCGCTAGCCTGTCTGCTCATCACCTTTATGCACAGGACTGCGCTAGCCTGTCTGCTCATCACCTTTATGCACAGGACTGCGCTAGCCTGCCTGCTCATCACCTTTATGCACAGGACTGCGCTAGCCTGTCTGCTCATCACCTTTATGCACAGGACTGCGCTAGCCTGTCTGCTCATCACCTTTATGCACAGGACTGCGCTAGCCTGTCTGCTCATCACCTTTATGCACAGGACTGCGCTAGCCTGTCTGCTCATCACCTTTATGCACAGGACTGCGCTAGCCTGTCTGCTCATCACCTTTATGCACAGGACTGCGCTAGCCTGTCTGCTCATCACCTTTATGCACAGGACTGCGCTAGCCTGTCTGCTCATCACCTTTATGCACAGGACTGCGCTAGCCTGTCTGCTCATCACCTTTATGCACAGGACTGCGCTAGCCTGTCTGCTCATGACCTTTATGCACAGGACTGCGCTAGCCTGTCTGCTCATTACCTTTATGCACAGGACTGCGCTAGCCTGTCTGCTCATCACCTTTATGCACAGGACTGCGCTAGCCTGTCTGCTCATCACCTTTATGCACAGGACTGCGCTAGCCTGTCTGCTCATTACCTTTATGCACAGGACTGTGCTAGCCTGTCTGCTCATTACCTTTATGCACAGGACTGCGCTAGCCTGTCTGCTCATCACCTTTATGCACAGGACTGTGCTAGCCTGTCTGCTCATTATCTTTATAAACAGGACTGTGCTAGCCTGTCTGCTCATCGCCTTTATACACCAGCCTGTCTGCACTATTTTCTTGACTCATCCTCAATGCGCCAAGCTCTCTGCCCATCTGCAGTTTGTGTCAGCTTCTGTGCACACACCCAGTGAGCTTCAACCTTTCTGTCTGTCCCCAGTCTATGTCAGCCTCTTGCCCATACCTAGTCTGCATCAGTCTATCTGCCCTTTCGATGTGTGGCAGTCTTGCTCCCTCCTCTATCTGTGCCATCCTTTCTGACCTTTGCACCAGCCTCTCTGCCCTTGCTCTCTCTGCTCCAGCCTGTCTCCATCACCTTTCCCCTTACTTACCTATAACTGTTATTTCACAAGTAGTGCAGTAGTCCTCGTCCTTCCACCTGTCTACACACGGCGACCTGTTAGTCTCCAGGGAAGCTCTGTATGTACAGTATGTACACATACAGTGCTTCTTTGTCTGCTGACGTGGGTATTTGTTTTGTTGTGAAGCCCCTGGATGCCTACTGGAGAAGAGGACCGACCAGCTCCATGGAGTAAGGGTAAGTATGTAGTGTGAGTGTGCGTGATTGAGTGAATGTGTGATAAAGCGTTAAAAAAATCTGTGTCCATGCACTGTTTTTTTTTTTTTTTTCAATATTTTCTTCAGAGTGGGGGTACAGCGGCACTTTCAGCCCTGGGCAGGTTGATCTTCAGGAGGGGTGAACCCAAATTATTTTGGGGGTCCCCACTTTGTGAGGATTGCCAGCCCTGGGCTGACCAGTTTGGGGCTGGTGAATGCTTTGGCAGGGGAACCCTACGCTGTGTGTCTCTCTGTTATGGCATTACCACCCAGTTGGTTCAGCCCGGTGCTGCTTATAGGAAAATTAGGGGAACTCCACACCATTTTTTTCCCCAATTTTCCTGTACCAAAATGGGCTCAGAGTTCCAGGTCTGGTTATGCTTTTGGGGAGGGGGCCCCACACCATTTTTTATTTCAAAATTACTATTATTTTATTTATTATATTGCTTTTAATCCTAAGAAGCATGTACAGATCATAGTGATCTGTGCAGTGCTTCTTCCCAAACACGACTGCCTCAGGAAGGTCTGTTGTTTGTTTGGTTGATTTATCAGTTAGTATTTGGTATGATTTTTGTTAGGTTTTTAAAGCTGACTGATAGTAAATCTGTGGATCCTGTAGTCGTCTATGTAAAAGTATTGATGTTTGGTCAATATTCAGTTTTATCGTCTATTTTATAGTCTGTTTTGCCTTTAGTAAATCTTTGATTTGCAAAAAAACAAATGAAAATCGACTATAAATAAAACAAAAACCTAAAATCGACCTTAAAGATACTTCCGACTGTAGCTTGTTCAGAGTATTTTTTAGCGCTGTCTACCTTTCAGCACTGTCATGAAAATCCACATCTTGGATTTTGCCTATCTCTTCTCATGCTTGTGTCCAATGTCTCCTGACTACCTCCTTATCCTTGCTCCCTTTGGCTACGTACACACTGCAAAACATCTTTTATGCATATTAAAACACAAAAATGCATGTAATTCGCTTTGCTATTATTGATACATTTATACATTTAACATGTCTTTAAATGCATTTAGAAGTGTATCCAACTTGCATTAAAAATGCATTTGTAACAGAATAGAAAGTTGTTACCTTGCTGAAGTCAGATGCATCTGAAAATGTATACTATACAATATGTAAATGTATCTTATCCACAAAATTGTGTTTACAATGTGCTCCAATTGAGATTAAGGCCAGATACACATTATAACGATGTGTATCGTAGCTGACCTGCTGCCCAATCTAACGATATAGCCAGCCATACACATTGCATGATGTGATGTACGACCGCCCGATATATCATTATCTCGCCCAACTTACTTGCATGGCATAGTTACCCAGGTCAGTCCATCTGATGTGCAGCACATCAGCTAGAACGAGCCAAAGGTCACTGTGCGCAATTGTGCTTACACATTGTGCGATCCGCACAATATGTCATTTCGATTTGCCTCAAAACGATATATCGTGCCGATACCGGCCTAGGGTGCATCCACCCACCCTAATATAACTTTTCAATTGGTCTGATGTTCATTCAATACACTGAAATGTAAAATGCATTACAGCACAACACAAGGAAGTAGGAACTGCATAAGAGCCTTGTACTGTATGTCAGGTCTCAATGTGCACTTATTTTTATTTTCAAAGCTGCTTAAAAGCACTTGAATAGGAAATGCATCTTACATGCAGAATGTTATGTCCCATGTAGCCTGAGGCTGTTTTGTTTGCTCTTCTTGGGCCTGATTCTGAGTTAGACACAGATGCGTCCAGTCTTGTGTTTTTTGGAGTAGTCGCATCTGCAACTTTATGCTAATACCACTACAAAGCCCTTCCCTGGTGTACATCTGTGCGTCCCAATGTCTATACATGCTACATTGCCGTCTGGTGCATCTTTAGACACACCATCAGTCACACCTATGGCAGGTGCAGTTTCTATGTCTGAGTATGGCCCCCTGTGTGAGCGATGAAGCATCTTTGTATGCAACCACATACTCCCATACGATGCAGCATCTCTGCGCATCTGAATAGCCAGCCTCCTGTCACTGCCCTGAATGCCCAATACATGTTTAATACATTTCAGAGACTGTGCATTTGAATCTGTACTATGCTGACTGTGTGCGCTGATAATCAGAACACATGCGCAGTGTGACTTAGATGCATGCGTAGTAGAAAAACATTGCTGCACCATGATAATGCGCACATGCAGATCCGGTCCTGTCATGTTGCCCCAAATGTTGCAGCATGATTGACATGCTGCTGGCGTTTGGGGGGCGGTAACAGGGCGGAGACACAGCTTCACTGCATGATCTTACCGGACATCCTGAGTAACCTGAAGGTTAGTCAGATGTCCGATGTTCACGCAGTTGATCTGATGTTGCGTCATTTAAAGAAGCAATCGGATCACAGAAACTGACATTGAACGTCTTTTTACTTAAGACACCTCCTGCGGATTTTGCTTATGTTAGCACAGCCGCTGCAGACAAAGATGCAGTGGCTGTGGTATAGCGTCCATATCTGAATCAGGCCCTGAATCCCCATCAGGGAACAAAGGCCCTCATTCAGAGCCGCTCGTTATCAGCAGTACGCTTGTTGCGTTCCGATGTTGACTAACCGCGCATGCGTCGGTGTTACACTGCGCATGTGCGTACAGCAGATTGCGAGCTTTTTTCGACTCGTTCCTAAAATAGCGTACAGGAAGTGACATGTCAAATGTGATTGACAGAACAGGCCGTTTTAGGGTGTTGACGGGGGTGGAGATGGAAAAACGCAGGCGTGGCGAGGCGTTTTTGGGGCGTACATACATTAGCAGATGCGAGCGTAAAATGTGTTCGGACCGACTCATACGTCACTGGATGATCCTCTTTCACTTCAAAATGCTCGCACAGCTTAGGGTCTGGATTACTCGACCACATTGGCGATGGCCTTCTCCTCCGTCCCGGGACTCCTCGATGTTGTTGCGATTAATCGCGGGAGGGCAGAAAAGCAATTAGTGTTGTATTGAAAACCGGCTTGGTATGTGTTTGGAAAGCAGTTTTTTGGGATAGCACAAAACCGTACGCAGGTGGAACTCAGAGCTGCTAATGTCAGGATGACACAATCAATTTGCGTACATTTGTGGGGGTTTATTTTGGCCTCAATTTGGTGGTTAGGGCCTATTGTAACAATAATGTCATCATGTTTTAATTTTCTCACCATTTTATTTGTGCCTCTTGAATTTGCCTCGTTATATGAATTTTTAAACGTTCCTTAAAGAGACCTTTTTTTTTTTGGCCAGTTTTTGCCTTTTGGGCCAGGATTAAATGTAACCCATTTGTACAATAATTTCACAATCCAATGTCAGATTTTTTGTTTCAATTTATTGCTCAAACAAATAAAAAAACAAATAAAATATTGGGGACATATTTTTTGGCCAAAGATATGTTCCCAAATCAAACAAATTGGCCCAACATAACTGTTGACATAAACATACAACAACAAAAAAAAAAAACATTTCACAAGAAAGGAGAGGGAAGTTTTGACCAGAAAGGAATATGAGCCAAGCACAGAAGGATTGTGGGAAAAGTCACCATTGCTGTCACCGTTTTTTCACCCGTTTGGATGGGGGAGGGAGGGCGCCAGACCGGGTCCGGGATGTCATCGGGCTGGCCTGTCCAGAGGCAGATGTTGTGGCCTCTGGACTAGGCACAGGGCTAGGCACATTTGGAGGATTGGCTGATGTTGTGCCAGAGGTGGAGGATCCTGATGTTCCGGCAGGAAGGGAGGTCGGCTCCACCATGTGCTGGCGAACGAGCTGCTCCAGGGCATTGGCGATGCGGATGTTGGCCCTGGTATTTTCCGCCAGGGCCTGACCAATGGTCACGTTGGCCGCAGCATTTTGCTCCAGGGCCTCAGCCACCCGTAGCAGACTGGCGTCCATCCTCTGCAGAATCTCCGTATGGAAATCCAATTTGAAATTGAGTTCTGTGAGGAGGGCCACTGCCTGCGAGGGGGATTGCCCTGGACTGGCTTCTGCAGGGTCCTCAGCCGGATGTACTGGTTCCTCCCCTGCCGAGCCAGCAGAAATTCGGCGGCCAAGGCTCCCCTCTGGAGCAGACTCATCCGCCTGTGTCTCTGTTAGGAAAAAAGAGAAAAGCCTCACATTAGAATCTACATATTGGCACAATAACATTTCTGAGTTGATGACATCAAAAGATTTACCTGGGACAACATGAGGAGCCGCAAAGTCTGGCATGTCCGTATCCATGTTGGACACGCCAAACACCTCCACAGGCTGCACACACCCCTGTGCCAGCTCTTCTAAATCCGTCAACTCCAAAGACACAGGGGTGGGACCCCCACCTGTCCCCCTTGCATGCCTAGCCCTGTCCGCGAGTTTTTGCTTTAGGCGATATTTGAAGTCGCCCCATCTGTGGGAAAAAATGGAAGCCATTATCCTTTGGTTTAAAATGGTGTTTGTTTTTAGGGGGGGCAAGGGTTTACTTACCGCCGTTTGACATCCCGGGCTAGACGGACATAATCACCCACCCTATTGACAGCAACGGCTACCTCTTCCCACATTCTCCACTTCTGGCTTAGACTCATATTCCTGTCTGCCTGTGGCAGGATGTCCACACACTTCTGTATCAAAGCCTCCATCTCCTTTCTTGTGAAATGTGGCTGCCTTTTTTTTTTGGCCGCTTTGGCCGGAATACTCGGCCCAGCAGCCTCTTCCATGTCATCCTCCTCACCTATTTGTGTAAATTTTCAGAATTCACAAAATCACAACTTGCCCAATCTTATGTTTCAAATTAATCATTGATACAAAATGCATGAAAGACTTACCGCCTGACTCTTGGGCATTGTTTCCCTGGTCTGTCGCCATGTCTGAGGTCCAAACAAGAAATACACCAGAATTTTAATGTGTTTTCGTGACGTATTTATACATGCGTCCTTATTTTGCAGCCGCATCATTGATTGTGCGTCCCTATGATCCCTCCTTAATTTGTGCGGGAAACGAAACACTATTTATGGCTTGGTGTGTCTCGAGTCGAGGTGGCGTTTTTGGATTGTTGGAGGTTACCTTGGCTGGAGTTTATTAATTGCGTATAAAGGAGTTGGCGGTTGGAGATTCTTTTGTTGGGTAGATTTGCGTTTTTATTTTCCGTTCTCTTTGTTGGTTTATATTTTTTGGACCTCGTTTCTTGATTTGGTAAGTTTTGTGAAGTCTAACTTTTGATCAATTGTTGTTTCATTGTGTTTCTTCTTTTTTTAAAATTTTGGATCCATAATTTCTTCTATTTTAGTTTTTGATTATTTTCGAACCAAAAGACCTTTTGATTTGGACTCTTATATATTTGCTCTTGGTAAGTCCATTTTTCATCTTGTATTTGCGAACAAATTTGCGCATTTTTACTACTTACTCTTGTGACTTGTATTTGCGAACTAATTAGCGCATTTTTAATACTTACTCTTGTGACTTGTATTTGCGAACTAATTAGCGCATTTTTACTACTTACTCTTGTGACTTGTATTTGCGAACTAATTAGCGCATTTTTAATACTTACTCTTGTGACTTGTATTTGCGAACTAATTAGCGCATTTTTAATACTTACTCTTGTGACTTGTATTTGCGAACTAATTAGCGCATTTTTAATACTTACTCTTGTGACTTGTATTTGCGAACTAATTAGCGCATTTTAAAATGCTTACTCTTGTGACTTGTATTTGCGAACTAATTAGCGCATTTTAAAATGCTTAATAATCATTTTAACTATTTTGAGGTTTCCCTTTCGCTTTTTGTGCAAACATTTCAACCCATTTTGATGTACTGTGTGAAATGTCGTTTTGCTGTTTTGCCAAATGTGTGTTTCGCATATTTTAAGTTTGGTCTAGCACAAAATTTAGAAACAAAAATGCACAGAGTGAAATGTGTCAAATAATTTTTGTGTTTAATTTCAGTTTGGACGTATCATGACAATACCCCGGCATGTAAGCAGCAATGGATGGTATCATCAAGCTAAGTTGTTTTAATTTACTTTTGGGGTGGGTCAAAAGCCTTACATTGAAATCTTTGAATTTCAGGTAGATCTGGGGCGGATTGTTCTGGCCATGCTCCCGGAAGCCGACCAACCTCAATCTCGTCCCAGGCGTAGGCATCGTAGGCATGCAAGGCCCCAGATATTTCGAACACATATCACCCTTTTTGGAATGCCCGATGATGAGGTTTTAAGATGCTACCGTCTACCTCCCAAAATCATCATAGACACTCTCTCATTAATAGAAAGTGATCTTGAGCGGCAAATTGACAGTCCAACAGCAATACCACCACTTACGCAATTTATGGCAGTGTTACATTTCTGTGCCTCAGGATCGTTTCAAACAACGGTGGGAATAGTGGCGGGCATCTCCCAATCCTCCTTTTCCCGGATCCTGAGGGCAGTGATGGAGGCACTTTTCAAGCACCTCCATCATTTTATTCAAATGCCTTTGGATATGGGTGCCCTTAGTGTGGCCAAGGCCAATTTTTACCAAATAGCTGGCTTCCCACACATCATAGGGGTTGTGGATGGTACTCACATACCACTTCAGCCTCCAGCACGGCTGGAGGCCATATTTCGAAACAGGAAACACTATCACTCCCTGAATGTAATGGTGGTATGTGATGCCTCCCTCCAGATCCTGTCCCTGAATGCTAAATTACCCGGAAGTGCACATGACTCCTTCGTCATCCGGCAATCAGGGATATGGCACAAATTAAACAACCTACAAGCTGGTGATGCGTGGCTTCTGGGTAAGTGGAGACCTTTAGTACATAACAATGTTAAGCTTGATACACAGTGTTCCTGATGTCTAATCTTTTTCACAGGAGACAGTGGATATCCTTGCATGTCCTGGCTGCTCACTGCTTATTTGACTCCCACACCAGGCCCACAAAGTGCGTATAATTCCGCACTTACAGCCACCAGGCAAGTGGTGGAGCGCTGTATCGGCCTTTTAAAAGGCCGATTCCGATGCCTCCACCGCTCTGGTGGCGAGCTCATGTATTTGCCGGATATGGTGTCGAAAATTGTGGTCCTGTGTGGGATATTTCACAACATCGCCATAAGGAGTGGTGTCCCAATGCAGCCAGAGGATGCCTTACCTGAGGATGGCCCCCCCGAGGTTGGTCGGAGGTCAGTATGTGGGGGGGCCATACGCGATGATGTGGTGGCCAGATTTTTTAGGTAAGTTTTTACAAAACAACAGTGTTTATACCTAATGTGTTTGGGTTTGTTTGCGAACCTCTAATTTTTTGTTGTTTTTTTCACCATCTTCTGTTTGTTCACATAATCTTTGGCACTCCAACGCTCACTACTTCCTGCTACCCTTACCAAACCTGGATCTGGACATTTTGGGAATATATTATGGAACCCATATCACAACGCCATGTTTGTGGAATCATGTTGGCATGGTCCTTCGTCAACCAGTTCTTGATTTGTTGTTTTTGGTTTGTTTTTGTTTGGTATGTGTTGTATTTGAGATTATCACTGTGTGTTTTTTTTGAGAGTGACCACTTTGATTTATCAGTTATGTTGTGAATAAATGTTTGTAGAGTGAAATGTTCTTCCTTTTTTTGGACGTTACCAGCAAGTGTAACCAGGTTCACACACGGTACATTTGACTAAGGGGTAATCCAGTACTGTCGCCAGTTGAGCTAAAATGAAATATGTTTTCAGGTTCAAAACCCACACCAAAAGGAAGCCTGTACAATCATTTGGCCTAAGCAGCTTGCACACCAACTAGGAACCTGTAAAATGTAGAAATATCTAATTGACACTACACCCAAAAAGGGAAATGACATTGTGACTGTTATGTGTTTCTTGTGGCTGTTTTACATACAAATACAAAACACAATCTTACTTTAAAAAAATGGAAATCCTTGCAGGAACAGTCTACTTATGTCAGGGTAAACAATCTTTGGGTTTGAAAAAACGAATTAGCCGGAACGTATGTTTGAAAAATACAATTTATTTTGAAAAAGAAAAACCAAAAATAAAACTATTGGCGAAGGACGCCAGACAGACGGTCAAGGGCCACGAGCACCCCAATTATATGTTGGCGCATCTGGGCCACACAGTCTTGTACTTCTTGACGACGCCTCTGTTCCTCTGTGGGTGAGAAAAGTGTGTGGATTAATACAACAATAGGGAAACCACATTAAAAATTAAAAAAAACAACGAAATCACTCCAAAAAAAAAAAAAAAAAAAATGGGGGCTGCAAAAAATACAAGGCCTATGTACAAATTCCCCCAGGTGTGATATGTGTATGTTGAAATCAGCAGGAACAGGTAAAGGCAATCTGCTAAATCACCAAAAGTCGACCCAAAAACCCAGATTAAATACAAACAGTTTGTGCTTAAAAAAAAGGCTAAAGAAAAACATACCGGTTGACAAAACGGCAGCTCCGGAAGTCCCACCATCGTCCTCCTCGGAGGACCCTCCATTCCCCAAAGATCGGGGCGGGGTTATTACGGACTCCGGGGAGGGGGTAATTGGAAGAGGGGTGGTTGGAGGAGAGGGGGAAGTGGGACAGAGGGGAAGGAGGCCCGACATTTCCGGGAGAGGGTCTTGGAAGGCTGGGGAGGAGTGGGGAATAGGGGAATTATTGGGGGTGGAGTGTTGGCTGGGGGTTGGGGAGAGTGGGCGTGACCGCCGTCTGGCCGGACGGTGACGGTGTAGTCTTGGCTGTCCCCCTAAAAGATGTCAAACAAATTGTGGTTAGTTTCAGCACAAATCCTGGCCAAAAAACAATTTAAAATCACCCCCCACCAACAAAAAACATGCAAATATGAGGAGAATGAATAATTATGAAATAGAGGGAAAACATGGCCATGCAAATATGAGGAGAATGAATAATTATGAAATAGAGGGAAAACATGGCCAGGCAAATATGAGAATGAATAAATAGGACAGACATGAAAACATGCACACGCAGTTTGGGCCACAAAGACAAACATGAAAAACAAAATACATAAAACTTACTTTCTGAAATCTGCATGCGAAAGCATGCCAGCAAGCGGGGCGTTCGCCATTGCAGGTCCGACCACCTGCGCTCCAGCTGGCCGATGTTGCGGCGTGAGCCGAAGGAGCGCAGGCGGGCCCGTGCCTCCGCATATGCGGAACGCTTCTGCCGGTTGGTGATGGGTGGAGGCTGGCTGGTGATACGCCTATCTATCACCTCCGTTAGCACCAGCAGCTCGCGCTTGGTGAATGCGGATGCTCTCATGATGGCAATGGTGTTTTTCCTAAAAATCATTTTTGATAAAGTGGCCAAAAAATTACTGATTGGCTAATGTATTTGGGAAATTAACAGGAGCAATTCTATTGGTTAGTGTATGAGTCATGTGTTCGACAGGGCCAGAAATCTCTTGAGAGTTATGATAGGCTTGATGCAGTGACATGCGTAAGCAAATTTAAATAAAGAAATGAACCCCGGGAAATATGCGGGGATCCAAAGCAATAGAACAATTGTTTAATTGTGGGTAACATGTTTTTTGAGCAATAAAAGCGAATGTTTAAGCCGTACGTATTCTGCGGGTAAACACAAACACGGACAAGAGTAAAGTTTCTTGCATTGTGTTGAAAAAAACAAAAAACAAAAACTAATTGATACATTGATTGGCATGATACGATTGATGGAGGTAGGTAGAATAAAGGAGCAGGTAATCGACATCTGACAAGGCCACTTCCGGTTTATACTTGTGCGTGCGTTCCCTTCAAGCCATTTCGGGGATGTACGCTTGCTATTTCGCACGCTCGTTAGTTAGAGGAGGGGTCGTCAGAGTTTGGGGAGGATTTTTAGATGCGTTCGAAAATACGAGCGAGCCCTTGAATTTAAATATTTTTGTACGTACGCCTAACGTACGTTCGCCCGCTTGCGAGTGGGTCTGAATCAGGCCCAAAGTCCTGGAACCCCTGCCAGATCAAGTAATGAAAAATGGGGCCAATTGGGAGGACTACACATGAGAGTTCTCTGCACACCGGGCCTGATTCAGAGCTGGGAATAGAGTAAGATAGAGCGGGTAACTGTGCATCTTGGTAACACAATGCTGCACGGTAGGTGGGGCAGATGTAACATGTGCAGCGAGATATAGATTTGGGAGGGTCTGATTCAGCAAAGATCGATATTGCGATTACGCACTGCACTCACAGAGACTATACAGACCCATCACAGAGTGATTGACAGGAAGTGCCGTTTGGGGGGTGGTGGCGGGGGGTCGGCAAAACGCAGGTGTGCCAGTGCGTTTGAACGCCATTGCAAGGGCGTGCATAAATTAGCTACTGCGATGCCATATGTAGCTTGGGCTTGCACTGCTTGCTATGAGGTTAGCAATTCCCGAGTAAGGACAGACCTTGTGCAAGTGTGCGTGAGGCTCCGATTGTACTCGATGTTACCAATAGTTTTGCCGTCTTTCTAATTATTACGGATGTGTAAGGTAAAGTGGGCGTCCTTATGTTAGGCTGCATATGGCATTGCAATTGCAATCATTAGCATATCTTCACAGTGAGGCTGCTTGCGTAATCGCAATAGCAATCCTTGCTGAATCAGGCCCTGAGATCTAAATTGCAGTGTAAGAATAAGGCTGTCCAGCATTTGTGGGCTACATGCAAAAACAGCCAGTATTTACCCTGCATGCAAAAAAATTGTACGTATTTGCACCCCTTGCATTGCCACATGGTTTGCACAGGTACACAGTTACTTGCTATTTCTTACTCTTACTTCAAAAGGTAAGCTGCAGGGTCTTGACAAGACACAGGCATGGAGTTAGGATGGACACAGGAACAGGGCAGAATCCAGCAGGACACAGTGGACTGAGACTGGGAGCAAAGATATACAACGGCAGGATACTGAACACAGGAACATAGGTTAGGAAGAGAGGAACTGCACAGCGTGCAGCGACCACGTGAACATCCACTAGGAAGAAAACTTAGTAATATCACCAGCAGACAGGAACAGACTTGAATCGCTAATGAAGGGAGAGGTCTCCTGTGATTGGTCACTTTGGCTGAGGTCAGGTAATGAGACTACCAACAGGTGAGTAACTGCACGTAGCAGCCAGAGTCCAGGTAGTTAGGATAACCACTGAGAACCAATCAGGAAAAGAGCCGCAGCGGCACATGTAACACCTATATGCTGGTTTCTCTGAAGAAACTGAGCCTCCCTAGGCTGTGGGACTTCTGTGCAAGGACTTGGTGGAGGTGGAACTAGTTCCACCTACCATTAGAGGTGACGGAACTCAGTTCCACCCCGTTCCTGCCCACTTTAACCCCTGCCTATAGCAATCAATCAGATTCTAGCTATCAGTTTTCTATTGCATCCTAGAAAATTATAGAATATAATTTCATTTTCAGACGCTTTAGTAAATTTACCCCAAGGTGTGAGGTGACAGGTTCTCTATTACAATTGGTTGTTGAAATGGACCTGGGCAGGGATTCAGGAATACTCAGTAACTGAAACCTGTTAACTTGTATAAGGTTCCATCTGTAACTGTTGGGCCTAGTCCTGGTACTCTACCAAGTTTAACAAAACACGCTGGGGTTTCCATGTGCACAGGCTGACCAGGTGCAAGTCATTTATACAGTGGGCCTGACTCTGAGGTGTGCACACTGCCGATGTCAGACGTAGTAGAGTGGTTTTATTGCTACTGTGCGTACGTCTAAGTCGTACCACTCATGCTTGCCAATTGTGTCCGCACAGAGTCGCAGTTGTAATTTCAGGTGCGCGCAGGGAGAAGTGTATTGAAAATGTAATGGTCATTCCTGAGCAGTGACAGGTAGGTGCTTTAGTGAACATATGGAGATGATCTATCTTATGTGCAGGTTATGGGAGTGACTCAGGCATGTCAGTGAAAGTGCTCAACTGCTTACATAGGAGGCCATACTTGGACAGAGAGATTTTACCTACAATAGAGCTGGTGCAAGTTTCAATGGTGTAACTGATAGTGGCGTCTAAAGACCACCAGGTGGTATTACAGTGTGTATGGATGCTTAAAGTGAGTGTCTCAGCCCTTGCACATTCATACGCACGGATGTACACAAAGGAAAGACTTTGTAATGGTAATTGCAGAAAGTTGCAGAGAGGTGACAGCCAATAGGCACAACTGCGGGCACTTTGGAGTCCATCTCTGAACCAGACCCAGTGTAATGCCGCGTATCCACCAGGCAATTTAAATAAGCAATTGAATGATTACGACATCGTAATCATTCAATCGCTCATTAATCATGCACTATAATGTCGGAAACGACTAGCGATGCACGCTCCCGCTGGTCGTTTCTGACATCTATCATCACCTGAACATGCCGGTCAATCTGCCGATAACGACAGATTGGGCATGTTTGGGTGTGAGGGAGGGTACCTGCACTGAATGAAATATGAAATAGGCACTACATGGGAAGAGGAATGACTGTATGATTACAATGCTGTAATCGTACTGTCGTTTCTCTATCTGCTAATGGATATGCACCTTAAGAATCTGTCGTAGCTGGACTTTGATCGCTGCCTGTAATTGGTCAGAGCACCATGCACACCTGGTTCCACTTGCAGCTGAAGATTACATTTGTCAGTTGGTACAGTATCACTGTACTCTGGGAGTATTTATCATGTACAGGAGTGCCAAGTAAAGATCTAACCATCTCTGGAACATTTCTCTAGAAGATGCTTTGCTGAGCAGACTGCTCTTACAGCTAACTCATTCTACTGTGGGTACCTGGGGCTACTGTACTTATAACCTGCAAATGGCATTATCCATGAACAGCTGCTGGGTATGGTGTGTACAGAGAAGTGCCTCTTCACCTTGGATGGTGTGAGCTGGAAAATTGTCCAGCTCAAACCATCCAAAGTATGAGTCCACTGTCACCAGCTTACACATGACAAATCAGCAGGAAGTAATCTTATTCTACTAGTGCTAGTTCCCTTTCCCAGCAGTTTGTTAACAAAAAACAACCCCACCACACCCCTTCCAGCCTTGATGCTGGTAGCACGCGTTCCATCTGCTCTGCCTATGCTACCCCTTTGCCTGGTGTAGACTAATTTAATTCACTCTGTACAAGGGACTGTTTGGTCGCAGAACACGGGACTGTTTGTCATCCTGTCTAGGCTTTGACCTGCACCACCTTGCAGTGTGGCTGAACTTGCCACAAGCATTGCAGCATTTAATGTATGCTGGACATTTAGAGTAGTCAGAGTAATGGAGGACACCACAATTCACACAGTGTTGTATGTGGCTGTGCTTGATGTTGGATGTTGCATACATAAGCTACCTTCCTAAATTCCTGTACATTTTTGCTGAATTGTTGATGCAACCTACATATGTGAATGGCAGATTCTAAAGGCAGTCCCTTTTTCCCATAACAGGTGTGTACATGTGGTGTTGTTACATATGCCACATACTAGTCTGTACCTTAAATGTTCATCGGTGAATGCTCTGTAATCACATTTTAATGCTAATAATTTTAGCCTGGGCACCAGGGGCGCCACACAACGTTTTTAGGTTGGGGGGGCCAAAATATAATTTCATTTAGGAGCCCCAATATAAATATTTATATATATATATATATATATATACACACATAAATATATGTGCTGCAAGGGGGGGTCAGAGGTGTCACGAAGGACAGATTGGGGGTTCTGCGAGGGGGGGTATCAGGGGCACCATGGGCGGGTTGGGGTGCCAGGCACATGGGGGTGTTCAGGGGTGCTGTGAATGGGGGAGGTGTTTGGGTCCAAGGGGGAGAGAGAATTATGAAGGGGGAGCTGAGGGGTAAGAAGGGAGGAATATATAAAGTGGGAGGGGAGAAAGCCACAGCACTGGTCTCAGAGGAGGGGGCAGCCTGCAGTTACTAGCCACTGTAGGGTCGGAGCTAAGTGGAGGGGGGAGAGGAGGTGGGCAGAGAAGGGCTGTGGGGAGGCAGGAGGTGGAGCAGCTGGACAGGGAAATATGTTTGGGGTTTTTTTGGGGGGGGAGTCACATCCTAAGCCTTCATAGCACAAGCTGCAGCTGGTCCCTCGGAGCCCCTTGCCCTGAGTGCGGTACGCCATTGGTGAAGTCGTGGATTATATGAAAATATGCAGTAATTACAATTTCTAGATGCATTTAAACAAACATAAATTTATGGTAAATTTTAGTTAAATATAAAAACTTTCTTTGTCATTAGGTTATAGGTAATCAAGGTAATATTGGAATGTTCTCTGTTAGAATACAATGTAAGAGGAATACTCAGAGTTGAGGGAGACGTAAGATGTGAAATCGCTTGTGAGATACTCCTTATGTCAATGGTTTGGTTTTCTTCTGCTTTTGTTATTAAATTTACACAGTACATCATAGACACTTGCTATCAGTGCAGGTTGTGTTTGTTGCATTTGCCCAAACACACCTAAAAACAATGTCATGCAAGTCTGGTCCAGAATGATGTGGTCATCAATGCTGGCTCAGTATGATTGACTTGCATACTTGCCTACTCTCTCAAAATGTCTAGAACCCCCCCCCCCTCCCCTCCCCCCAATTTTGGGGAGTGCTCCTGCAATTCTGAGAGAGTAGGCCAACCTCCTGGGAAGTGGGCATTCCAGGGGCTTTATGACATGATTTGTAGTGAAACTTGTCATCATAGCACCAGCCCCTGCTATCTGATGATGATGGGGGGCGGGGCTGTGATGATGTGATTCACAGCTCCACACATCCTGCTCTTTCCCTTCCCAGAGGGCATAATTTAAAAGTAGCAAAATATTCTAATTAGTCAGTCATGTATTATCACTACAGAATAAGGCCGGTATCCAATTAGCCACGGTAAATTACCGCGGCTAATTACCTTGGCCGAGGCTATCCAATTATCCCTGATGCTGGCACTTATCAGGGATTTTGTTTTGCCGGCCTCAGGAAGGCAAAACCAGATCCATGATAAGAGGCTGTTTTTCTCCTGTGGTGGCAGTGATAATACATATGTCTGCCACTTTTCATGGATCCTATGTGTTTTCGTGAGGAAAACAAAGTTTTCGGACGTAAAAACAGAGTTTAATTGGATAGCAGTCGACGAAAAAGACACAAAAGTATGCAAAGAAAACCTTGTTTTTTGCGTCCAAAATTTTTTCGCAACTCATTGGATACCGGACTTAAAACAACTGGCTAAATAACTATTCGGCATCATATGTGTGGCACAAAATTTATTACCATGACACAAATTTCTTGTGACCAAATATGTCAATCATTTCACTTGATTTGTATGATTTAATAAGTGGAATTTTGCAATCTTGTTATTTTTCTTACGAAATTTTGTATTTTCTTTTGTTTGTTAGGAACTAGAACCACATATTTAGCATTAGGATCAAATATAAAAATAATACAATGAACAATATTAAAAACAAGTAGGGAGCAGAGGACAATGAAGCAAAAGAAGAGAAAGGGAGGAAGGATGGAAGAGGACTGGAGGGTGGCTGTGTACCATTAAATAGCTCCAATTACAATTTGAATCACAGGAGGCTGCTGAAGATTAATAAAGTTGTTGGAGGAAGGCATGAAAATTAAAGCTAATAATTAAATTTTATATAACTAATACAGGTGGTTTATTTATCACTCAATGGTTTTGCCACAGGATTTAAAGATAAAATGTTTTAAATGAATACTTGCCAAGCATTTGTTTTTTTAAAAACCTGCTACTTTAAATCCCACAAACAAATTGCAAAAAGCTGCAAAAAGATTTATAAATAAATCACCAAAAATCTTCAGAATACTATTGTTTGCCTAGGATATTACAAAGAACACAGAAACAAGTCAGGTATTACTCTGAGATAACTCTAAGGCTGGGTAATTAAATATTAGCTCATACTAGTATATTTCAACAGCTAATAGTTGTTATGAGCAGTGGCGCATAGAATCTCCGTATATTTAATCATCGGCTATGTGAATTGTGCCGTGTTTCACTAGGTGCGTACATAGAAAGTTTTTTGCAATAAGCAGTTCAATTTAGTAAGTACACATGATCGCGTGTTACAGCATATAATATTTCTGTGACCGGCGGCAGCACGTGGAATGCCTACACGCGTTTCGCCAAGCGGCTGCTTAGTCAAGGCAGTGCCCCTTGGCAAAACGCGCGTCAGTGTTCCACGTGCTGTCACTGGTCACAGCAATATTATATGCTGTAACACGCTATCATGTGTACTTACTACATTGAACTGCTTATTGCAAAAAACCTTCTGTGTACAGAGCTTGTGAAACACGGCACAATTCACACAGCCGCTGATTAAATATACGGAGATTCTATGTGCCACTGCTCATAACAGAGCTATTAGCTGTTGAAATATACTAGTATGAGCTAATATTTAATTACAATGTATGCTGGGATATTTATGTTGCTTAGAGTTGGAGCACCATTAAAACACTCAGCACATATATCAATAGAGGGATTATGGAATTATTCCCATTAATACTGATTATTATACTACCAGATATCAGAAACATATTACTCATATTTGCCAGCTGAATCCTTGAGTCATTGAAATTGCAACAATGAAGATACTCTCTAACGACAAATAGCAACATTGTAGTCATTCTAGTGAACAGCAATTTTATAATACATAACACAATTGACCATATAATATATCAAGCCATTTATTAATAATAAATAAAAGGCAATAACATATACTGAAATAACGGAATTAATGGCTGAAAAGGTCAAAGAAGTGCATGAAATGAAATAAAACATAATTCTAGCCCGAATCAGAGTATTTGAAAATACATAATTATTATAAATAAACACAAGAAGGTAGTACACTAATAAAGAGGTGAACTGACCGATAACAGTCGAATTTTATCATTTTGGTAGCACTTTTTCATACTTATTCACTTCTTCCTGTATCTTTACTATGTTTTAATACTTTGCCTAATTATTGGACTATGCTTTCTTTTTTAATATCAAGAATAAAAGTTATATTTTATGTAATTCCAGATAACATTGTTTTGATCAATAATATATAAACCCCATGAGTGCACCAAATATATATCTTGCTTTTCTTTTCTGGAAGATCTACGTCAGCTTCTAGAGACATATTACGGCTACACCAGGGCAGTAAATCTATGGGTCAATGGGGCAGATGTATGGAGGTCTATGAAGTGATAAAGAAGAGAGTGATAAACGACAAGCCAATCAGCTCCCAACTGACATTTTTCAAACACAGCCTTTAACATGACAGTAGGGAGCTGAGTGGCTGGACGGTTATCACTCTGCACTTTATCACTTTTCAGAGCTTCATACATCTGCACCTATATGTGATCCAATTTCAGACTTTAGCATCAGAATTGCAATGGAACGAGGAAGCTCTCATAGCCACATTTGGGAATGGAGTTTCTGACAGAGTTAAAGATGAATTGGCAACCCACGATCTCCCATCTAAATTGGAGGCCCTTATTTCCTTGTGCATCAAAATTGACTTATGCCTCCAAGAGCGTTCTGGTATAAAAATCAAAAACAAGGTTTTTTTTCTACTCCTGTGAAAAATTCCACGCCTGATACAGAACCTATGCAAATTGGTAGGTCCAGTCTCTCGTCTGAAGATCGTCAAAGACGACGTCAGTTGAATTTATGTTTATATTGTGGTGAACTTGGATATATAATTTCTTCTTGTACCAAACGACTGGGAAATGGTCGCTCCTATCTCTCAGAGAGGGAAAAGATTAGGAGGAATACATCCGTCTTCTCAACCACTTGACTCTGTGATTCCTGTGAATCTTATTCTTGCCAATAAACATTGTTCTCTTTCTGTTCTTCTGGATTCTGGTTCTGCTGAGAACTTTATAACACAATGCTATGTCATCAAGCATGATATTACCACTGTGACTTTGTCCCATCCAATGTCACTGTCGGCTGTGGATGGCAGTCTGATTCCTCATGGCTCCATCACTGACTGCACATCAACTGTTAAACTCCAGGTAGGAGCATTGCACTCTGAAGAAATATAATTTTTCATCATTCCTAAGGATACCCATGCTATTGTACTCGGACTTTCTTGGCTACAGAAACACAATACCCTGGTCGAGTGGTCTACCATGCATTTCCTGTCTTGGGGTAAGAACTGTGCTAAAGCATGTCTGGAGAAAGTGGTTCCCATCCGGGTCTCTGATAACGACCATCTCAATACCATTCTTATCTGGCTGTTTTCAGCAAACAGGGGGCTGACATTTTGCCTCACCACAGGGAGTGGGATTGTCCAATAGAGTTACTACCTGGAAAAACGCCTCCCTGGGGTCGGACTTATCCGTTATCCATGCCAGAGACAAAATCAATGACCAAGTACATTCAAGAGAATCTTGCGAAAGGTTTTATTCGACCTTCATCTTCTCCTATCGGTGCAGGGTTCTTCTTCGGTAAGAAAAAAGATGGTGTACTTCGCCCCTGTATTGATTATAGGGGACTCAATGAAATCACCATCAAGAATCGCTACACATTACCACTGATCACAGAGCTCTTTGATAAGGTGAAAGTGTCTACGGTCTTCACGGAATTGGATCTAAGGGGTGCATACAATTTAATCCGTATTCGCTTGGGTGATGAATGGAAAACTGCATTCAACACTAGAGATGGGCACTATGAATACATTGTCATGCCCTTTGGTCTGAGCAATGCCCCAGCCGTATTTCAACATTTTGTGTACAAAATTTTTCGTGACCTCCTGTACCACTCAGTGATTGTATACCTGGATGATATCCATATATTTTCCAGTGACCTTGCTACTCATCATGACCAAGTGAAAGAAGTCCTCTGAAGACTTCATACTAACCAGCTTTATTGTAAGATCGAAAAATGTGTGTTCGAAATACCAGACATTCCTTTTCGAGGATACATCATTTCAGGTGCCAGCCTCAAGATGGATCCTGAAAAGGTTCAAGCAGTACTTTCCTGGGCTGAACTAACAATATTAGAAATGAACCTCTATATACCCCTGCCTGTAACTTCTAAAATCCTTCCTATAAACCTCTAAGGATGACGCTAATTTGCGTACACAGTCACACCATAAATAAAGACTTAGACATAGAACCTGTGGTTCCAAAGCACAAGTGATATTCAGGTAAAAGTTCAGACAGTTACACGCAATTGATCAAGACACAATTTAGGCGCAAAAGTAAATCATACAAACCACAAGTACAGTATACATATGCAGACGCTTCTGGACCCAGAGATAGGCTTCAGCAAGAGACCCCTCATCATTCAGCATTCAGCACGAAGACTCCCAACTAGTGTCCATGCACCCATACTTATACCCCCCCAGTATAAACAAGACAAAAGGTATGTCTGTTGCTGATGTCATTGGTTCTCAGAGGTGAAGCATCTGTTACAGTGCATCTAACAGGCTGGTTCAAACAGACTTTCCCTGAGGGGTCTTCCTCCTCACGCCTTCGTCAGCATCCTAACAGTTGAATCTAAAATATACATTTTGGTTGCTTGTAGGTTCTGCGGTCCATAACTCGAGAATGCATGATGCGATCTCCTCATCGATAGCACCGGGAAACTGTGGAAAGAGTACGCATCAGAACAACTCCAAGAATGCCGTGTTTATCTTGTATAATTCCTTAGTTAACAAATATCTTTATTTCTTAGCATTTAAACTAACTGAACCTTCTTGAATCATACACTTTAAAGCTTATTGAACCTTATGTATGAATATGAAATGTGTGGGTATTCGGGGTTTGATATAAAGACATATTAATGTGTGTATGAAGATGGGTGCATTTGATTCTAAAATTTTAGCAGTGTGGCATGCTGGGCTGGATAGTTCTACATGTCCTGTCAGCAAGCCCCCCCATCTTTCCTGTGTTCAAAGGAAAGATACCTCTTTTGTCCTCCTAGACTCTTTTGTGAAATGCAAATGTATTATCACCTCAAGCTGTGAAGTTTTTGGGACCATCCTGTCTAGAGTTCAGACAGATCCAATTGTGTATATCAATGCCTGGATTATACTACAATTGTCACAACTTTACTTTATCTGCATCCAGGGATTCCCAATTTGTATGTAAAACTACCCATTGTCTATTTCTATTTACTTTTACTCAGAAAGCTTGTTTTTCCAGTTGCCCTTGGTCTTAGCTCCTGGGTTATAACTTGAAATGACGTTGGTCATAAAAATGGCGTCTTGCAGATTCTTGTTTCTAAAATGGAGTCTAGCTGCCATTTGCAAGATGGCGTCGCGCACGCTTCAATTTTAAACTGATCTTGTCTCAGCTAATAATCCAGTTTTGACAGTCCACCCTTTGATAGCGAACAACATGCTATCACAATCTGCTATTTAAATTTAATTTATGCTTACATTTACATATTATTTAGTGTTATTATGGGATGGCACAAGATGGTTCTTAACCCATCAATAATGTGTCTCTGGGTGGGGACATAAAACTACTATTATACGCACACCGCGGACCTTGGAAGATCATGTGAAAGGTGTGGGAGTGCACCAATCTTATAATAGCAGTCTTGAAAGGGAATTGAGACTTTACATCATCTGAGGTGTTCTATGAATAACATTTCAATAATACATTCTATGCATGTCTAAATATAATACACTAAATGATTGTATTTCCTAGTTCAGGGTTGTAATGCAGTGCTACATTTACCTCGGTATACATATTGTCATTACTAACCACCATCATAGTTTAATTATTTCGTTTCAGTCTGTTTTTACATTTTCCATACTTCAACACAATAGGAACACACCGGATGCATATGCCAATCATTATGATGACCATCACTATAAGGATCAAGAATTTGCCTATGCTGGCGATCACTTCCTGGACCCATTCCCCTAGACCTGAGAACCATTTCACTGGGTTCAGCCATGACACCCATCCTTCTATCTTTTCCCCTACTTCAGCTACTGAAGCGTTATGGTTCTTGCGAAACTCCCACTTCAGCTGCAGAATTTCATCCATCTTATCACCTCCTTAGGATCGCTGGTATCATTAGTGACATAGGTGCAACATTTTACTCCAAATTGGGTGGCCAATGTTACGCAATACCCTCCAGTAACAGTAGTTAAATAATTCAACACTAGCCTGTGTTGCACCAGTTCTTTCTTGTACGCTTGCAATTCTTTCCCTGTATACCTAAATGTGTCATCGTACATCTCGGTGATATTATCTATTAATTTAGCAAGTTCCTGGACATATCTAAATTTAATGTACCCCGAGCGATTCTGGTGGGATCCAGTGCGACTAAAACTTGAAAGCCAGTTGTCTCACTAATTAACTGAGCGGCTTTATGCATATCACCAGGTACCATTTTTCTCTTGCCTCTGTGTTCATATTGTGTGTGAAGATATGGTGACGGTGTGTTTATGTATTCCCAACATTTCAACATGTGTGAGGGTCATAACTTCTGGAAGTATTCTTCCCAAATAACATAACAATTACAATACTAAAATTGGTCAGAATCTCCCCTGATTGGCATTGCAATCCGCCTGACTCCACTCCATCAGCTCCGCCATCAGCTCACATCTCCTTTATCGGTCCTCCATCACAGACACTGAGTATCCCCAAACAGATCATCATGACAAAAACTCTGGAAAGAAAAAGAACTAGGATGACTACAGCAGACCACTCCATTGCTGGAAGCACTGATCTACACATTTCTTTAGCTCAGATATCTCACTGTCACCTTTTTAATTCTTCCGACACAAGCTCGCAATCGACAGGTACATGTTATCGGCCCTGTCTCTGCCTTGTATCTCCACCGGTTGGTTAACCTCCCTATAGTGAGTGGAATGGACCCACGTATCTTCCCCGCCCACCCTTTGAGGATGCTGTATCGGCAGATACGGACCATTCCACCGATCAGTCAAACGACCTGAGCTAAAAAAAATTCTTCCAGATTTTGACATCATGACAGTTTGCATTAGACATGTTAGTTAATAACACTTTCAATTTCAGTTATTCTCATTCATCTTCGTGAGACCCTGCACAGTAACCTCATTATCATATTTTCACATGAGGCTGCCTGTTTGAACAGTATCTCAAAGGGGGGCAAATAAAGGAAAAGACAGTTTGGGATAATCTCAGTGTTTTTACCCATCATCTTACACATGTTCTTGGAAACGTCACCTGTAAAATAAGTCCCCCTATCATTTTTAATAATTCTAGGGATATAGTATCTGCATACAGGTTCCTGCAATTAAATCTTGTTATTAATAGCTACTGTTCTAAGTAATGCCTCTGCCACTGGGTTGGATAATATTCCGAGTAGTTGACCTTAGCCTGGCATGGCTGCCATTTATCCTTAGCAACCATGTGTCCTGTGAGTGGGAGATAAAGCACAACAGTTTAATATCATTTAAACATGACCTAAAATACAACAATAAATCGTCCACATTTTACATTAGAACAGATACATTGGCAACTGATTCCAAATGCAAATGTCACACCTAGAATCAACTCCAGACCTTTTACCTGCTTAATTGAAAATGAAATAACGAGGGAATAGCCCACACCTGTCCATTAAATAGCTTTTGAGTTGATAGTCCCATTACTTTTGGCCCCTTAAAAAGTGGGAGGCACATATAGAAACCGTTGTAATTCCTACACCGTTCACCTGATTTGGATGTAAGTACCCTCAAATTAAATCTGAAAGTCTGCAGTTAAAGCACATCTTGTTTTTTTCATAACAAAGCCATTGTGGTGGTGAATAGAGGCCAAAATATGAAAATTCTGTCAATGTCCCAATATTTATGCACCTGACTGTATATATGTGTGAATTAATATATATATATATATATATATATATATATATACACACACACACACAGTATGTGTGTGTGTAATATAAATATACACACACAATAGGGATGGCCACTGACCGTCGATGTTTTTCAAACCATCGATAGTCAACAAAAATATGGTTTAGCCCTGCTGAGGCACCGATGCTGCTCATCGATGGCAGTCCCCAACCGATGTTAAGGCAACATCGGTGGCTGCGGTCTCAAATAATCAATTAACTTTTTTATTGATGGTCTCCCCACTGACCATCGATGGTACACCTGTCAATAGCTACCAGTACAGTATACCATAAACATTGCTATTTTTATGGTATACTGTGTTAAAAAAAAAAAATAATAATAAAATCGTTTTAGATAAGTTTTAAAAAAGATGTTCTTGACCTAATTCAATCATAAAAAAAACAACAATTTTTTGGAAAAATTATTTGTCAGTTAAGTGGTTAAGCAATTAAGTATGATCCAAGGGCCTGATTCAGACCCACTCGCAAGCGGCTGTCCGCTCGCAAGTGGGTCGATTGTGTGCACTGCGCATGCGTACGACGGCGGGAGCTCCGTCGTGCGCATGCGCCAGACGCGACGAGCTCGTTGTGTCTGATCAAAGGGGGCGTGCTGTCGATGTTGATTGACAGCACGCCCCCTTTGGTGGGCGTGCTGGGGGCGTGCCTCCCAGACGGGGGCGTTCCCAAGGGAGCGCCCCCGTCAGAAGCCGGCCCACTGACATCACTAGTGGTGTCAGTGGGAGTGATTTTGGCTCTGATAGAGCCAAAATCACTCCGGGCCTTGCGGTTGAGAAACTCAACCGCAGGCCCCGGGTCGCAGTGGCGATGGTCGCGATGGTCAAGACCATCGCGGCCATCAACCTGCACGCTCGTATAGGCTGTGGGTGGTGACCCACAGCTATTCGAGCGTCCAGGAGGACGCTCCATAATTATGGAGGACGGCCCTGATTCAGAGCGTGCGCTCTGCTCAGAGCGTACGACTCTGAATGAGGGCCCAAGTTCTCAGTGTTCTGTGTTTCAGTGTTTTTCCAATAATGTGTCTGTTAGAATAGCTAGAAAGTGAGCAATCTCATAGCTTTCATTCAGACCATGTGGAGACAGCGTATTAAGGGCCTGATTCAGGTTGGTTTGCAAGGCTAATGTTTGCATTCTGCACATGCGTATACATCGCAGTGCGCGTGCGCGAACTGACTGCTGCGATCGGAAAACAATCGCAGTAAGCATGCAGTCCTATTACACAGTGATTGACAGGAAGTGACCATTTGGGGGTGGAGAGGGGGGGTGGTCAGGCGAACGCAGGCGTGCCTGTGCATTTGAACACCGTTACAGGGGCGTGCCTAATTAAGCCCCTGCGATTGTATACGTAGCCAGAGATCTAGTTGGCGACAGGAAGTTTAGCAGTTTGTGCGGCAGGTCACGGTCAACCACAACTGTGCGTATGGGTTCGATGTTACCGATGTTTTCGCTGACTTGCGGATGCATGTCATGCGAAGTGGGCAGGCTTTATACAGTGGTGGGCATCTTGGTATAGTGCTGCAGTTGCCGTGCAATTGCATTCATTATCATAATTTCGCAGCGAGCGGGTGCGTGCGAATGCAGCCATGCGAACCATCCTGAATCAGGCCCTAAGCTCAAAGATCCAGTCGTTTTCCCTCTGGGATAATAATAGCTAGATCACCTCCCTGTGGAGCTAGGGTAACGTGTTCAATAGCCCTGAACGTCATATTGTCCACTGAGGAATTATGATTCGTTAAAAAATGTCTGGAAACTGACTGAGGCGCCTATTCATCATTACATAATTATCACAAGTGATAATTATGTTTTAAACTCGCTGCGAGTTTAAAAAATGTTTTGGAGGCATTCATCATTCCTCCCTAACAAAAGTATCACTTCCCGAAAACTGCTCTTTTTGCGGAGTCAGTTTTTCGGAAAAGTGATACTTTCCCCTCTTACCACCGAGATATCCATAAGGATTACCTCACTGCCCAGACCCCCTTCACCCCCATAGCCACTGGTGTCCATCCTTAACCCCCCTCCTCCACTGCTGCTGCTCTACGTGACCCTGGCCGTGCTGCTTGTATCTTTTCTAGCCCCCACTTACCTCCGCGCCCAGTGTCCATTACCCCGAGGCCGCTGGTGTTCATCCCGCCCCTGTCCCTCCCCCCTTCCTGCGAGTGGCCACTGGTGTCCTTCACCCCCATCACAGCCCCGGGTGTTCATTCCCCAGCGCCCGGCATCTGACCCCCCTTCCCACCGCGGCTATCGGTGTACATAACCTACCTCGTGTGGACGCTGGGGAATGAACACCCGGGGCTGCGGGGGAGGCTTAGTTATGGGGTCGCCGGTGTTCATCCGTCTCCGCACCCACTGGTGTCCCTCACCCCCGCTGCCTTCCCCTTACAATCTGAATAGATCCCTTTTGCTGCACAAGCTGCCGTGTAAACGGTATGAGTTTATAATGCTGGCGGTCGATATGCCGACCGCCGGCATCTCCACTACAGAATCCCGGCGAGGGTTAATTAACCTACGCCGGGAGACCGGCATCCGGCATCCCGACCGAAGGGATGCCGGGCACCGAGCACGGACAGCTGAGGGGGGGGGGGGATTAGGTTTAGGGTTCCGGGGGGAACTTAGGGTTAGGCTAGGGGAAGGGAGGGTTAGAGTTAGGCACCCCGGGGGGAACTTAGGGTTAGGCACCCCCCCGAGGGACTTAGGGTTAGACGGCGGGGAAAGGGGGGGTTAGGCTTAGGCATTTAGAGGGGGGATTAGGGTTAGGCACAGGGGGGGGGGTTAGGGTTAGGTACCCTAAAGGAGGGTTAGGGTTAGGGGGTAGATTAGGTTAGCAATTACTTATCTTTCGGACGGTCGGGATTTCCTTCCACGTCGGGCTGGAGCGGCCATGGAGCCGGCGGAGTTACATACCGATCCCGTGTAAACTGCAGCTTGTGCATGTTATCGGATGCTGTACGCCATCACATGGTGGCAAATGGCATCACTGTCAAGTGCCGAAAAAAATGCTTTTTCGGAACTTGATGGATTTCAGAAAGTGTGGGGACTGTGAAAATTATCTGGGCAGAATTGTAACCAGGAGATATCTGTGAGATATCTTGTGTTACATGCTTAATGAATAGCCCTGAGCCTTAATTTTTACAAAAGTATGGGAAAATGTTCATTTTCATCCTCTTTTGTAAGAATTAAGTGATGATGAATAGGCCCCTGAGTGAGTAGACAACTTATTTTTAATATATCTGATATGTTCCTGTATCCGAAGTTTAAGTGGACGTTTGGTTTTCTGTATGTATTTTAGCCCACAAGGACACTCCACAACATAAATCACGGAGGTAGTATTGCAATTCACAGACACTCCACAACATAAATCACGGAGGTAGTATTGCAATTCACAAACTGTTTCATGCGGTATTCCTTTGTATTATTGTAATTAAAGAAACATTTTATGAGAGAGGGGGGTCCAGGGGTACTCACCACCCGATCCCCACCCATAATCTGGCTCTGTCTGCAACGTATCTTCAGGTCCTTCACTAACCAAACTGTTTGCTCCTACCTACCCACTGCCAACCAAACACGGGAGCTGGCTTCATTTTTAAGACTATGGGGCATATTTATTATAGTGTATTTGTGCCATATCCCCTGAAAACAGTTATTTTCAGGGGTACCAACTACCCGTAAATATTAAGTATCCCCAAGATGTAAGAAGGAGGGACCCTATCATATAGCTTTTTATGGGGGCTGCTCCAGAATGCGAATTGGGCCCTTCCTGCTAACGCCATCTTTAGATAGTATACATAAAAAAAAGTTAGTGGGCTGCGCTTAGTGGAAGTGGTGTTTAATAAGCAGCTGTAGGAGATACAGGGCACCCTAACCCTGTTATGGTAAACGTATAGAAAAAAAAAGAGGACTCCAGTCCAAACACTAGAAAGTGTGATACATGATATTAATTATATTATTGTGTCTCTTATAATATATGCACTCTTCAAAACAAATGTCATTTATTTATTAAATTGTATTATAGAGAATGATAAGATACTAAAATATATTAGCCTAATAACGGTATACAAACAATAAGCATATCACATACATATATCATCACGCTCTGGACTATCAAAATCACTTTCTTACCGCTCCAGTGCCTGTCCAGGATAGCACAGAGGTCCACTCACGCTGCACATCACTCCTGGCAGGTGCTGAGGTCTGTCTGTGCTGCTCCTGCCCCGTCCACTCAGGGTCCTGTTATTGAGCATGGAGATGGCTCTCCCCAGCCTCTTGCTCACAGCATGTCTTCCCAGCATGATGGCACACAGGCTGCACGTCAGAGTTCCCTCCTAAACAACAGTATGGGCACAGCCATGTTGGACTCCCAGACCAGCTGATAGCAGCCTCCAATCCCTGGGGATCCTCCCCTATAAATTCCATTTCCAGACTGGCGTCTGCTGCCTGTACAATGTCGCTTCTTGCTGAAGTTACAGCTCAGTGCTGAGCTCCCAAGTGCTCTATATATGAACGGTCCCAGTCTGTTTTATCCAGTTCCTATATCTGGTAAACAAATCTCCTATACCATCTTGCACACCAATCTAATTTTTACCACTGATACTTGTTCTTACAGCCAACATCGGTTACAGCCGATACCTCCAACCATCGGTCTCATCCGATGCTTCCAACATTGGACTCATATTATTAATTAAGTTCCTCAATTCATCTGCATCGAACTCTTATCAATTGACATAACAAGCGCATAACACACATAAAGGTATACTGTGGGCCTGATTTAGACCCGGTCGCAAGCGCTGAGTGCTCGCAACCGGGTCGATGTTTGCCCACTGGGCATGCGCACAACGGAGCCGGCTCCGTCGTGCACATGCGCGAGACCCGGCTAGCGACGGGTGCTTTCGGCTCTGTTAGAGCCGAAAGCTCTCTGGGGCTTGCGGCCACGAGACCCTACCACAAGGGTCTCATTGCAAGCCCGATGGTCGCGATGGTCTTGACCATTGTGACCATCAACCTGGCTGCTCGCTATAACTGTGGGTGGTCAGGAGGCCGCTCCAAAAAAAAAACAAAACGCCCTGATTCAGAGCGTCCGGCTCTGAATCAGGCCCTTAGTTCAATAGCCAGTTCCACTCTGAATGGGTTAAAGCCAGGGGCGCAGAGAGGAGGGGACGAGCAGGTACTGGCCGCCCCCCCACTCCCTCACAGCAGCCCAGCACTCAGCGTGTGCTGAGCTGCAGTGGGAGACTGCTCGTGGCTGCTGAGAAGTAGCCACAGCAGCCTCCTATGCCTATGGGGGGAGCAATCACAATGATCGCACCCCCCTTGGCTTTGAGCAGGGCTGAGGAGGCACAGCGCGCCCCCCCAGTTTTTGTTTTTTTACGGGAAGGGGGCATGGCCATGCTTCCCGTGATTAGGCCACACCCCCTCTGGCTCTTGGCAGGCCTGGTTAAAGCTGCCGGTATATGTGATACAGTGATCTTGTGACGTCACTATATAGTAAGTGAAAGCGGTTTGGCTTTTGCATGAAAAGTCCCAGGCCGAGTGAATATTCCACGCACAACAGATATTTGTACACGTACAGTAGGACGCGTGACATGCTGCCAGGCGTTTTACTGACCCTGGTCAGTAGATGTAGTTCCTCTGGTATAGTATCTCCACTCTGGAGGTTGGGATAGTCTCCTCCTGATAGCACGGATCTCCTATATAGTATTTTCCGATCTCCTGTAGTGTGTGGATAGTGAGCTGTGTCTATCAAGTTTCTAGAACACCGCGCTAATGCTAGCTATATGCTGAAAGCAGCTCCACTTTAAAAGTACATAAATAGATATATAATAAGGGGCATTTGTAATTATGTATTGGACAAATGTGTACGCAATACCTGTAAGGGACTGTGGACCTCATTCAGAGCCGGTCGCACAGAGTGTGCGGTCGGTCTGAATGAGGGGAGGACGTCTTGAATTTTCAAGACGTCCTCCTTTGCGGTGGTAAGGCTGTGGGTTAACACCCACAGCCTTACGACCGCCTAAGGTGATGGTAGCGATGGTCAAGACCATCGCGACCATAGGGGCTTACAACGAGACCCTAGGGTAGGGTCTCCCTTGTCGTAAGCCCCGGAGAGCTTTCGGCTCTGTCTGAGCCGGAAGCTCTCCACTGACATCACTAGTGATGTCAGTGGGGCCGCCCCCAAACGGTAGGCGTTCCCATGGGAACGCCTCCGTTTGGGCTGCCACCCCCCCGGCCCGCCTTCCAAATGGGGCGAGTTGTCAATCAACATCGACAGCTCGCCCCCTTTGGATCAAGACCCGCTATGACCGGCACTGTCGGTCGTAGCGGGTCTCACGCATGCGCACGACGGCGCCGGGGCCGTCGTGAGCATGCTCTGTGGGGGGCCATCGACCCGGTCCGAGTGCATCAGCGCTAACAACCGGGTCTGAATGACCCCCTGTAAGCTTCTAAAGGTCCCCACACACGGTACGATTTTTTAAAACAATTTGGCCATTTGCGATTGATTGGAACGACTAATTGTTTAAAAACTGCAGTGTGTATGCTTGATATCGATGCCGATGCGCGCTCTCGCTGTCTCTGATCGTGGTTGCTGATCTCTTGAACATGCAGAAAGATATCGACCTATCTTTCACAATTTGGCACACATCGTTTCGTGTGTATGCACAATGAACAAAGCGATGGACGATGATCGATATGTTGTCACTTTTCCTTGCTATTCCCCTCCTCCAATTTGAGCCAGACGACGAGGAGGATCAGCAGCGTGTATCGTCTGGGGAGAATTTGACAATTGTTTATAGTGAGTATAGCATCAATGTATTCCACTGCATCCCAATGTATTCCACTGCACCACCAATTCCACTGCCCCACCAATGTTCTGAACCCACTGCACCACCAATGTTATTTACCCACTGTACCACCAATGTTATTATAACGCCACTACCCCACCAATGTAATTAATCCACTGCACCACCAATGTTATTATTATGCCACTGCCCCACCAATGTTATTTACCCACTGTACCACCAATGTTATTATAACGCCACTACCCCACCAATGTAATTAATCCATTGTACCACAAATGTTATTATTACACCACTGCCCCACCAATTTAATTAACCCACTGCACTACCAATGTTATTACGCCACTGCCCCACCAATGTAATTAACCCACTGCACCACCAATGTTATTGTTACACAACTGCCCCACCAATGTTATTAATCCACTGCACCACCAGTGTTATTATTACGCCATTGCCCCACCAATGTAATTATCTCACTGTACCACCAATGTTATTATTACGGAATCGGTATGTAATACCGACAGACGTGATCCAGGCGGTCATAATCCAGACGCCTGGATCCCGACAGGGTTAACATATTGACATTTGGTGGTCAGCGTACTAACCCTCCCGCTCTCCCTACCCTAACCCTCCCTGGTGCCTGAACCTAACCTCCCCCCCAGTGCCTAATCCTAACCCTCCAACCCCTCGGGATGCCGATGCCGGGATTCTGACAGGCGTCGGTATTCTGGCACCGGTAAGGTAAGCATCGGCATTATTACGCCACTGCTCCACCAATGTAATTAACCCACTGCACCACCAATGTTATTATTACGCCACTGCCTCACCAATGTAATTATTACGCCACTGCCCCACCAATGTTATTATTACACCACTGCCTCACCAATGTTTTTTTTTAAACACCCACTAATGTTGATGTTAAATTTGGTAGTAAAATGCAATGTAATATTTTAAAACACAGAAAATTGATTTTTAATGTATTTAAAAAACATAACCAATAAACATATAAACATTTAAAAAATGTCAAACAGTAAAAACATTAAAACAGTAATAACATTAAAATAATAGGTGTATATAAACAGTTATTTCTCTCTTTTTCTACACAGACATGGCTAGTGAGAGAGAAAGGGAATTTGTGACTGGATTTCTAGAATTATACAGAAGCCATGAGTTCAGGGCCAGTGCAAGGTGTCTTGGCACCCTAGGCATAGCATCATCCTAGCGCCCCCCCCACACGGTTCTCTCGGATAGCTACACATATACAGTAGCTTATACAGTGTCCCCAGTAGTGCCCCTTATATGGTGCCCCCAGTAGTGGTCCCCTCTATGCAGTGCCCCCAGTAGTGGTCCCCACTATGCAGTTCCCCTTATATAGTGAGCCCAGTAGTGCCCCTTATACAGTGCCCCCTATACAGTGCCCTTAGTAGTGCCCCTTATACAGTGCCCCCAGTAGTGGTCCCCTCTATGCAGTGCTCTCAGATGTGCCCCTTATACAGTGCCCTCAGTAGTGCCCCTTATACAGTGCCCCCCAGTAGTGGTCTCCCCTATGCAGTGCCCTGTACACATAAAACAGACACACAGACAGACATTAAACATTATACTTACCTGAATCCCCGCTCCTGCGCCCGTAGCCGTCCGCTTCTCTGTCTCTCCCATCACCCACCACGAGAGCCGGGTTGCAGAGCTCATGAGTGAGCTCCAGCCCAGCTCCAACAGTGGTCGCAGCAGCCAATGAGAGTCTGTGTGACGGCGGTGTGTTTGTTACCGTGTAGTGCGGTCCGCACTACACTTACTGCAACCACGGACATGTTTTTTTTTTCTGGAGCCTAACCTCTCAAGGGGGTGCATAACCCTAAACCCCCCCGGGAGCCCCCTAACCTAACCCGCCACCTCTTACCCCGGCTTACCGATCGAAGGTGTCGGGCTCCCGGCGTAGGTCTAATGACAGTCGTCGAGATTTCGACGCCTGTCATTAGTACCACGCCGGGATTAGAAAGTCGGGAAGCCGGTGGTCAGGATTTAGACCGTCGGCTTCCTAACTACATCCCCCACACAGAGCGGATAATATATAAAACAGTCATAAGGGATAAAACAAAACAACTGGCAAGCACCACAAGGCTTACTGACGAGCCTCTGCCCCAGCCAATCTAGATGATTGGTCCCTCCCCATCATATTCTAATCACCCAACCACCTTCTAGCCCACAACACTGATGGGTCCAACCCCATCCCGCCTTACTCCCCAGCCACTTACCCTACTCCCCAACCCACTTACTCCCCCACATCCTCAGAGGCTCTCTACAGAGCCATGTTGGAGACGGACGAGTAGCCACCTCAATTATTTAATTTTTTTAAAGTTTATTTAAATTTTTATATTTCACGTAAAAGTATCAACAGGTTTTATCTCTCCCAACAGCTACTCTATGGTATATGGTGGTGATGAAGCAGATTGGACACGGTCACTAAACACATGGCGTAAGGACAGATTGTTGGAAGCCGGGGCCACAATGAGAACTTGCACCATGTGTTTCTTGGCCTATTCAATCCGTCGTCTGACCCACCATATATCATAGAGCAGCATATTTATTGGGACAGATCAAACTTGTTGATAATGCAATTTTTATATTAACATTTTAAGCCGTGTTGGTTTACATGTTAAGAAAATGCAACCATGTTGGTTGCCACATTTCAAATGTGCATCCATAAAGGTTGCCATGTTGCAAATATACAGCCATGTTGGTTGTTTATTTTTTATATTTTGTTTAAAAAAAAAAACATGTGTAGTGTTATTACTTACCTTAAAGTACATTCACTATGGCTTTGCAGGTGTCCGGGATGATGATGCCCAAAGCCTAGGGAAAATGAGGGTCTTCCAGGGACATTCCTGTAGCCAGGAACCTCAGCAGGAATGGCCCTTCGCATATTAGTATTCTGCCTCCAGATATAGGGGTCACAAGACGCAGCAACTCCTGGAAGATGGCGTCATCCATGCGCAGGTAGTTACAGTAGTCGTCCGGGTTGTTCCCCCCAATCTCCATCAGCAGCGGCATATGGGAGCGAATGTCCCTCCTCATCAGCCATTCTTTCGTCCAACAGGACCTCATCCTCCTCCTTTCTTCAACTCCCTCATCTCAGCTTCATATAGCCATAGGCTAGCAGAAGCTTATAGCCATAGGAATCCATCACCACAGAATAAAATGCAGGAAAAACACACTTTGTTAAAGGCAAGCCAAAAACAAAGCAGAGCATAATAGCAATGTATAGCGTTCAGCAGGTATAAACCAAGCCTCACTAGTCACAGAGCAGAAGTGCACAGACCTAAAATGGCGCCTGCTTTATATATCCCCTTGTTAATCCCTCCCATTATTTAAATTCCAGCAGATGCATTGTGACATTGTTTGCTCAAACAATATATTGTTAACGATTTGTAATCGTTAACGACCCATTGTGATGTTCTGGTTCTGTTGTGGACCCAGGGTGGTATAAGGAGCAGACACTGGAGCTGACTTAAAAATAAATGTGGAGTTTTTAATAAGTGGTTTGACAGACATGAAAGTGGCAAAACAGAAAGTCCGGGTTTAGCACTAAGCGCACTTGTGAACTGTAGTGATGCAATGGGAAAAAGTCCAGGTAGTGATAACATAAGGTAATCCAGTATTCCGGGGTTTGAGAGGCTGAAAATAATTGCAGACTGAAGTGAAATGCTGACTGAGGTGATTGGCAGGCTGAAGTGAATTAGCAGACTGAAGTGATAATGTCCAGAGGAAATGCAAGTGGAGGCAGGGTGCAAGGCAAACGACTGACACAGGCACTCAGGCAATAGAAGGAGGCAGGGGAATCCAGCAGGGTTTAGGAGCAGGTGCAGGTGAAGCAGGCTTAGGCAGAAATCCAACAGGCAGGCAGACTAGCTCAGGAACTCTCTCAGCTTGCGCTGAGAAACACGTTGTATTGGCAATGCAAAGGAGCTCTGAACGCCCCTAAATACCCAGTGCTAAGCCGTGACTGGTCAGAGAGTGAGCATGTGACACGCCAGGATTGGCCGACTAGGTCACATGGCTGAAAGCAAGATGGCGGCGCCAATGCCAGAGCAGAATGGAAGCACCGCCAGGCCTACCCAGCACAGAGTGACAATAGGCCCAGGTAGGACCACACACAGCCAATGCTCCCCGCCAGGCATCAGCACCACTGCCAGATGCCCCCCGCCACAGCATCCTCACAGGTAACACCCGGTGACCACCATGCCGAGAAACCCTGTTCGTGACACCCATCTATATCGTTTGATCGTTTGTACAATCGTTCCATGTGAAGGCACAATATTGTTTGTCTGGGAGTGTACAGGAGTTCAAGGAAATCGCAAACGAGATTGGATCATTTGCAAATCGTACCGTGGGCCTGATTCAGACCCGCTCGCGAGCGCTGAGCGCTCGCAAGCGGGTCGATGGTGCCCTAGTGCGCATGCGCACGACGGAGGGAACTCCGTCGTGCGCATGCGCAAGACCCGCATAGCGACGGCCAAGCCATCTCTATGGGTCTCGCACCAAAGGGGGCGTGCTGTCGATGGTGAGTGACAGCACGCCCCCTTTGGTGGGCGTGCCGGGAACACCTACCGTCTGGGGCCGGCCTCACTGACATCACTAGTGATGTCAGTGGGAGTGCTTTTGGCTCTGATAGAGCCAAAAGCACTCCTGGGCTTGCGGCAGCGAGACTATACCACAGGGTCTCGTCGCAAGCCCGATGGTCGCGATGGTCTTGACCATCGCGGCCATCTTTTTGGCCGCTCGCATAAGCTGTGGGTGGTCACCCACAGCTATACGAGCGGCCGGGAGGCCGCTCCAATTTTAGGTAGGAGGGCCCTGATTCAGAGCGAGGGCTCTTGTCAGAGCGTCCGGCTCTGAATCAGGCCCCGTGTGTGTACCCACCTTAAGAGCTTATTGTCTTCTATACATAAATATGCTAACTCCACACTGTAATTATGTACCTATGTGAATTTATATCCTGTCTATATTTATGTATTCAGTTGAGTTTTATCCCTTTAAACGTCACTACAGAACCAATGTGGCTCCTTATAAAGAAAGACAATAGTAATAATAATGTATGAGCATGGAGATAAGTAGAACATTCTATAAAGTTATTGGGACTGATGCAGAGTGGAATTTATGCCTGTTTGTGTGTCTGCACCAAAACTCAGAGTACACAAGTACAGCAATTCAGAGTCCTGTACTTTTCAAGCGCATCTATGCTTACAAATGCAGAGGTGTACCTGGGTTGTAACAGGGGTGTTTTCACATAGGCAAAAGTTGACGCAACAGCGGCTTCTGCAGCACTGGGCATAAGCCATAAGCATAAATATGCTTGTTTGGAGATGTGTCTTTTACATTAGTATAGGGTGGGTGCAACTTAGCTCTCACTGATGATGACAACTAGTAGCAAACCAAAGGCACAGGCATGGAGTGGGTGCACCACAAGATGCATGCAACTCTGCAGTGCAGTATGGGAGCTTTCCCGCCAAATCTGCATCAGGCCTACTGTGTTTTCATCAAGGTCATTATATTAGTAGTAATAAAGTATAAACCAAAAAAAGGCTGCTAAAATCCTTCTTTAGACATAAGCTCTGGAGAGTGATAAATTGGCTAGTGATAAACTACCAGCCACTCAGCTCCTAACTGTCATGTTACAGGCTGTGTTTGAAAAATGACAAGAGCTGATTGGCTGGTAGTTTATCACTCTCTAATTTATCACTTTCCAGAGCTTAGTACATCTGCCCACTAAACTGCTAGTTTTCATTCACATTTGCAATATGCACTACATGGATCTACGTAAGAGCTGGTTGACGTAGATAACTTGTTTAAGGAGTTGCTGGGCTCAGCGACACTGCAAGTCTTCACATGTACAGGGTGGAGAACATCAGGTGTCTGAATTCCACACAGTCTATTCTTCCAGTCATTAACATCTGCAACGCACAGACAGGAGGAACAGACTAGATTTTCTTTGGATGGATATACATCTGACACAAGAAGTACGAATAACATAATATATCAAGAACTAAACTAAATATGCACAGCTCCAAGATCATGAACTACATATTAAATGTAAATTAAGTCTATGAAAAAAACTGTCCCTAGTATATCTAATAAATTGTACTATCCGTTAGTTGTTTCTGGACTACAATTCCCATGATGCTTAATGGCTTGCTTAGCATCCTGGGAAATTTGATCCAGTATCGCCATCAACTAATGTAGCAAAAAGTTACAGTAGTGGATAGATCCCCTTCCGTATATGTACCCTGACGTCATCAGTAACTGTCCAACGTCATTCCTTACCATCCACTTGGACATAGAGGGAGCATATAAACCTCAGATGAGCGAAGTGAGCACTCAAGGGGACAAGTTTCTTCATTTGGTGGACTTTATGGGTACAGAACTGCACTTCCGCCCTCACTCACGTCACTTCCAGGGGATCTATACACGACCCAAAAGTTACCCATCCTTGCTGTAACTCAAGCATCTGACTCCTGTCTGCAGCATTGTGCTTGCTATGACCCAGCACAGAGCTTTACTCTCTGTCAGCCTCCAGCAGAGTGCTCTATCCACTGGCATAGAAGAAATGTTTCTAGTCACTGAACTGTCCCCCAGAGACTGAGCGTTGCTAAGATTTATGTGCTGACTGTTATTGGAAGGTTAAGCTGCATAGTTTTATAGGGCATTTGTGGCATGCCAGTGAACTAAAGTGTATTCCACCAACGCATAAAATCTATGAGGCAATGACAAATAAAACTATCTTCCAACACATTAAACACTAATATTTATGTAAGAGTAAACCAATTAATTGATTAGCACTAATGTCATTCTGGGTTCACATCCAGAAAGACTTAACTTGACGACTTCCAATGTGACTACACAAACTGACCTAGCTGCTACTCACTATAAAAGCATAATTAAAATATTCGTAACGTGCTATAGTGAAAAGAGTGGTTACCTGTTTTATAGTGCGGTGAGTGTGAATGAAATGTGTCTATTTTAGTGTAGTGTTATTGTATGTGTTTATATGTGCATGTTTTAGTGCAGAATGGGTATCTGTGTTTTAGTGCAGTGTGTGAGAGTAAAGCTGGTTTATATATGTGTGATGTTTTTCAAAGTTTGTAAAACTATTTCTATTGACATTGGCACATTTTTTCTATAGATGTGGAGGATGGCAGCCTTCTCTTAAGTTGTCTTTATCCCATGTTCTGCATTGTTTTGTACTGTTAAGGTGCCTACACACTTACCGATATTTTCCCCGATCTGCCTGATTCCGATGCATCGGAACGACAGATCTTGTAAAATATGCCCAAATCATGAGTCCCCACTCACGATCACGATGCGCGTCCCCGTTGGTCGCACATCACATCATCAGATCTGCCATGCTGTAGGGGAGATCTGCCAATCTGGGACACAATGCACTGGAAAAAAGTCCCGGATGCACGATGGATCGATTGAAGATGGACCAAATCGTGTGCAGAGCTGCCGGGGAGGAGTTTCAAGGGAAATCGTACACATCGTCGGATTGCGTGCAGATTGGAAAGTCTGTAGGCACCTTAAGTCTTTCACATTTTCTGTCACAGTGCCGCCGAATCCAGGTCCCTCTTACCTGGTCCGGCGATGCTGGGTTCTTGGCTGGTGTGGGACAGCGGGCGGGAGATCCCCGGCGCCCACTGTCAGCTGTTCTCCCTCTCCTCCTCTGGCGGATTTGTGCAGGCGACCACGGCATCCATAGGAGAGCGCGTGAGCCACTCTGCATAGGATTTAAAGGGACATGCACACAAGTTAGTGTAAACCACAGAAGGTGCCAAAATCAAGCCCTGCCTATTTAAGGAAGTCTAGGAGAGCATTCCTGTGCCAGAGTGTAGGCTCCATTACCATTCTCCAGCATTCCTGTGCATATCCTGACTATTGGTTCTGACCTTGGCTTGTTCATGACTCCGATTCTGCCTGACCCCTGGTTCCACGTTGATATCTGGTTCTGACCTCGGCTATTCCCTGTGACCCTTTTACGTCTGCTCCCTGGTACCATGTCGTCTGTTTGGTTCTGACCCGGCTAGTCGACTATGCTAACGTCTCCTTCATTCCAACTAAGTTTGCCAGCTCCTGTATCAGGAAACCTAACCTGAGGGCCGCGACCTGTGTGTCTGACACAGCCAAGTCCATACGTTCTCGCGAGGGTCCCTGGTGAAAACCGCCGCCACATTAGACTCTGCGCCTCAGGAATAGGTCTAGCCAATTCCCTGAATACGGGTAGCGTCCACAATCTGAGAGTTTGTGACAGAATACTCTGGCCCAAAAACATGGATGCTGCTGGTAACCCATCGCCCCGAGACTTGCTCGAGAATCTACTTGCTAGAGTTGTGAAACAAGATCAAGCTCAGATTATGCAGTGTCTGCAGACCCTAATGCAACAAGTTGGTACCGCTCAGCCAGCACCGGTACAATCAGCCCCACCTCCAACAGTGACTGTACAAGCAGCCAGTGCTTCTGCATCATTATGCATTCCGAATCCCACGAAGTTTGATGGGAACTCAAAAGACTGTCGAGGTTTCTTGAATCAGTGCTCAATTCAATTTGAGGTTCAAGCAGCAAATTTCCCGTCAGAAGGACAAAAGTGTCTTATGTAATCTCGCTGCTGTCTGGTCAGGCTCTGGCTTGGGCTTCTTCATTATGGGAGAGAAATTATCCTCTGGTTAACAATAGCGCAGAGTTCCTGAAGGTTTTTCGAAGGGTCTTTGACAAGCCCGGTCGAGTATCCTCTACGGGAATGGCTATTCTACAGCTGAGACAAGGCAATCAATCTGCAGGACAGTATGTGGTGCAGTTCCAAAACCTTGCTTCAGAATTGGGATGGAACAATGAATCCTTAGTTGCCGCATTTATGCAGGGTCTGTCCGATCAGATCAAAGATGTTCTTGCATCCAGGGAGCTGCCAACGTCTTTGGATGACCTAATCTCCTTGTGTATCTGGGTGGATCTTCGCCATAGGGAGAGAGCAAGTGAAAAGGAACAGTCTCATTGGTTTACTGTTAAGCTCGCTCCACGTTTCACGGCACCAGTGGAACCTCCAGAAGAGCCCATGCAGGTTGGAAAATCTCACCTTCCTGTTACAGAGAGAGAAAGTAGATTTAAAAACAGACTTTGTTTATATTGTGGGGAACCTGGTCATCTTCTCCCTGGCTGTCCAAAATGTGAAACAGGAAGGCCTAACTGATCGAGGGGTGGTCAGATTAGGTACATTTCAACACACCCCAAAGAATTGTGCAGTTTCCCAGTTCTCTATTAATGTGACCCTGGTCCTGGAAAAATTCTCTGAAGTCATTAGGGCTTTCCTGGACTCAGGTGCCGATGGCAACTTCATTACAGCTAAGAAAGTTCAAGAGCTAGGAATTCCTATTATGTCACTTCAAACACCTCTCAATATCATCGGGGTGGATGAGAATAAACTTCCTACAGCGACCATCCACTCTCGGACAACAGAGATTATCATGCAAGTAGGGGCTCTCCATCGAGAATCAATAGCATTCTACATACTTCCATCAGCCGAGAGTCTTGTCATCCTGGGTCTTCCTTGGCTTCACAAGCATTCTCCTGTTCTAGATTGGGAGGAACCTCAAATTCTGTCATGGGGTCCTCGAAGCCATGGCTCCTGTTTGTCATCCATCAAACCTCCCCAGCGAGCCATTCGGAGTTCAGTCCTCTCTCCAGAAGTTCAGCTTCATACCGGTCCTTCCAAGATGTCTTTAGTAAGAAAGCCGCAGAGACTCAGAGTATATCAGGAGAATCTGGAACGCGGGTTCATCAGGGAGTCCAAATCACCCACGGGTGCCGGTCTTTTCTTTGTCAAAAAGAAGGATGGAGGTCTGAGGCCATGCATTGATTACCGGGGCCTGAATGCTATTACCATCAAAGACCGGTTTCCATAACCTCTGATATCTGAACTTTTCGACCGAATTAAGGGAGCCAAGATTTTTACCAAGCTAGATCTTCACAGGGCCTATAATCTGATCAGGATTTGGGCTGGAGAGGAGTGTAAGACAGCCTTCAATACTCGTGATGGTCACTTTGAGTACCTAGTCATGCCTTTTGGGTTAAGTAACGCTCCAGCTGTCTTCCAAAAATATATGAATCACATCTTCAGGAATTTGCTCTATAAATACATTGTAGTATATCTAGATGACATCCTAATATTCTGAGAAGAAGTTGCCTGCATGTATGTGAAGTGCTGACATGACTTCGGGCCAACCAGCTGTTTTGCAAACTTGAAAAATGTTCCTTCGAGCAAAAAGAGCTAACGTTTCTGGGATACATTATTTCTTTTTCCTGCCTTCAGATGGATCCTGCAAAGCTAGCTGCCATTACTAACTGGCCTCTCCCTGTTGGGTTGAAAGCGATACAACGCTTCCTGGGATTCTGCAATTTCTATCGCCAGTTCATCAAAAATTACTCAACAATAGCAGCTCCAATTACTGTGCTCACCAAGAAAGGACAAGATACTCGGAGATGGTGTCCTGCAGCTGAAGAGACCTTTGTTCTTCTAAAACAGTGCTTTAAGTCAGCTCCTATTCTAAGACAACCTGACTGCGATCTGCCTTTCTTCTTGGAGGTGGACGCCTCCACGGTGGGAGTTGGGGCAGTGATGTCACAGAAGGATGAATGAGGCAAGTGGTACTCCTGTGGTTCTTTTCCCATAAGTTTTCTGCTCCAGAAAATAATTATGCAGTTGGGGATAAGGAGTTACTAGCTACTAAGCTGGCGTTGCAAGAGTGGAGATATTTGCTGGAGGGGCAAATTTCTGGTGACAGTTTACACAAACCATAAGAACCTCACTTATCTCAAGACTGCTCATTGCCTGAATTATCGCCAGTCCAGGTGGTCGCTGTTTTTTGACCATTTTAACCTGGTTATTACCTATCGTCCAGGGTGCAAGAATGTAAAAGCTGATGCCCTGTCTTGAGTATTCAACTTGGCCCAGGAAGATGAAGTAAAGGAAGACAAACTATTTTAAATCCTGGGTGCTTTGTTGCAGTTACTAAGATCAAGATCCCGCCAGGGAAAACATTTGTAGCACCCAAACTCTGATCTAAGGGCCCGATTCAGACTCACTCGCGAGCGCTGAGCGCTCGCATGCGGGTCGATGTTGCCCAAGTGCACATGCGCACGACGGAAGTGGCTTCGTCGTGCACATGCGCGAGACCCGAATAAAGCACTCCAGGGCTTGCGGCAGTGAGACCCTACCGCAAGGGTCTCGTCGCAAGCCCAATGGTCGCAATGGTCTTGACCATCGCGACCATCATTTTGGCCGCTCGCTATAGCTGTGGGTGGTCACCCAGAGCTATGCGAGCGGCCAGGAGGCCGCTCTAAAAAGTAGGAGGGACGGCCCTGATTCAGAGCGAGCGCTCTGTCAGAGGGTCTGACTCTGAATCAGGGCCTAAGTTACTCCAGTGGGCCCATTCATCACGTTTTTCAGGTCATGCGGGAGTGGGGAGAACTTTGGAACTGATCCTCAGGAGCTATTGGTGGCCAACGGAGCGTTGTGATGTGAAGGATTTTGTGGCAGCTTGTACAACTGTGCTCAGCATAAGGTGCCTCCTCAACTTCCTGTGGAGTTTTTATGTCCGCTTTCACTACCTGATCGTCCTTGGTCCCATATATCCATGAACTTTATAACTGATCTTCCCTCCTGTCAGTTGCCCAAGTGCACATGCGCACGACGGAAGTGGCTTCGTCGTGCACATGCGCGAGACCCGAATAAAGCACTCCAGGGCTTGCGGCAGTGAGACCCTACCGCAAGGGTCTCGTCGCAAGCCCAATGGTCGCAATGGTCTTGACCATCGCGACCATCATTTTGGCCGCTCGCTATAGCTGTGGGTGGTCACCCAGAGCTATGCGAGCGGCCAGGAGGCCGCTCTAAAAAGTAGGAGGGACGGCCCTGATTCAGAGCGAGCGCTCTGTCAGAGCGTCTGACTCTGAATCAGGGCCTAAGTTACTCCAGTGGGCCCATTCATCACGTTTTTCAGGTCATGCGGGAGTGGGGAGAACTTTGGAACTGATCCTCAGGAGCTATTGGTGGCCAACGGAGCGTTGTGATGTGAAGGATTTTGTGGCAGCTTGTACAACTGTGCTCAGCATAAGGTGCCTCCTCAACTTCCTGTGGAGTTTTTATGTCCGCTTTCACTACCTGATCGTCCTTGGTCCCATATATCCATGAACTTTATAACTGATCTTCCCTCCTGTCAGTTTCTCCAATGTCGCTCACTTTGTCCCATTGAAAAGTTTACCATCGGCACCGAAGTTAGCCAAGGCGTTTATAAGAGAAATCTTCAAGCTACATGGGTTTCCCAAAGACATTGTTTCCGACCGTGGAGTACAGTTTACTTCAAGGTTCTGGAGGGCGTTATGTAAATGCTTTAATATCAACTTAAGTTTTTCATCTGCGTACCACCCTCAGAGTAATGGTCAAACGGAGCGCGTAAATCAAGATTTAGAGAATAGCGTTCCTGCTAGGCTGTTCTAGCGGGGCGCGGCGCCCTGCCCTCCTTCTGGAAGGCAAAAAGCGCCCTGCCCTCCAGAAGGAGGGCAAAAAGCGCCCTGCCCTAACAGCCTGCGGGAGCAGTCTTCACCCGCGGGTCGCAGTGTCCCGGGTGAAGAAATGTGCGGTGACCCGGTCACCGCCGGAGAATAGACGCCGAGCGCATGCGCCCGGCATCTATTCTCCCTGTCTGCAGGGCTTGGGGGCTGCCCGGCGTGTCCATAAGTGCCGGGCATGCCCCCAAGAGTGACGAAAAGGGGACGCGTCTTATAGACATGCCCCCTTTTCGATAAACCACGCCCCGAACGTGCCCTCTCTAGCTCCAGCGCCCTGCCTCACGCCGGAGCTAGAGTGAACACTAAAGAAGTTCATTCAGATATATGTCCCAGCTAATCAAGACGATTGGGTTTCCTTATTGCCATGGGCGGAATTTGCTCACAATAATTTGAACCATCAGTCATTGGGGTACTCTCCATTATTCATTCAGTATAGGTTACATCCCATGATACCAGAAGTACCACCTCTTCAGTCAATATCTCTTCCAGCTGTTGGTGGCACAATGAGTCGGTTCTTCAGGATTTGGAGGGAGGTGAAAAATAATTTGTGTAAAGCCTCTTCCAGGTATAAGGGGGTGGCGGACAGGAAAAGAAGGAGGGGTCCTGTGCTGAACCTCGGTAATAAGGTTTGGTTATCCACTAAGCACTTGCGATTAAAAGTTCCTACCATGAAGTTTGCTCCCAGATTCATTGGTTTCTTCCAGATTGTTCAGGTCATCAATCCGGTGGCTGTTGCTTAAAACTTCCCGGTACTCTTAGGGTTCCCAATGTATTACATATCTCTCTTCTGAAACCATTGTTGCTTAATTGATATTCGAGACAATGCAACACTCCCACTGCAGTTCCAGTGGACCATCAAGAGGAGTATGAAGTTAAACAGATGATAGATTCCAGAATGTCTCAAGGTTCAGTTAAATTTCTGGTGGATTGGAAGGGGTACGGGCCAGAGGAATGTTGTTGGGTTAAGGCCTCAGATATTCATGCACCTCAACTCCTTCGTAGGTTCCATCAGAAATTTCCTGACAGGCCATTTGTGGGGTGTTCGGTCGACACCCCTAGAATGGGGGGTAATGTTACAGCGCCGCCGAATCCAGGTCCCTCTTACCTGGTCCGGCGATGCTGGGGTCTGGGCTGGCGTGTGACAGCAGGCGGGAGATCCCCAGCGCCCGCTGTCAGCTGTTCTCCCTCTCCTCCTCCGGCGGCTGTGTGCAGGCAGCCGCGGCGTCCATAGGAGCGTGGGACAGCGTTCTTGGCTGGCATGGGACAGCGGGAGATCCCCGGCGCCCACTGTTAGCTGTTCTCCCTCTCCTCCACCGGCGGATTTGTGCAGGCGGCCACGGCATCCATAGGAGAGCTCGTGAGCCGCATTGCATAGGATTTAAAGGAACATGCACACAAGTTAGTGTAAACCACAGAAGGCGCCATAATCAAGCCCTGCCTATTTAAGGAAGTCTAGGAGAGCATTCCTGTGCCAGAGTGTAGGCTCCATTACCATACTCCAGCGTTCCTGTACATATCCTGACTATTGGTTCTGACCTTGGCTTGTTCATGACTCCGATTCTGCCTGACCTCTAGTTCCGCATTGATATCTGGTTCTGACCTCGGCTATTCCCTGTGACCCATTTACGTCTGCTCCCTGGTACCGTCTCATCTGTTTGGTTCTGACCCGGCTAGTCGACTATGCTATCGTCTCCTGCATTCCAATCAAGTTTGCCAGCTCTTGTATCGGGAAACCTAACCTGAGGGCCGCGACCTGTGTGTCGGATGCAGCCAAGTCCATACCTTCTTGCGAGGGTCCCTGGTAAAAACCGCTGGCACATTAGACTCCGCGCCTCAGGAATAGGTCTAGCCAATTCCCTGAATAAGGGTAGCGTCAACAATCTGAGAGTTTGTGACATGTTCTTGTTTTATTTGTACAGTTTCTGCTTATGAACTTTTTAAGATGTTGCAAAACCCCTATGGTGCCATATAAATAAAGAATAATAATAATAATAATAATAATAATAAGAAGAAGAATCATAACAACAACAACAACAGTATGTTAACAGCACTGCCACTACATGAAAGCATATAGATATTGCATACCAAATATATAAACAGTACAGCTTATCTCATCTTCATAATGCTATTAACTCAGGGCCTGATTCAGAGCCGGACGCTCTGACCAGAGCGCTCGCTCTGAATCAGGGCCCTCCTATCTAAAAATGGAGCGGCCTCCTGGCCGCTCGCATAGCTGTGGGTGGCCACCCACAGCTTATGCGAGCGGCCAAAAAGATGGTCAAGACCATCGCGACCATCGGGCTTGCGACCAGACCCTGCGGTAGGTTCTCGCAGCCGCAAGCCAGGGGTGCTTTTGGCTCTATCAGAGCCAAAAGCACTCCCACTGACATCACTAGTGATGTCAGTGGGGCCGGCCCCAGACGGTGGGAACGCCTCAGTCTGGGCAGCAACGCCCCCAGCACGCCCACCAAAGGGGGTGTGCTGTCAGTCACCATCGACAGCACGCCCCCTTTGGTGCGAGACCCATAGCGACCATGTCGCTATGCGGGTCTCGCGCATGCGCACGACGGAGCTCCCTCCGTCGTGCGCATGCGCATTAGGGCACCATCGACCCGCTTGCGAGCGCTCAGCGCTCGCGAGCGGGTCTGAATTAGGCCCTCAGTCACTGCGTCTTTGGAAGCAGCTTTTGTGCTAAACTGTGCAAATGTTGCAGGAGGCATCTTCTCCCAGGTCTGGGAGGGGCAATGGCCACACTCTCTTGCAAATATTGTTTTTAAAAAAAAGGTACAATGCTCAGCTGGGAAAGTGGGCAGATTTGTCTCCCTCAGGCAGGGGGTAGGTCCAAGGGAGGCGAGATCAGTGCGATCGCCCACACCTCGTAACACTTGCAGGGAGAGAGAGGAGGCTGATACTGCTCAGCAGAAGAAGTCTTCCTGTACCCTCTGCAGCCCAACACACAACAGCATGTGCTGGGCTGGGTAGAGAGACTACTGCCACTGAGTAGCAGCAATCTTCTCTGTTTCCCTGACCAATGTGCTACTGGCAAAGGCTCGGGCCCAGGTAAGTAGTACGTGCTCCCTCCCCTCTTGGCGCCCCTGGGCGTCTTGTGTAAAAAGACGCCTCCTCCTGGGTTCTCTGATTCGCAGTTGCATCCAAAGACGCAGCATCAGATCAAACTACGTGAACAATGGAGATCTTAGTAACCCTTAGGTTACTCAGGATGCCCGTTAAAATCATGCTGCCGAGGCTAGTGAAGCTGCTTTTGTAGTTGCATCCACCCACTTCGGCATGCCCAGAAAACAGGGCCAACACTCCAGGGCCAACACTCCACGAGGTGGCTCCAGAAAGCGTTTTCTAGGACGCTTCCTGGAGCCACCTCGTCGCCGCCTTCAAATGCCAGCAGTATGTCAATCATGCTGCGGCATTTGGGGCACTGCGAGCGACATTACAGACCTAGATCATGAGCAGTGCAGCTTCTTCGCATCCACAGATCTCAAAACATCAGAGCTTTGCATAAACATCACAATTATGTAAATCTCTGAATTAGGCCCTAGGTCTCTTCTCCAAAGCAGCAATCATTTAAAAGGCAAAATCAGGTTAGCTTTGCCTTTTAAATTACTGCTACTTTAAAACATAAGTCTGACTTGCCGATACCTGCCTTTCACAGTGACGTGCGGTGAGGTAAATAGCTGGGGTGGCACTAGTTAGTATCAGAGCCAGATTTACAGATACATATATAAACCCGAGGGTTCATGTTGGCATTATACAATGCCCCCTCAGCAAAAGGTGCAGCAGTATATAGTGCTGGTAATTTGGTGTGTTTTGATGAGGGATGTGTGGAGTTTTGACTATAAAAATGATTTGAATAATACAAAGAAGATATTAATAATATTTTCTTTATTTTTTTCTTATCATTTTTATAGCCAATACTTTGGAGTATACCTTAGTATGACAGGAAAGGCTCTGACTCACCTGACTGCACATCACTGGCCTTTTGCCAGGGCCCAAACTAGGATTTTTGGCACCGTGGGGAAGGCCATAATTTGGCACACCACAAAAAGAATACAACATAGAGGACGAAAAAGGTGTATGGTTTTGTGACACAGTAATGCCCCTTGCAACACATTATGTCACAGTAATGCCTCTTATACATTAAACCACAGTAATGCCCCTTACACATTATGCCACAGTAAGGCTCCTTACACATTATGTCACAGTAAGGCCCCATCTCCCTTCTCTTACCTGCCAGGGCCGTGCAATGGGTGAGCTCGGGGTGGCGTGGGACGGGGCTGCCACATGCTGGGGAACTGTCAGTACTGCCTTCATTGTAATGTGGTGCCGCTCGCGAACCAATTAGAGCTCATGGACCAGCAGCCTCTGCTGATTGGCAGTTGGTCCGCGAGCACTGATTGGCTTGCGACCGGCACCACATTAGATTTACAGTGTCTCTGCCTCTGAAGGCCGGGATGCGGCTTCAAACCCATAAGAGCAGCTACCTAGCCTACAGGCAGCATCTCCCTGGCACCCCCTCAAGTCCGGCACCTGGGTCACATGCCCCCCTAGTTGCGGCCCTGCTTTTTGCAGACTATTACATTTACCCCATAGTGTCTAATCCAAGTGCAAAATCGATAATAAAGTGCAAATAATGCACACACAAAAAAGTTATTTATCAGTGTGCACATGCTTTAAGCAAGTTCCTCAAATGTGAAACATTATTTTTCAAGGCCCAGGATTCAGCATTCCAGGGATCCACACTTCCATTCAATCACAGGCTGCAATCGATCTCTTGTGATGCTAGTTGTACCTCTGGTAAGAATATTGCAGAAAAATTATATGAGTAAATGTATGTGTAAATAAAAAGTTACACTGTGACACAGCTGGGACCCCTAATTTAGATCCAGACTAGCCATGAAGTATTGCATAGACATAATGCACTCCTCTATAGACATAACAGCAAACAACATTTTTTACCAAGCAATCTATACCCTACGAAGTCAAAATTGCATCATTAAAAGTTGAAAGAAAGTGTTTGTTTGTCTTCATATATCTTTTACGTATGTGCCTATGAGCTTTAGGGAAATTGTAGTTCTATTTTCGTCTTGCTCTGATTTGCTCACAGTGATTTCATTGTTATCTCAGAAATAATCGCTCTAATTTACATGTGAATCAACCACAGCACGTATGGGTGAGGTTTGTGGCTTGTCACATTACATTTTATGGAAACGCATTATGACTGGTTGAGGTCAAGCTGTGAGTCAGTTACAGAACTGGAGCTACAGTAAGGGAATGGGATATATAAGCATGGAATATTATGCATCCAATTAATTTTATCCTGAATCTTATAACTAAAGCGAGTACACATGTATATTTGTAACATAGTTTACCCTGTGTATTGGTTTTTACTCTGTATGTTGTTGACTGATATCATTAAGTTGTGTTTTCACTAACAGCACATGCTGTATACTGTCCATTTGCCTATATACACTCATAATGCAAATAAGGAACAGAACATTGTAAGAAAACATTTGCAGTTATAAAAGCATACTTGTGGCTTTTAAGTTGCCCCTTCCAGCGTCGTCCAGGGGTTGGGTATTGGATGCCAGCGATTGAGATCCCGACTTTCAGAATCCTGACACCAGCATCCCGACAGAATACCGAAACCTGACGTTGAGTATCCTAACCCTCTCCCTACTCCTCCCTCCCCGCTGCCTAAACTTAACCCTCCCCCCCTAGTGCCTAAACTTAACCCTCCCACCCTAGTGCCTAAACCTAAACTCCCCCCTGCAGCCTAACCCTCCCTCCTAGTGCCTAACCCTAACCCTCGCCCTAGTGCCTAACCCTAACCTCTAACTCTCCCCCTAACCCCACTACTTACTGTCGGGATGCCGGCGGTCAGGTTGCCGGCACCAGGAATCTGAATGTTGGCAGGATTCCGGCGCTGGCATTCTGATCACCTGCATCCCGATAGTCGGGATTATGAGTACATCCCATCCAGTCGCAGGAGGACCTCACACTTCACTTGGAAAATGAGTAGCAGCCAGCAGCAGTCACTGATCTACTATCCCTAGAGTCCAGGAGAGACACCCAAAACAGTGAGTCTCACAGACTTTCCAGAATAGGTAAGTATGAATAAAACCTAATCATAACTAGAGATGTACGCCGACCCTCGTGTTTTGGTTTTGGATCTGGATCTCCCCTGGTTTTGGATCTGAATCTGGTTTTGGATTTTTTTCCTTGGTGTTTTGTTTTCGTGTTTTGGTTTTAGATCTGGATTTTTTTCTTAAAAACAGCTAAAATCACATAAAATAGTCCTATTTTTGTTTCTACAGTATAATTAACCTCAATAACATTTATTTCCTGTACTTTCCAATCAATTTTAACCACCTCACAATATTATTTGCTTCATCTAGTTAAGGCCAAAAGGTTGCATCCAGCTAGCTGGCTGACTAAACTAAGTGACACAGTGGGCGGCACTAACATGTGGCAGTTCAGTTTCTAATTTTGAACACAGATTCAGTGTGGTATACATTGTAGGTTGGATACACCAATAGTGCACTTACTGTGACAGCAGTGTTGGTAGAGCAGGGTTGCTGACGGTGTCCTCAGTATAAGGAATGGCAGTGCTGCGGTGCTGGCAGTGTCCTCAGTGAAGGGTACCAGTGATGTTGGCAGTGCGGGGGTGCCAGCGGTGTCTTTAGTGCAGGCTTGCTGGCTGTGCGGCAGTGCGGTGGTGTCAGCGGTGTCTTTAGTGCAGGTTTGCTGGCTGGGTCGGTAGTGCGGGGGTGCCAGCGGTGTCTTTAGTGCAGGTTTGCTGGCTGTGTCGGCACTGCAGTGCAGGGATTGCTGGCGGTGTCCTCAGTACATGGAATGGCAGTGCAGGGGTGCCAGAGGTGTCTTTAGTGCAGGTTTGCTGACTGTGTCAGCAGTGCAAGGGTGTTCTCAATGCAAGGGTGCCAGCGGTGTCGGCAGAGTGGGGGTGCCAGCTGTGTCCTCAGTGCATATGTGCTGGTGGTGTCCGAAGTGTGGGAGTGTCGGCAGTGTGGGGGTCGCTGACGGTGTCCTCAGTACATGGGGCAGAGGGCCTGATTCAGACCCGGTCGCAAGTGCTGAGCGCTCACAACCGGGTCGATGTTTGCCCACTGGGCATGCGCACGACAGAGCCGGCTCCGTTGTGCGCATGAGCGAGACCTGGCTAGCGACGGGTGCTCCGTCGCTCCGGGTCTCGCACCAAAGGGGGCGAGCGGTTGATGGTGAATGAGGGCTGGTGGGAGAGTGCCCAAAAGCTTATTAAAAAATGAAGTACACCAAACCTAGGAGTCACCATATAATTAGACTGAAAACAAAAGCACAACTCCTTTGCTAAGCTGAACTAGGGAAGCATTGCCTGTACAGCAACCAGTAACCAAACACACCTAGGTCCCATCATCATTTTTATCATATTTTTATATGTTAATTCCAGTAATGCATTCCAAGGTGAAAGAAACCATAAACTGTGGAAGGCCTGAAGCAGAGTCATGCAACTGTGTGAAATAAACTGCCTTACTATGCTACACGAGTCTAGCACAGGTCTCTCCCCCACCCCAGGCAGTGATTCCTTCTCTTCAATTCACCCCACACATTTTACATAACAGCGCAGTCTGTGTGTTACAGAGTACAGCCAAACTGAACTTATATGCAGGCAGCAGTCTGTTAGCACACGCAGGCAGGGGCGTATCTAGGGGTCCGAGCGCCCCTGGCAAAGTAAGGGACTGGCGCCCCCCCTTTGTCAGTTAGTAAACAGATATATATATATATATATATATATAGAAAATTAGGGATGAGCGGGTTCGGATTTCTGAGTTCCGAACCCCCCCGACCCAAGTCGGGAGCCGAGTCCGGCTAGGGTTTTCCCGCCTGACTCGGAACTGAAATCGAGGCAAAATGTCATCATCCCGCCTTCCGGATCTCGCGGGTTTTGGATTCTGTAAAAGGCCCCCGCGTCGGCACCATTTCTCACTCGGCTGTGGATAGTGAAGAGGGAGGATGGGAGCTAGGGCTGGCTGGGCTGTGTTGTGCTGCTATTGTCCATAGGCGCTGTGTCCACTCAGTCCATAGGGGCTGGCTGGGCTGTGTTGTGCTGCTGTTGTCCATAGGGGCTGGCTGGGCTGTGTTGTGCAGTCAGTTGTCCATAGGGGCTGTGTCCATTCCAAAGTCTATAGGGGCTGGCTGGACTGTGTTGTGCAGTGTCCCATAAAGGCTGTAGTTCTAGAGGGGTGCTGTAGTGTTGTCCAGGGGGTGATCTGTCCATCAGGGTTGCTCCCCCAAAGTGCACTCCAAAGTAGCGCCAAGCGTGCACCTGTGTCATAAATCAAGAGCCGGCTGGCTTGTCCGTTAAAGGGTGCTGTAAACCCCAAAGTGCACTCCAAAAAAAATAAAGACATTTTTTTTCTCTGTTAGAGAATTGTGTGTGCTGTAGCCGCACATGCATCAACAAAGTAGCGCCAAGCGTGCACCTGTGTAATAAATCAATGGCTGGCTGGCTTGTCTGTTAAAGGGTGATGTAACCCCCAAAGTGCACTCCATAAAAAATATGTATTTTTTTTTCTGTTTGTGAATTGTGTGCGCAGCAGCCGCACGTGCATCAACAAAGTATTGTAGCGCCAAGCGTGCGCCTGTGTCATAAGTAAAGGGCCGGCTGGCTCGTCTGTTAAAGGGCGGTGTAATCCCAAAAGTGCACTCCAACAAAAATAAAAAATTATTTTCTGTGTTTGAGAATTGTGTGCACTGTGGTTGCACGTGCATCAGCAAAGGAGCAGCGCCAAGCGTGCACCTGTGTCCCATAAGTAAAGGGCCAGCTGGCTCATCTCTTAAAGGGTGGTGTAACCCCCGAAGTGCGCTCCACAAAAACTAAACAATTCTTATTTTTCTGTTTGTGTGCGAAATGTATGTGTAGTAGCCGCACGTCCATCAACAAAGGAGCAGCGCCAAGCGTGCGCCTGTGTCATAAGTCTGTTAAAGGGTGGTGTAACCCCCAAAGTTCACTTAAAAAAAAAAGAAAAATTCTTATTTTCTGTGTTGTGAATTGTGTGCGCAGTAGCCGCACGTGCATCAACTAAGTAGCAGCACCAAGCGTGCGCCTGTGTCATAAATCAAGGGTCAGCTGGCTCGTCTGTTGAAGGGTGGTGTAAACCCAAAGTGCTTCAAAAAATAAAAAACAATTTTTTTTCTGTGTTTGTGACTTGTGTGCGCTGTAGCCGCAAGTGCATCAACACAGTAGCAGCGTCAAGCGTGCGCCTGTGTCATAAGTCAAGGGCTGGTTTGGACATCTGGTCCGGACTGAAGGACGTGCCAACAATTTCTGACATGTCTACTGTCACTGCATATGATACTGTCACCACTGTAGTAGGGATGTCAGACAGTCCGTACCTGTACTGGCAGGAAAAAGACGCAATTTGGAGGCCCCTGTACAAACTGGCTCTATTTTACCCGAGTTGCCCCCCTCCAGTGTGTACTCCGAAAGAGTGTTTAGTGCAGCCGGGAACCTTGTCAGCGAAAGGCGTAGGAGGTTGCTTCCACAAAATGTGGAGATGTTGTTCATAAAAATTAATTATCAACTCTTCCAGGGAGACCAGCCTCCAGAACGTACAGAGGGACCTGTGGTGGTGGATTCCAGCGGGGACGAATTAATACTCGGTGAGGATGAGGATGTACACAACACTGAAGAGGGTGAAGAATCGGTGGATGATGAGGATGAGGACGACATCTTGCCTCCGTAGAGCCAGTTTGTGCAGGGACAGATTAATTTCCAGCTTGTTTTGTGGGGGCCCAAACGAACCAATCATTTCAGCCACAGTCGTGTGGCAGACCTTGGCGCTGAAATGATTGGTTTGTTAAAGTGTGCATGTCCTATTTATACAACATAAGGGTGGGTGGGAGGGCCAAAGGACAATTCCATCTTGCACCTCTTTTTTTTTCTTTGCATTATGTACTGTTTGGGGACTAGTTTTTCAAACTGCCATCCTGTCTGCCACTGCAGTGTCACTCCTAGATGGGCCACGTGTTTGTGCCGCCCACTCGTGTCGCTTAGCATTGTCATCCAGCTACCTCGGTGCAACCTTTTGGACTAAAAACAATATTGTGAGGTGTTCAGAATAGACTGGAAATTTGTGGAAATTAATGTTATTGAGGTTAATAATAGCATAGGAGCAGAAAAACCCACAAATTCAGTGATTTTTAGCTATTTTTATGCTTATTTTAAAAAAAAATACAGATCCAAAACACAAAACCCAGAACCCAAAACACGGAAGGGTGGTTTTGGCAAAACCAATCCTGATACAAAACACAAAGAAAGATCCAGATCCAAAACCAAAACACAAAACACGAAAAGTGCCCGGTGCACACCCCTATTTATATGTGTGTGTATAATAAAAAATGTATTCAGATAAGTTTCTTACCATGCCCTACTTGCTCTTTACTTAATTTGTAAATCTTATTATCCTATATTTATCCAGTAAATGTATTATTGATATTAGTGACCAAAAAACAGGCTTGCTATCTTAGCTTTCCAGACTGAAATTGCCAGAATATTATCAGATTAATGTTTAACTGTTAAAATAATGATGAATAAATCACCCATATGGCAAAAATGCTGTATACAAAATAAAGGTGTCTAGATTTGTTAGGGTCATACTTAGAAGCCTATTGGTAGGTGTTGTAGCTGGCATTAGGGCTTGCTAACATATTTCCTATATCATACTTTCCAACTTTGGAGATTCTGATCATGGAACATGATATTGTCATAGTGCTTATTACCAAACCAACAGTCAATATATCTATTTATATATCAGATAACACACCACACACACACATTGTACACACATACAGTGCACAAACATACCTAGCACTGCACATACATATACATAACACACACATACTGTACATGGCACAGCACACACACACATTGTACACACATACAGTGCACACACATACCTAGCACTGCACATACGTATACCTAGCACACACATACTGTACATGGCACAGCACACACAAACATACACACATTGTACACACATAACAGTGCACACACATACCTAGAACTGCACCTACATATACATAGCACACACATACTGTACATGGCACAGCACACAAACACACACATTGTACACACATACCTAGCACTGCACATACACATACCTACCACACACATACTTTACATGGCACAGCACACACACACATTGTACACACATACAGTGCACAAACATACCTAGCACTGCACATACATATACATAACACACACATACTGTACATGGCACACAACACACACACATTGTACACACATACAGTGCACACACATACCTAGCACTGCACATACGTATACCTAGCACACACATACTGTACATGGCACAGCACACACAAACATACACACATTGTACACACATAACAGTGCACACACATACCTAGAACTGCACCTACATATACATAGCACACACATACTGTACATGGCACAGCACACAAACACACACATTGTACACACATACCTAGCACTGCACATACACATACCTACCACACACATACTTTACATGGCACAGCACACACACACATTGTACACACATACAGTGCACACACATACCTAGCACTGCACATACGTATACCTAACACACACATACTGTACATGGCACACAACACACACACACACACACACATTGTACACACATACCTAGCACTGCACATACGCATACCTAGCACACACATACTGTACATGGCACAACACACACACACACACACATTGTAAACACATAACAGTCCACACACATACCTAGAACTGCACCTACATATACATAGCACACACATACTGTACATGGCACAGCACACAAACACACACATTGTGCACACATACCTAGCACTGCACATACGCATACCTAGCACACACATACTGTACATGGCACAACACATACACACACACACACACACACACATTGTAAACACATAACAGTCCACACACATACCTAGAACTGCACCTACATATACATAGCACACACATACTGTACATGGCACAGCACACAAATACACACATTGTGCACACATACCTAGCACTGCACATACCTAGCACACACATACTGTACATGGCACAGCACACACACACATTGTACACACATACAGTGCACACACATACCTAGCACTGCACATACGCATACCTAGCACACACATACTGTACATGGTACAACACACACACATTGTAAACACATAACAGTCCACACACATACCTAGAACTGCACCTACATATACATAGCACACACATACTGTACATGGCACAGCACACAAACACACACATTGTGCACACATACAGTGCACACACATACCTAGCACTGCACATACACATACCTAGCACACACATACTGTACATGGCACAGCACACACACACATTGTACACACATACAGTGCACACACATACCTAGCACTGCACATACGCATACCTACCACACACATACTTTACATGGCACAGCACACACACACATTGTACACACATACAGTGCACACACATACCTAGCACTGCACATACTGTACATGGCACAGCACACACAAACACACACACATTGTACACACATACAGTGCACACACATACCTAGCACTGCACATACATATACATAACACACACATACTGTACATTGCACACAACACACACACATTGTACACACATATCTAGCACTGCACATACGCATACCTAGCACACACATACTGTACATGGCACAACACACACACACATTGTAAACACATAACAGTGCACACACATACCTAGAACTGCACCTACATATACATAGCACACACATACTGTACATGGCACAGCACACAAACACACACATTGTGCACACATACCTAGCACTGCACATACACATACCTAGCACACACATACTGTACATGGCACAGCACACACACACATTGTACACACATACAGTGCACACACATACCTAGCACTGCACATACGCTTACCTACCACACACATACTTTACATGGCACAGCACACACATACAGTGCACACACATACCTAGCACTGCACATACGTATACCTAGCACACACATACTGTACATGGCACAGCACACACAAACACACACACATTGTACACACATAACAGTGCACACACATACCTAGCACTGCACATACATATACATAACACACACATACTGTACATGGCACACAACACACACACACATTGTACACACATATCTAGCACTGCACATACGCATACCTAGCACACACATACTGTACATGGCACAACACACACACACATTGTAAACACATAACAGTGAACACACATACCTAGAACTGCACCTACATATACATAGCACACACATACTGTACATGGCACACCACACACACACAATCACATACCTGGGGCTAAGAGGAGGAGATTGGCAGCCGCGGCACCACATACTGGGGAAGATGTATTAAGCTCAGAAGCAGTATCAGCGCACGTTATGTGCGCTGATATTGCTTCTCCCCGATGTATGATCGGGGGTTTGGGCGGTAAATGACAGGGGCACTATGCGCCCTGTCATTATCGGCGCTGCTATATACAAGATAGCAGCACTGATAGCCTGGGCCATGTACGAACGGTCATACCGCCTGACTGTTCGGTCTGCTGTAGCTGTCGTTATTGACAGCTACAGCCTGGTACTAGCCTATCCCCACAGCAGGGACAGCGCTGTCCCTGCTGCGGTGGTTGCCAGCTCCAGGCTGCACTCGGGGATCTTGCAATATTTACAAGATCCCGCGCATGCTCAGTGGAGTTGGCCGGGACTGACACACAGCCTAGTGCTGACGCGATGTGGTCCCTAGCGGGTAATGCTGGAGGGGGGAGTTAACGCTCCCCCTCTCCGGCAGATGAGATGTTTATACGGTAGTGCTTTCTGCTTCGCCTCGGTAAAGAGGCGAAGCATTATAGCGGCACGTTACATCTACCCCACTGTGAGGAGGGAGAGGGAGCAGCTGTGACTGAGCATACGCAGCAACTCCCCAGCTCCCTCTGACCTTCTGATGCAGAGAGCCTGCCGATCCGAGCTCTCTGTAGTGGTAGCTGTGATCGCGGCAGCATTTGCCGCTTGTGTTGAGATGGAGACACAGCTGTCTCCATCTAAAAAAAAAAAAAGAATTGGACTCATCTGAGGGGGGGGGGGGGTTTAGCTGCGGGCGGCACTTGCCGGTGGGGCCGGAGGTCCAGGTGGAATGTCTAGAGTGCTGAAAGACATTACTCAGCAAGGGCAGAGCTTAATGACAAAACTCTCCATGGATCCATTCATTAAACCACCGGGCTGCTAACTTCACTGGGGAAAATGGAGGGATTGGAGAGTTGGTCTGAAAATTCGGGAAAGAAGGCAAGTGTGTAGAACCTGGGATAGCATATTAATATGTACAGAACATCTTTGACAGCAGCAGCTCTGAAAAAAAAAAAAAAAAGAGTACTTTTCAGTCTTGTAAGTAACGGCTCCCTTACTGTAACATACCTTAATTAGATATATACACATAGATACTGCATTAACAATTAAATATATGCACATGATAATTGCTCACCTATGCGCTGCTTCTTATATTTTTCTAAACTCACCACTCCAGTACTAAACACAAAAACACTACCCACGTCAGTACGTCTATCTTCTGGCTGGCATTTGACAAGTGCCTGTCTGTTGGATTACCCTTAGTAGTAGTAGTAGTAGTACTATCATTATTAGTATTATTATTATTATTATATGCTCCACAGAGAATATTTAAGTCCCTTTTTCATGGAGCTTAGGATTTAAATTCCCTAATACAGTACACAAGCATCCACAACCATTTTTTCATTAATATGGGTATGCACTCCTGATTCCTGCACTATCCAAATTAAAAAAAAAATAAACATTGAGAAACAGTATAGATGTCTATTACTGTCCCAAAGAAAAAAAAGAAAAATATTTTGCGCTTTTAAAATAGAAAAAAAAATTACTTGATGATGTTATTTTTAAGCCAATGTATTTATTTTTAAAATAAAAATCAATAACTTTTAATTTAAACACACACATTAAATACATTTTCTGTGCATATAAAAAAAAAGTTGATTTGGGGGTAATTTGAATAATGTGATTATTGAACATTTAAGCTAATTGGAAACTTCCAATTAGACATTATAGGGGATGTCCAAGGAGTTCTAAAGCAAGTTCCGACATATTTTACTTAAAATAGGGATTTTCCCTGACTTTGCAACTGCTCTAGGGCTTCAAAAAATAAAACGTGTTCATTCCTATTGAAATTACTGCATCTGAAATTCTCACACCAAATTGAATAGCAAAAACTTTGCACCTGCAGGAATAACCATGCAGCACGAGATTTTTTAAAAAAAATTGCGGGCTACTGAATGTGCCCCCAGACATAGACTTCATAGATAGATTTTTATTATTATTATTATTGTTTTGTTTTTTTTGTCAGTAGCCAATTCTGTGAACTGTGGGAGGAATGTCGGGCACCCAGATGGAACCCAGGGAAAACATACAAATTCCACACAGTTAGGACCCTGGTTGGAGTTCAGATCATACTTGCTGACTTTGTAAATCTCCTCCCCAGGAGAAGCCCGGAGAGGAGATTATGTTGACATTTTTGAGGGGCGGGGCCAGACTATATATACGTCACTAGGCCCCGTCCCACCACAGTAAAAGGCCTGCGAGCAGGGAGTGAGGATAAATGCCGCAATTCAATTCTTTCAGTCCTGCCCCCCTATTTGCAGGCCCGAAAATTCATAATAAAATCTCCCCATCCTGCCTACTTCACTAGCTAGTGGGCAGGATTTGGGACATATGCCGACTCTTCCGGGCAGGGCCGGCCGGCCCGTTACGCCAGGTACGCAGCTGCGTACGGCGCCAATCTTTAAGGGCACCGTCATCTCATGAGTCCCGCAGCTGTGCTGTCCCCCACAGCCGCCGGCATTACAATCAGTCACACTGACTCATTGTATGCCGATGCGCACTGCACAGCCTGCCAGTGCCTCAGGTGCTGCGCTGTCTGAACACCCCTGACCTCACCCAATTACAGTCCGGGTACCGAGCACGGCTGGAGGGGGAGGAGTGTGTCCTCTCTCTTCTCCTCAGCTCCTCCTTCTCTCTCTTCTCCTCAGCTCCTCACCCTGAGTGTGCTCTCTCTCTTCTCCTAAGCTTCAGGCCCCCCTCTAAAAATAGTCCCTTACCTGGGAGAAGACAGGACCAATGCATCAGTTGTGTGGCTAGTGGTTACTTCCCGGATTGTGCTGTGAGAAAATTCTGTATTAGCTGGTAGTGCACCCGGTAGTCACCAGGGGGTGCTGTAGAGATTTCTTTTATATCATTAAAAAACGAACATAAACTAGGTGCCAGGCCGGCTCACTTTTGTCATGATCTGCGCTGGCAGTCTAGCACCAGTCACCCACTATGATTCTGGAGCTCTTCATCTGTAGAGCTGGGGAGGCATGCAGGGGTCTTGACGACCCCACCTCCTCTCCTGCTCCACTAGCCTGCAGCATCTAAGCCAGGACACTCCTGTACTCCCCTCCCTTGCACATGGAACAAGGCAAAGGTAAGTTGTTACTTCCTTCCCCTTTTCTATTTTCTCTCCTTTCTGTGCCAGCCCTTCTACTCTTTTTCAGCCTATGCCAGCCCCTCTGTTCCTTTCCAGCATGTTAGACCCGGCCTCTGCACTTTTCCTGACTATGCCAGCCCCTGCCGTTTTTCTGCTTATGTTAGTCCTTCTTACATTGCCTGATTAAGCCAGTCTCTCTGTCCTTCTCCAGCCAATGCCAGCCCCACTGCCCTTTTCCTACCCATGCCAGCCTCCCTGCCCTTTTCCTGCATATACCAGCCTCCCTGCGCTTTTACTGCATATGCCAGATTCTTCCCTTTTCCTGCATATACCAGCCTCCCTGCCATTTTCTTGCATATGCCAGCCTCCCTGCCCTTTTCTTGTATATGCCAGCCTCTGTCCTTTTCCTGCATATGCCAGCCTCTCTGCCCTTTTCTCGTCTGTGTCAGACTCACTGCCCTTCTACGGTCTGCGCCAACGTCTCTGCCCATCCTTTCTGCTGTTCTGTCTGAACCAGCCATTATGATCTTATCCTGTCTGTGCTAGCCTCTATACCAAGTACCCTTCTGCACCAGCCTCTCTGCCCTTACCTGTTTGTGTCCACCTCTACCCTATTACTGTCTACACCAGCCTCTGCTGATCCTTGTTTGTGCCAACCTTTCTGTTCTTCTCATATCTGTGACAGACATTCTGCTCTTCTCCTTTCTGTACCAGCTGCTGTGCCCATCCCGTCAGTGCTTGTCTCTGCCATTCCCTTGTCTGTGTCAGCCTCTCTGCTCTTGCCCTGTCTGTGCCCACCTTTCTGCTTTGCCCTATTATTATACATATCCCTCCCAACCATCTTCTGTCATCTGCCCCACCACACATTTTTCTCCTGTACCCCTTTTTTTCTTGCCCTGCAAATTTTTCTTCCACCCCTTCTTCTCAACTTACCCTTTCTTTTATACTGAATTTGCCCTGCTAGTGGCTGATCAGAAGCAAATTGGATGAACGGAGCAACAATCGTGTCCAGCGCTACATTACCAAACTTGAAGATGGCAGGTAAGTGCAATTCTATGAGTGTAATAGTTTTTATTGAACAACTGAAGTAAGTTAGTAGTACATTTTTAATCTAAGGAATTGATTCAAATAACTCGCTCCCGCGAATCGGGCAAGTTGGTGCTGATTTTTGTTCACAGCCCCACAGCTGCATATAAAAAACATCAAGTCCAGGGGCATATAAAAAACATCAAGTCGTGAGAAGAGCGAGTATGGCTGCTGTTGCCATTATGTCTACGCCATTGCAATGGTAACTTGCCCCACTCACATATAAATGAACTGCATAAGAGTGGTACTGTACAGGCTAAAAAATGCTTTATTAATATATATATATTTGTTTGTTTTTTCTTTTTAAAGTCCTTTTCTTTTGTAAATTATATTAAAAAAATCCCTTTTTTTGTGTGTGAATCTGCTACTAATAAGCCAAGTCCAGGCTTTCAATACAGTGTGTATGTGTTACCCAACACAGCTAGGTCAGCCAAACATAGAGGGGACCTGGAATGATCGGCGAGGTGGTTAATGTACAATTGATGGTTAACCACCAAATGGTCAAGGGTTTTGGCGCCACAGAGCAGACGGCAATGTTTTCTTTTTTTTTCCTGTCCGGCGTAGGTGCATGGATCTTATCTCTGTCCCCTGGCCCTGCCACTAATTCCAGCCCTCATTTCTGATTGGCCCGCTATTAGGGCCACCCCTAACAGGCAACACTTACAACAGGCAATTGGGGTTGTTGAAGTCCTGAGAGAGGACACAGCCACGACAGTGGGGGCGGAGGAGGACAGCAGGGAAGAGTGATATAGATATATATATATATATATATATGCAAGCTACACCCCCACATCACTGGTCAAACCCTCCACATCATTAGTCACAATGCTGTGATGATAGTCACACACCCTGTTGCAGCGCATCATAGGCCCTTCATAAATTTCAGCTCCAGGCACATGTGGAGCTTAATCTGGTACTGCCTAGTGTGACACAGCTTAAAAGAGTCTGTGCCTGGCTGGAGGGGGAGGAGGTGTGCCATCTCCCCTCTCCTCAGCTCCTCCACTTTCCACGTTCAAACCCCAGCTGCCTGGCTGCCTCTCTGAGGCTTTGCTTGGACGCCGGGGATCTGATGTCACAATCTCGTTACCATCCTCGGCAGACTAGAACAGCATTGTGGGAAGATGCCTAATTGCTGCCTTGTGGATAGAGCTCAGGTGTGGGCTGATGTGAAGGCAGACCAGTTAGGCTGCTGTGGGAAACAGACCATGTGGGATTGTGGCGGCAGAGAGCCCAGTGAAGCTGAGCGAGCCATTGGGGGCCAGGAGGCCGCTGTCTGGACCTTGCAGAAGGCAAGGGGGGACCAAAAACTCTCAGACTGAGTGACATTGAGGCAGCTAAGCTGCAGGCTGAGGAAGCCAGGGCCTCTGTATACCTGGAGGATACAGGGAAGGCACAAAGACTGTGTTTGTAAGCTGAGGAAGCTATACCAGGCCAGGAGGCCAGGTCCAGTCTTGCATGTGGCAGGAAGGACCACAATCTCAGAGACTATGTTGGCAGACTAGCTGCTCCCTTATAGAGAGGGTTGAAGAAGTGAGCTAGTGCCCTAAACAAGGGCTAGGTTTGTTTGTTATTTTCTGTTTCCTGATTTCATATGCTGGAAGTAAAGCATCACCTTGTTTATTTCACCTGAAAGCTGTGCACCTAAACACTGCACCCATTCACCCTCTGCCGAGCTATTTAACCCCAAGACATCACAATATGGTTGAGAATGCAGGCAAAACGATTCTACGCACACAGGTCTACGCAACAAGAGCTGCGCAGAAAGTGGATTACAGCAGCTAATGGAAGTAATGAGGTTCACTGCACCTGCATGGTGGAAGGCTCATCAAGGTGGTGAGTGAAGAGAAAAGTTAAAGTCTGTTAAACAGAAAAGTTGTCTGCAAGTGTGCACTCTTCCTTTGGAGAGGAAGAAGAATTATTGCAAATGTGAGAAAGTGTTATTTCAAAGAAATGCAAGAGGTTATGACATTTGTTACAGCAGTGTTAAAAGGGGAGAATGTTTATTTTTCTGAAAGCACACAAAAGTGTTTGTCTTGTTAAGACAAGGTGTGTCTAATTATCTGGTCTGGACATTTCTTTTGCAGAGAACAGAGCAAGTGCTGTGTTGATTGCTGGACATTGTAGTTCCACAGAAAAGAAAGCAGGTGCTGTGTTATATTATGCTGTACAAGTGAAAAGTGCAAATATATACTGTGTCTGTGAAGAGAGCAGAGGTTCCTATTGAAAGGCTATTGAGACTGCTTGATACATGCTGGTAATTGTAGTGCCACATGAAGAAAAAATGTTTTGCTGTGTTAAAAATACTTGTGAAGACAAAGTGTGATACAGTGAAAACAAAAACAAGTTGTTACTGTGTATTTTTTGGGCCAAGAATCATGGGAAACAAAGAAATATTCTAAAAAGTTTAATTCTCAATCTAGAGAGATGGAAAACCCGGGCTGGAGTTTACAGTCTGAATGTGAAGAAAGTCAGTTACATGAAAGGGATTTAAAGCTGTTTTGTAATCTTCTCTTGTGAATCCTTTCAAGTTGATGGGGTAAACAGTGTTATTCAGTTGAAAGAGATATTTACAAAGCAGAATAAAGATGTCAGTGTATGGTGCAAGGTCCATCCAGAAAGGACTATATCAGCCTGGAGGAATTGACAGTATGCGTAAAGCTTTGAATGAAGGCAATTCGTATTATGCTGGGAAGGTTGATAACTTAATGGAACAATTGGTTGATGAGAAAAATGTTCATGAACAAGCTGAAAAGAAATTACGGAGTGAATTGTCCACTTTGAAAATGGCATTTGAGCAGCAAGAAATAAAAAAAAACCCATCAAGTTCTTAAATAGACAGACCTCAAATGGGCAGCTATGGCTGAACACCTTGAGGAAGCTCAACTTTTCAAAAGTGTTACAAAGTATGAGAATGATGTGCTCCTAGCCAAGAATGATGTATTAGAGTGAGATGTTGTGGAATTGCAGCAAAAGTGTGTGGTACTTCAGCAGGAAGTAGAAGAATTGAAAGAAGGTGTCCAGAAATTTCAAAACGATGCGGAGCGCACGCAAGTGAAAGTGGCAGGTCTGGCTCTGCTGTCGAGGGAGAAAGACTCTTTGATTGTGTCCACACAAGTAAAGCTTAAGGCTTGTGAATTGGAGAAGAGCTCTTTGGCTTTAGAGTTTTGTGAAGTGAAAGAGAAGCATTTCCAGATGCTGCAGACTCGTGCTCAGTGGGAAACTGACCGTGAAGGAAAAGAGATGGATATGGTCCGTCTTAAAGTCAGCTGTAAGGAACAAGTACAAACTCTCCACTCCAATTTAGCTGCAGTCAGAGCAATTTCAGAATGTCTGACGGAAAGAAATATGTTCCTGGAGGAAAGTTTGCACAAAGCCGCCAAGCAAAGTGAATATTTGGAGAGAGAGCTTAACCTTGCCCATGGCAGGGCTTGGAAGTTGCAAGAACAGAGTGAGAACCTGGAGAAGTGTTTACGAAGTACACAGAACCAGTTGCAAAGATTCCAAATAGAGAGGAATACCAAAGAACTGGAGTTGCAATGTGAATTAAACATGGCAGAGTCTGAAATAATTGTACAAAAGTTGAGAGTTGCTGAATTTGAAGTCGTGGAGCACAATCTGCTACAATCTGAGAGCAAGTTGGAAAGCACCATGGCGTAAATTACCCAGCTGGAAGAGCAGCTGTCTACGGCTCAAATAAGGTTCCACATGGTAGTGGGAAAATCAGAAGAGGAAAAGAAGTTAAATAACAAGCTGCAGTTGGGTCTAGACCTAAAATGGCGTCCGATGTCTTTGCTGAACCCAGTGTGGCAGAAGTACATAACCACAAGCAGCAATTGGTTCAAGTTGATCCTGAAAAGGCTGGCGCGCAGAGTAATATGCTACTGGTGCCAAGTGTCTTGTGTGATGAGCAACGGACAGACAATGAATTGCGGGAACTAAGTTAGATGTGACTGATGTCTTTCAGCAGCAGTGGGACCATTGAGATGTGCTCATTGGCGATACCAGTGTACAAGGGGGGACAGAAGTATCGGAGTTGGGAAATTCCCTAAAGGTCCGTCTTGAAAAAGTGGATGAGATTCCTTGCAGTGACTTTCAGCTTGCAGTGATAGCTGAGGGTATGAAGTCCTCCAAAAGGGGCACAGGTCCAGTTTGCAAAACTGTGTCCAAAGTTGATAATAAAGAACTGACTTATACAGATGGTGATCGCATGACCTGTGAATCAAAGGTACAGGATGTACAGAAGTCTATGGAGATAGTGATGGCTTCAAAGGATGAGACTCTCTTGTTGCCGAGTGTTCAGTGTGGTGAGAAGTTAACTAAATCACACAGTTTTGCAGGGCAAAGCAGAACCTTAGAGAAAGTTAATTCTGGGAGTCTCGTAAAGAATCATACTCATGTATGTGAAACAATGCCTTCATGCAAGCAGGATGTAATTTTGATTTGTCTATGAGGAAGGGGAGTGGCCTCACATGATAAAGCTTGAAGTAAGTAGTCCAGCTAAAGTGAATTGGAAAATAAAGACCTCTGTGGAGAGTGAACTTCAACCTGTGCTGGTGGAACATGTTGAAATTGTTCATTATATTTTCAAGGCTCAAAAATTGGGAGCACAAGAAAATCCAAGAGATATATGCCTTAATGAAGTGGCAGATAGCCATCAAAGCCATGAGATAAATTATGTGGATCAATGGAGTAAATATTCAAGTATCCTACATGGACACGGGAGTCCGGAATCTGAGGGTGACTCTGCCAGTACATTGTCAGTTGACATAAAGCCAAGATCCAGAAGTTGTGATACTGGTGACTCTCAGGATAATGTTAGCTCCTCTTCTTCCAAGGGGCCATCGGTGAAATATGCTAGTAGCCAATACAGGTCTTTAAGGCTGTAGGTTTAAAAGATGTGCCTTTAATAGGTTTAAGGCTGAAGAGTAAAGATGAAGTATGTCGCTTTGGAAAAAGGAACTTCAAGTTCTTGATGCCTGACGTGGTACCCAGGGAAGACCCTCAAGTACTGCATAAAGAAAGCAAGAAGTTCCATTGCTACCATAAAGTGAGGAAAAAAGTTCAGAGGAAAATAAATTCTGGAATCTGGAGGATGAGACCCCAGAGATCGAAAGAGTCTGTAGGACCGTTGATACAGTGGATTTCCCTCATGAGGAGAGTGAAGAGGGACTTCGCAATGAGAATGCCTCGTCCCATGTAGCTGAACCCAGGGGTTTCAAGCTGGTGAGGGGGATATGTGGCAGTATCACCAGAGGTGGCACTGGTGAGCAGCAGATTCTGTGTGGGGCAGGGGAGATCCGCCCACACAGACTAGAAAAGCATTGTGGGAAGATGCCTAATTGCTGCCTTGTGGATAGAGCTCAGGTGTGGGCTGATGTGAAGACAGACCAGTCAGGCTGCTGTGGGAAACAGTCCATGTGGGATTGTGGTGGCAGAGAGCCCTGTGAAGCTGAGCGAGCCATTGGGGGCCAGGAGGCTGGTGTCTGGACTTTGCAGAAGGCGAGGGGGACCAAAAACTCTCAGACTGAGTGACATTGAGACAGCTAAGCTGCAGGCTGAGAAAGCCAGGGCCTCTGTATACCTGGAGGATACAGGGAAGGCACAGAGACTGTGTTTGTAAGCTGAGGAAGCTATACCAGGCCAGGAGGCCAGGTCCAGTCCTGCATGTGGCAGGAAGGACCACAATCTCAGAGACTATGTTGTCAGACCTAGCTGCTACCTTATAGAAAGGGTTGAAGAAGTGAGCTAGTGCCCTAAACAAGGGCTAGGTTTGTTTGTTATTTTCTGTTTCCTGATTTCATATGCTGGAAGTAAAGCATCACCTCATTTATTTCACCTGAAAGCTGTGTGTTGGCCCTCATTAAGCACCTAAACACTGCACCCATTCACCCTCTGCCGAGCTAATTAACCCCTAGACATCTCAATATATATATATATATGTGTGTTAATATAACTGACACCTCTCTGCCCTGCACAATCCCGCCCTCCATTCTGTCAGGCCCTACCCCCAGTCTGCTTTTTTGACTCCCGTCGCCCACACACACACCCGTTGCTGTGGCGGACCACCCAGGGGGGCTTTAAAATGGGTCCCGCAAAGGTTTGGCTATGCCCCAACACTGTCAGACATCAATTCAGACCACTGTGCCATTGTGCTGCCCTTCCCGTTAAGTATTTTTAAAACCCATATATTACTTTAAGTCTTGCTGTCTACATTAAATGTATTCTGCTAAGCCCCAAATAATGCACCAAGTTGCCTATTCCTTACCCCAGGCCTGGGCAACCAGTAGCTCTCCAGATGTTGTAAAACCACAGGCATCTTCAGCATGCTTTGCTAGTTAGCTAACAGCTGATAGCTAACAGTATATTCTGGGACTTGTAGTATCACAACAACACCTGGAAAGCCACAGGATATCCAGGTCTGCTGTATACACAACACCAGTGACGTTATCTGTAATAAATGCAGGGTATGTGGTGTAAACGGGCATCTGAATCAAGGTAGTTACGCACTGCACCTTCGCACACATTGCATTTACTTACTAGATCCATAATTCCAGTGATTTCTTAAAAAATATGGTACCAACATCATATTGCCACAGATATTGCTGGATATATGGACCACGCACAGTGCCGAGTCTTTATTAACATATGCATTTGTGCTGGTGTTGTTTTTACAGGGGGGAGGGAACCCATGGAAATTGGCACATGAGACTCCTATCTTAAATGTCTGCTTTGCACCACTAGACAATAACTGTCATCTACACTGCACTAATATCACCCACAAAGTTATCCTGCTACATACTGTATTATGCCCTGTAAAACTTATTTTTATCCACAAAGCCTCTTATGAAACATATATCTGTACTGCAACAAACACTGCACATCACTCCTTCCACAATCAGAGAGCACTATCGTCATGGCTTGTCATTGGGCCTAATTCAGCTGTGCACACAAGTGCACTGCTGTACGCAGATTCCCGATTAACGGGAATCTGCATGTACGCAGAACCCATTCTGCAAGTGTGCAGAATGGGTCCTGCTAAGACGCACGCAAGCCCTTGAATGCCTCTGCCTGAATGACAGGCAGAGGCATTTAAGGGGCAGTGCGGGGGCTGCCAGCGTTCCCGAAAACTGGGTGTGTCCATCCCATTTTCTGGGAGTGGCCAGCCCAGTTACTGCATGGACATACGCAGTCTGCTGGGCTCACAAGCAGGCGAGCGCAAGCCGGCCACCCCGATGGTCGCGATGGTAATCCCAGCCTGCGACCTCCGTTGCAGTGCAGGGTTCGCAAATGCAACAGGGGGTGTCATACACCTCCTGCTGCATTTGCATTATTGCAAGGATCACAATTGCAAAGCTGCCGGTGTGCATACATCATATATCTATAGCCGGTGTGCATCTTTGCAATTGCGATCCTTGCTGAATCAGGCCCACTGTTCATTTGTGACTGTTCATATTCTAAGCTCCATCTCTCTCTGTGCCATGTAGCACGCACTGTACTTCCGTTATACTTTCTCTCTCTTACTGTAGCGTACACATTCAATACCAACCTAGACCTCCAACAGGTTATGCCATGGACAGTAGTTGCATACATTGCTGAATCATTCATCCCGCTTGAGCCCAGTGGGCACTGAAGGCCTCATATTACCAAGTTTTAACATTTTGCTTATTTTAGACAAACAGTTGGGTGAAGGAGACCCAGGCCATTATGTTGTTTAGGGGCCCTTGGGGTCTTTGTTTGGCTCCATGCAATTTCCCCCTCCATATTTCCTGTTGGACTGCTGTTAGAGTCGTTGATGTGCTTATTTCATAAAAGAATACATGCTGCTACTGTATATACATTTCCATCCCTAGATGACATTCAGCGGGAACATCCATGTAGCTGTAGGGTGGCTCAGTATTAAGGTGAATAAATTGCGCTACAAGGATACAGGAGGGGCGTGGCTTATCAGACAATGGGTGTGGTCTTACTAGGAATGATTGTGGCGTGTACAGAACAAGCTCAGTTTCTGCAGATCAGAGACATGGATTAATATTTCCTGCTTTCTCAATTGGTAATGCAGTAAACTTTGTATAGGAAATTGTGGGATATTATAAACACAATACACTGTAGCATTTGTCTATTTTGCTCGTATATTCTTATTTTACAGCCATGCTGCATTTCACAACAGTGTAACAAAATATGTTGGTGCTTTTTTTAATGCATTTTGTCCGTAATAATAATAATAATAATAATACCTTCTAGATTACCAGGCTATATCTTGTGACTGCTTGTACTACATATGTAAACACACAGCAGATAGATTTCCTCCATGTAGAGGCTTAGGGCGAGTTTGAAGAACAGGAAAGGGGGATACTAGAGGAGGAGGGGAACAAGACAATGTTTTCCAAAAATAACCTTTCAGTAACATCACAACATACTGTACATCAGTAACAGAAGAACAAAAGACATTACTATGTATAGAGGGGGTCACGAACTGTTTTACAATAAATTAAACAATGCTCCTTCTAGTATATGCAAGTCATTTGTCACTAGACTTCTGCTTTTATTATTATTATTCTTTATTTATATTGCGCCACAAGTGTTCCGCAGCGCCTTACAAAGTGCATAGACAAATAAGTGAACAAGCAACTTACAGTACAATACAATACAGGACAAGGTTTATATACATTGCTGCATTAGTGATATTAACACTCAAATCAACAACAGGGCATAAGCCACCAGGTGTTAGGCGCCTGAGTGAAGAGTAGATAGTATAAGGAGTAGCACAAGTTTGACGGTCCATCTGATCCAATAGTTTAATATTAACATCTTATTTGATTCTCTCTTTTATTCTTACTAATGGCTTTCACTTCACCTCTGTCTTTCAGACCATAGTGCATGTACTGTACTGTCTACTGTGGACATGTTGGCATCTGGCTACTTTGTAGTGTTGCTGCCTCCCCCACTACTGGCTACAACAGGAAGTTGTCACATTGTCTACAGAAGAATGGACATCAGGACAAGGGCAGAACACTCGGCTTGTTTTCTTTATAGAATTCCTGTAAATCCCAACATCTTTCCTCTCTCTGGGAATTCTGCTTCTTTTATTTATGTGTCTTTTGTTGTCTGATTTTTTTGGAATTTCTACTCACGTAGAGAAAGGGAAAACTGGATACTGTAGACAATTAATAAAGTATACCAGTTGCTAAAGGGAATGATCTATCTAACAAAAGTAGATCTGCTAAAATACATAGAGATTAGGCATGATACATTACGGATGGCAATTGCAACAGTGTACGCAGATCGGCCGATGGCGCGTACTGCACATGCGTATGTACTGCAGTGCGCGTGCGCAGGCCAGGATTGCGATAACACTGCGATCACGGACGCAGACAGAAACCCATCGCAGACTGAGTGACAGGACGTCAGCATGTGGGGGTGGTGATGAGGGAGTGGTCGGAGAAACGCAGGCAGAAGAATTGCGTGTGTAATCGCAGCTGCGATCGCAATAGTGATTGGTAATGAATCAGGCCCAATGTTCACTAATTCAGTCTTATGTAAGACCGAAATTCATCTTCACCCACTTTTTCAGAAATACTGTGTAAAATTCTGAAAGTATTTCATTTTTACATAGACTTGTAGATGGCTTCAAGATTTTTCTGCCATAGAAATGCACTCACCTAGATCCTGATTAGTGTAAAGCCCACATAAACCTAGGCCAGCAGCATTGTCAGAGTGCAGAGGTGGCAATAGGCTCAGGGGCTGCTTAGTGTAATGTTGATGTCATTCTTTAAAATATATTTATTTTCTTTTGCCCTGGTCTGGGTGTTCATCTCTCATTAGGGCCAGCTCTGGTATGATTCCCGGTGGCTGATCACCTCTCCATGGACATTCCATCCTTCCCTCTGGTCCTCCCCCTACTTACTGTACTCCTCTCCCCTTCACCACAATGACCTGGTGTTACCTGCGGAACCCCCTTACACACATCCGTAATAGATGTATACACTCCATTTAGTGTGCTTCTCTGCACACCTGAAGGCTGAGACACCTTCTACCTGGACTAGCACCCCTTATTGGTTTAAAGCATGGAGTCTGGTATTGTAAATGCAAAATAGTAATAGGCACAATTTTAGTTAAGTCAGACAAATACTTTGGGTTGATTTTTGGGGCGTGGGTCCCCTGGATTGCTTTGGTTGGTCTGCTTCAGGGCATCGCATTATAACACTTTTCCTTATTTGCACATTTTAAACATTTTTACTGTTTGTTTTTATTATATTTGTATATTAACTTTTCTATCCTATACATGCAGCAGCAGCTGCTGCTCTTATCTTTCTTACTTTACACTTCACTTTTCTCATTAGAGCGATGCCCTTGGGTGGCTCGGCTGAGCTGGTTTGGGGATGTCCTGCACTCTGGATTTGAACCCTTGTATATTAGGGACCTACCCTACAGAGGTTACCTGGATATGGTGGGTAGGCCCATAACCTTGGTCATAATTATGCTAAAAACCTCTACTTATTGCAAAATGTTATTGCATAATGTATTTATATATAATCAGTAATTTGGAGTTGTGCACCTGTGATCTGTCTTTTCTGTGCACACATCCGTAATACTTAGCAAGACTGCGAAACCATCGGTAACATCGAGTACAATCGCAACACACTTGCACAAGGTCCAACCTTACTCAGAAATTGCTAACCTCATCGCACGCAGTGAAAGCCCAAGTGCATATGCCATCGCAGTGGCTAATTTATGCACGCCCCTGTAACAGCGTTCAAACGCACAAGAACGCCTGCATTTTGCCAACCACCCCCCGTCACCACCCCCAAACTGTACTTCCTGCCAATGACTCTGCGATGGGTCTGCGTAGTCACTGCGATCGCAGTCCCGATCGCAGTGGAGTCTTTACGCACTGCGATGCATATGCATGCACAGAATGCAAAAATCGGACGATTGCCTGCAGAATCACAATTGCAATCGGTAGTGAATCAGGCTCTTTGTCAGCAGAATGTGGAGATCCTCTGACAAGTCAAATGCACTGTCATCATTTAATGGGTTGATGATTTCATGCTTAATCAACTACATGTGGTCTATGTGATGCTAAATATATATTTTGTGACATCACTGGGATGTTCAATATACTGTGTGGTGGACATTGGAATGTTCAATGTATTTTGTAGCATCCCCTGTAATGATCAATATAGTAACCAAAGAGCAAACCAAAGAGTTTTTTAAGGCTAAAATGTGGAATGTTATGCAATGGCCAAGTAAATCCCCTGACCTGAATCCGATTGAGCATGCATTTCACTTGATGAAGACAAAACTGAAGGGAAAATGCCCCAAGAACAAGCAGGAACTGAAGACATTTGCAGTAGAGGCCTGGCAGAGCATCACCAGGGATGAAACCCAGCGTCTGGTGATGTCTATGCGTTCCAGACTTCAGGCTGTAATTGCCTGCAAAGGATTTGCAACAAAGTATTAAAAAGTGAAAGTAATGGAGCATACACACGGTCAGATTTGTCAGACTTGTCAGATTTGTCAGATGAACGATTGAACGATTAAACGATCTGAACGACTTGAACGATTTTACCAAAGTTTTGAACGATTTGAACGATTGAACGATTTTTGACTGCATTAAAATGAATGGAATCGTCCAAGTCTGACTGCAAACCCATCAGATGTCAGATATCGTTATCTGACAAACGGGAACGCGCATCGTTGATCGTCCATCGTTCAGGCATGTCAGATATGAACGATTTTCCTTCAGATATGAACGACTGAACGATTTTTAAATCGTTATCGTTCATATCTGAAGGAAAAATCTGATCGTGTGTATGCACCATTAGATTTAGGATTGTTTAGTTTGTCCCATTACTTTTGGCCCCTTAAAAAGTGGGAGGCACATATAGAAACCATTGTAATTCCTACACCGTTCACCTGATTTGGATGTAATTACCCTCAAATTAAATCTGAAAGTCTGCAGTTAAAGCACATCTTGTTTGTTTCATTTGAAAGCCATTGTGGTGGTGAATAGAGGCCAAAATATGAAAATTCTGTCAATGTCCCAATATTTATGCACCTGACTGTGTGTGTGTATATGTGTATATGTGTATGTATATATATATATATATATATATATATATATAAGCGTATTGATAGGGGACCCCACACGTTTGTTGCCCAGGGGCCCCCACATACCTTAATCCAGCCCTGACTACTGGGGGCACTATATAATAGGCACTACTGGGGGCACTGCATAGGGGGACCACTACAAGCGGCACTATATGAGGGGCATTACTGGGGGCACTGTATAAGTGGCACTGCATAAGGGGCACTGTATACGGGTGCATTACTGGGGGCACTGTATAAAGGTGCACTACTGGCAGCGGCACCAAGAGGGGGGGGTGGGCGGGTACTAATTACCTGGGCCAGGGCTTGCTGGAGGGGCACGGGTCCGGCACCGCTCCCCCCCTCTCACATCACAGCAGCCCAGCACATGCTGTTGTGTGCTGGGCTGCACTGGGAGATTGCTCGCGGCTGCTAGGAAGCAGCCACAGCAGTCTCCTATGCCTGTGGGGAGAGCGATTAAGCTGATCCACTGGTTATGCGCCGAGCTGAGGGAGCTCATTGCCAGCGCTCAAACTTTTATTTCGCCAGCGTGCAAACTTTTATTCATGTATTTTTACCTAAGGGGAGTTTGGTCATGCCTCCTGCGATTAGGCCACACACCCCTTTTAAACGGGCCCGGCACGGCTCTTGGCGGGCCTGACTACTGGGGGCACTGTATAAGGAGCACTACTTGAGGCACTGTATTGGGGCACTACTACAGGGGACACTGCATAAGGGGCACTGCTACTGGGGACATAGCATGAGGGGCACTATTACAGTGGTCATTGCAAGAGGCAGTGGCGTCCTCACCTTTAGTTGCACCCGGTGCGGGTGTACAAGCAGGAGCGCGGCGTAGCCGCGCGCGCCGGGTAAAGGGGTGGGGCCTCATGACAAGTGGGCGGGGCCGCGCACCCGAACCCTGGTTTTAGCGTCTCCGGGGGGGTTCAGGAGGTGCGGGCTGCCCCCGGGGACCAGTGTGTTTGTAGTGCTGGCTCCTTCACTGTGACAGGAGCCGAGTGCTGCACCCCCCTTGTGACGCCACTGGCAAGAGGGGTACTACTACTAGGGGCATTAAGGCGCATATGGAATGGAAAGGAATGTTCCCAGAGTGACGAGAAACGGTGGTGTGTCATGTTGCCACGCCCCCAATTTTCCAGTGGCCAAACCCCTAGTGGCATGTTGCCACCGTGTGCCAAAGGCGCGCGCACCTTCTTGGGGGGGACTCAGTTTTTTTAACTTGCCCTTGGCTCCAAATACCCTAGTTACGCCACTGGCCGGAATATATATATAAATTATTATACATATAAAGAAACTATAGTTTCTGCATAATATTAAGAAAAACAGGCTGTGATAATGGTGCCAGACAGAACTGCCTACAAGTCTCAGTATTCTATGCCAGACATACACTATACAATTATCTGTCAGATATCTGTCCAATCTGGCTGGTTGGAATGAAAACCTGGTAATGTATGGGAGCAAATGACAGTTGATCATATGGTCTTAAACACTGGAAAATGGACAAAAAACAATTGCTCAAATTGGTTACATTTGTGTGTTTTAACCAATTTGTCTGAACGACTATTTTTGTCTGTTTTCCAGTGTTTAAGATCATATGGTTGAATGTCATTTGCTCCCATACATTACCAGGTTTTCATTCCAACCAGCCAGATTGGACAGATAGCTGACAGATAATTGTATAGTGTATGTCCAGCATAAGAATACTGAGACTTGTAGGCAGTTCTGTCTGGCACCATTATCACATCCCCTGGATTAGGGAGGCAGGGGGCTGGAATTTTTGTTTCTGTATGCAGTACTGACAGTACTGCACACACTGTTTATATCCAGTGACTTTTGCTTTTAATACATACCTTATATATTTAAACCTTATGTGCAGAGATAAGTGAAGTTGCAGCAGGACAGGCCAGTTCAGTGTTGATAGAATATTGGAGTGCAACTTGCAGATTGGCAGACCCTCCAACATGACCCGTTCCACCAGGAATTTCCACCTAGTTCTGATTGCAGCCACCTGTGTTGAAACACCTTTGTCATCAATTAGCTAGTTCAGCACAGGTGACTGCAATTTTGTACCTGATGGAACGGGTCATGTTGAAGGGTAGGGTTTGCCATGTTGTGGAATGGTATTTCAGACTGTATTTGTAAATCCCACATATCACAGAATTTATGTAAAATGATCTTATAATTGTTTTGAGCTTAAAGATGGTGAGTCAGGATGTCAAAGAGGAAAGTACTTTTTGTTGCGCTTTTACAAGCTTGGCCTATTTTCTGCCTAGGGGTCAGGGTGAGGTAAATTGTGCTGGGATTGCGTCAGTCATTGCAAGTTCAGTGTCTCAGAGCCGGAGGTGCCCATCCTATCTTAGAAGGTGCCACTTAACATGAATACTAGAAATTAAAAAGTGATGCACCTCGTACTTTTATAATGTTATTTAAATTTCCTCCTGTCACTTCTCTGCAGTGAGAAATGCTGAGCAATCTCTCCTACAAGATGAGCGTGATCGATCCAGAGGCATTCTGGAAATCTCCTGTTATGTAAAATCATAAGACATGAATGTAAGTCTGTCAATAGTGGCTTGGTGAAACGGAATAGCATGCACAGTTGACAAGTCCATCAATAAAAACATATTTTAATGATTGGGTTTTTTTTAAGTGGAACTAAAACATGAATATATTGTAATAAATTATTAAAAATACAGCTTTACTATGCAATGATTGTCAGAGTAGCTAAGTTTGTCAGGAAATAATTTACTTATATCTGACTACAGTATTAAGCTTATATATGAAAGCATAATTATTACAGACCTTCCAACATGACCCATTTAATTAGGTACAAAATACTCTGCTCCTGGACTTCCCTCTTAATTTATGATTGCAGCCACCTGTGGTGAAACACCTGTCTCATCAATTACCTAGTATAAAGGCCCCCATACATCAGAGATGGATTGCAGCAATCGTGCAATTTGCAATCGATTGTGTATAAAAATCTGCAATGTATGGGCTTCACAGATCGCAGATTGCAACCAAAAAGTGTTTGGAATTGTTAAATCTGATTGTCCAACATGTTGGATTTCACAGATCGATTGGGGCTGTAGACTGCTAGTGTATGGCCATGATCAGCAGATTTGCAGACCATTACCAATAAAATGATGGGCCTTTCAAGATTGTCCGATCTGTGTTTTCTGCAATTGATCTGCAAATCACTGAAAAAGATCTGTAATGTATGGGCACAGATTGCTCGATTGGGAAATCCTAAGATCTGGCAATAAATCTTCAAATTGTTCAATTGTGGTTTTCAGATTGCTGATGTATGGGGGCCTTAAGACAGGTGAACAGAGCATTTTGTACAGTACATCACGGAACTGGTCATGCTGGACAGTCTATTATTACCCAGTTTAAATTGCAGACTTTGGATTTGGAACTAAATGACTATTAAGCCTGCTATATGTGCAGCACATTGTTATTTCTGCAGTATTCTGCACTTTAAATTGATGGTAACCAGTCATAATGTATCAATTCACCTGAATGCATTAAATCACCTTTGGTTACTGAAAAGGTGTTGTTAAAGTGTGATCATTTATAACAGTTCCATTATATCGCTTAAGAGAACTAATTAGGTAAGTGGGTGTTTTCGTCTTCTGTAGAGCTTAATTTCATCTTGTACTCTACACTAGGGTGGAATAAATTTTGCTAATGCACAGTTAGCCATCTGAAAGACAAGGCAGCTTACCCATTTGACACTTTTAAATGCTTGAATACATACACTCCTACAGTCCTTAGTTTCACAGGACAGTCCCAATTTATGATCAGAATAAGGGGCCTATGTATCAAGCTTGATGAGAGATAAAATTGTGAGAGAAAAAGTATTAACCAATCCGCTCCTGTCATTTTTCAAACACAGCCTATAAAATGTAAGTTAGAAGCTGATTGGTTGGTGATTTATATCTCACAATTGTATCTCTCATCAAGCTTTGATACATAGGGTCCTAAATGTATACTACTGGGAAAGTGTGTGATCTTATCCAAAAGAGGCAAACCACAGGCAGACAATGGATAGCATGACTGTTTGATACACCTATAACAGACCCTCCGACATGACCCATTCCATTAGGTACAAAATATTCTGCTCCTGGACTTCTATCATAATTGATGATTGCAGCCACCTGTGGTGAACTCCTGTCTCATCAATTACCTAGCTCAACACAGGTGACTGCAATCATACAAGGTGGGAAGTCCAGGAGCAGAGTACATTGTACCTGATGGAAGGGGTTATGTTGGAGGGTAGGCTATAAGAGAAATAAAGTAAAACAAAAGCAGAAGCAGCTAGAGCAAAATGAAATACGTTTTAAGTATGAGCATCAAAGGAGATTACACCTCCTGCGACCAAGAAATGTATTATACCCCTTTTACACCGGAGCTAAAATCCGGGTATGCAGGGTTAACCCGGCCAGCTACCTGGTGTAAAAGGGGAGAGGGTTGGATCGCCGGGTCGGGTGACCCGGCAATCCAACCCAGGTAAATAGCAGGGTTTAACACAGGCGTAGCCCGTGAAACCCTGCTGTGAGAACAGCGCACTCCGGGTCACGATGACCCGGAGTGCGCTGCTAGCCGGCCGATTGGTCCGGCTTCAGTGGTGCTTGGAGATGACATCATCTCCAAGCGTCCACTTTCACGCCGGGAAAGCTGGGTCCAGACCCGACTCCGGTGTGAGCGGCGCCGACCTGGGAATATCCCGAGTCTGTGCCGACTAAATTCTGGGTCTGATCCGGATAGGAACTCTGGGCCTGATTCAGAGCCGGACGCTCTGACAAGAGCGCTCGCTCTGAATCAGGGCCCTCCTACCTAAAATTGGAGCAGCCTCCTGGCCGCTCGCATAGCTGTGGGTGACCACCCACAGCTTATGCGAGCGGCCAAAAAGATGGTCGCGATGGTCAAGACCATCGGGCTTGCGACGAGACCCTGCGGTAGGGTCTCGCTGCCACAAGCCCAGGAGTGCTTTTGGCTCTATCAGAGCCAAAAGCACTCCCACTGACATCACTAGTGATGTCAGTGGGGCCAGCCCCAGACGGTAAACGCCTCCGTCTGGGCAGCAACGCCCCCAGCACGCGCACCAAAGGGGGCGTGCTGTCACTCACCATCGACAGCACGCCCCTTTGGTGCGAGACCCATAGCGACGGCTTGGGTGTCGCTATGCGGGTCTCGCGCATGCGCACGACGGAGCTCCCTCCGTCGTGCGCATGTGCACTAGGGCACCATCGACCCGCTTGCGAGTACTCAGCGCTCGCGAGCGGGTCTGAATCAGGCCCTCTGTTCCAACTCCAAATCAGACCCGGAATTTTGGTGGAAAATGGGTATAAGAAAGCAAAGGACAGCAACACTTGCCTAAAGGAAACTTGCCACATCTAGCAAAGGTAACTAAATGAACTTCCTTTATCAAACACTGCTTATGTATGTGCATGATTCTCTGTTTCTGGATGGGTCAAGTTTTCTATATACAAGTGATGCCGTTGCTTTCTATTAATATATAATACCACGTAGAGACTTTCTAAAATGTGTCTGTCCTGTCTCCCTTCAGCTAACACACTCTTAAGGTGCCCATACATCTGCGACGGATTGTCATGATGTAGCGATGCGATCGGAAATGCCGATCCGCCAGTTGGAAATGCTGACCGGAAATAATCGATGTTCAGCTATCCGTCGCAGGATCGCTGAAATTTTGCATGTTAAATGTTTCCGATTTGACGATCATGATCATCTTTTGATCGCGATCATCATATCGGGGAAATCCAACAAGTTCGAATTCTGCGATCCTGCGATGCCGGGTTGCAGAATCGCAGGATCGTGGCAATCCGTCGCTGATGTATGGGGCCCTTTAGCCTTCATCATCATTATTTGAGGCCTTTACTTGGGTATACTGTAGTGGTGGTGGTATCCGGTCGATTGGTCGACACTGAAAGGTTGACATTCAGAAGGTTGACAAATTCTGAATTCCGACAGTCAAAGGGTCGACATTATCTTTATGTTGACCATCTTTCTATACACATGTTGACAAGGTTAAATGGTCGACACATTCAAAAGGTCGCCATTTAACATGACAACACTAAATGTCGACATATGTTTTTTTTTTCATGATTTGTAGGGTTAGGTTTAGGGTTAGGCTAAAATAAAAAACATGTTATCATTTAGTGTCGACATTTTAAATGTCGACCTTTTCAGTGTGTCGACCATTTAAACTAGTCAACCTAAATACATGTCTACAGAATGATGGTCCATGTCGACATATTGACTGTCGACATCTAAAATCAGTCAGAAGTAGGTAATGAAAACAGGAGGGAGAAGGGGCCTGCTCATGGAGCTTACAGTCTAAGGCTGGCCACACACTAGGTGATATATTGGCCGATATGTCGTTTTGAGGCAAATTGGAACAATATATCTTTCACATTGCATAGTGTGCACACTTAATCGCGTGTTCATGTGCATCGTTCATCACATCCTCACATCTGATGTGCTGCATGTCAGATGGGAAGATGCCATGAATGATATGGTGCACATTGTGCAGTGTGTATGCTCAACCAGAGGGTCAAAAGATATATTGGTCTAATCTTTCCTCTGATGACATCACCTGAACTGCCAGTGATCTACACGGTGATTGCATAGTGTGTACAAGAGGAAAGATTAATTGGATACAATCCTCTAACATGTAAAACAGTACCGTCGTTTGGAGGATTGTATAGTGTGTATAGTCTATATTGTTTGTTCTGGAATGAAGGGCGTCTTTTGTTAGTCGTACTGATGTGTACCACTACCTACAGTAGTCTTGGGATAGACAAACGGAAGACATAAGGAGTGAGCCAGTGTATGGGGAGATAAGGGAATTGGAGAGTCCAAGAGGGTGAGGTAGACTACGTGGTATCATGGTAAAGTGATGGATGGATATCCTTTTTTGAACAGGTGGATTTTCAGTGGCAGCTTGAAGCTATGTAGGCTAAGGGGATAGTCTGATAGAACGAGGGAAAACATTTTAATAATGGGAGCAACACTGGAGACATTTTGGATCCAGGAGTGAGAGGTAGTAACCAGAGGGATGGAAAGATGACGATCATTGGCCGACTGGAGTGGGCAGGAGGGAGTATGCAGGGAGATGAGGTTAGAGCTGTAGGGAACAGCGGAGTTAAAAAAAGGCCTTATATATGAGAGTGAGGAGCTTGAAGAGGGTTCTGTAGTAGAGGGGGAGCCAGTGTAGGGCTTGGCAAAATGGGGAGACAGATGTGGAGTGGTGGCAGAAGAAGATGAGTCTAGCAGCAGCATTAAGTACAGATAGGAGAGGAGTGAGATGGGAGCAGGGGTGGCCAGTAAGGAGAATGTGCAGTAGTCAAGACGAGAAATGATCAGTCAGTGGACGATAGTTTTGGTGGCATCCTGGGAGAGGTAGGGTCTGATGTGAGCAAAGTTGTGGAGCTGGAAATGACAGGATTGGGCAAGAGATTGATTGATTGAAAGAGGGGGTGAAAGAGAGAGAGGATACCTAAGAGTATCCGGACGGACCCGGCTCCGTCGTGCGCATGAGCAAGACCCGGATAGTGATGGGCAAGCCGTCGCTATGGGTCTCGTACCAAAGGGGGCGTGCTGTCGATGGTGAGTGACAGCACGCCCCCTATGGTGGGTGTGCCAGGGGAGTGGCTGCCCAGACGGAGGCATTCCCATGGGAACGCCTACCGTCTGGGGTCGGCCCCACTGACATCACAAGTCAGGTTAGCAATTTCTGAGTAAGGTCTGACCTTGTGCATTTGTGCGTGAGGCTCCGATGATACTTGATGGTACCAATGTTTTCACAGACTTGCAAAGTGTAATGGATGTGAGTAAGGGGAAGTGGGCGTCTTTATGTTGGGCTGCGACGGCATTGCGATTGCAAACAGAAGCATGTTTTCGCAGCGGGACTGCGTGCGTAAGAGCTGACAGCCACCACAGCGCAGACATTGACGAAAGTTTTGCACTATTTAAACGCACAATCAGTTTGTAATGTCTTACTTTTAAGCAGCCTTTTAAACAATAACACTACAGTATTACAGTACAACACTACTACAGTAGTTTCACTATAGTGTCCAGAGCAGACAGTGCCAAAAAATAAAAAAATATTATTTTCCAGGGATTGAACCCGGGACCATAATTCTTCCAAAGTGATCACCTAACTACTAGCCCACACGCCAGCTACAGTGAACCGAAGAGAGCGGCCTCATCCTTGTGCACTCCTCCCGCTGCTGGTTTTAATTATAAAAAACATTGTCATACTGTAATTCATCCCATCTCAGTGAAAGCTGTGCATACATCTCATTAATCTACAGTATCGGTTATACCATGATAACAACTCGGGCAACTTCTCTACTGTTCAGTTATGTACAAAACTGTATGTGCACTGATTTGCATCCTGTTATAAGATCTTACTGTATATACATTATGTGACATTAAAAATATTGGTTGTGCGAACATGCAAATGCTGTGAATGTGATATCCATCCAATTTAAGTTTAACAGTATGGCATTCAGTACAAGGCATTCAGTACAAATTACAACAGTGGAGCACTCGCCACCCAGCGGTTAAGCGCTGTATTACATGCCATAGCGTATCCTTCGTTGAAGAATACCACGGTACGCCACAAGTCCATGGCGTGACTCAGAGGCCTGCACGCTACACCACAAGTCCATGGCGCGACTCAGAGGCCTGCACGCCGACATGGGCCCACTCCTCTCTGGCCGGCAGTTCACTGAGCTGTGCGCGGCCAGCGCCGGAGTTATAGACTCTGGGCACTAGAGTGCACCCAAAGTCTATAGAGTATGCGCAGGTCACGGGGAAAATGGCCACGGCGGCCATTTTCCCTGTAGTGCACATGCGCAAATGACGGGAAAATGGCCACGGCGGCCATTTTCCAGTCGTTTCTACAGCGCCGGACCCCCACACTGACATGGGACTCCGGAGAGGTAAGTAATACTATGGGTGCAGGGTGTGCGGTGCGGGGCCCCCCTGGACCCAGGGGCCCGTGTGCCCCGCACACCCTGCACCCACTATAGATACGCCCCTGAAACTCCTGGTTAAGTCCTGCGCTGTCTAGTACATCTGGTGATTCCGCTGGTGTATACTTTTACTCTGCTTACCACCACCAAATAGTACACACATATCAACAATGTACAGTACCAGTACCTGCAGTATTGTGATTACTATTATTTTACTGCAAACCTCCTGGCTGGGACAGGCTCGTATCGGTACAAAAAAATCATTACTTATCACCATAATATGCTTTTTGGGGCCCCACTGACGCCAATGATAAATGTAATCACTGATACTACACCATTCCACCTTATAAATGTACCTTTAAATAGATCAAGGATGGAGCGTGCGGACCGCCAGCCGCTGCTAATTGGCTGTTGGCCACATGCTCCGATTGGCTCATGAGAGGTACCAGATTTGAATCATGGTGGTACTGTCTCTCTCTACTCAAGGGCTGCAACTGTGCTGCCTGCCGCTGTGGCACCAAATCCAGGTGGATGGCTGCTGGAGGCAAATGGGGAGCAGGGTGAGAGGCTGGGGGGAATGCTGGTGGATGGGGAGGTGAGCTGCTGGGGTGGGGGGACATAAGGAGCATAACTGTGTGGCATAATGTTAAAAGGGGAATTACTGTGTGTGGCACCATGTGTAAAGGGCATTACTGTGTGGCTTAATGTGTAAATGGCATTACTGTGTGGTATCATGTGGTATAATGTGTAGAGGGCATTAATATGTGTGGCATAATGTATAAGGGGCACTACTACTGCATGGATAATGTGTATAAGGAGTACTACTGTGTGGCATAACGTGAATGGGAACTACTGTGTGGTGTAACGTGAATAAAGGGCACTACTGTGAGGTGTAGTGTGACACAGGACTTTTTCAAAAAGTCAGTTTTGGACGAAACGCGTTGGGCCACGCCCCTACCACATACAGGACCGGTTCTAGGGGATGGGCTAACAGGACCGTCGCCCGGAGCACAGACCCCTGGAGGGCGCCACTGAGTCATCATAAAAAAAAAAAAAAGAACAATGTCTCTAAAAGAGACATCCTCCCAAGGGCGGATTGGGTCGCAGCAAGTCCCGTGTCCCCCAATGCCGGGCCAGCTTACAATGACTGCTGGGCTAAACAGCTCAAATCGGGCAGCGGTTAAGTATAATGGGCGCGGGAGGGCTGCTGCGCATGCCCAGCCGTAGCAGCACCTCCCATGGGCCTTTGCTATTTGCTGCGCTCCGACGGAGGCTAGCTCCGAGAGGCTCCATGCAGGGTTGTCTTAACAGCAGTGTGGGCCCTGGGCAAATCAATGCACTGGGCCCCTACCCACCCATTCACGGGAAAATAATGTAAATGGTCAATAAAATGAAACCCTCCTGCATGCCCATCAGGCCTCCCACACATGCAGAGAGACTCTGTCTGACTGGTCTGAAGCCAGCGGATGAAGTGAAACTGGGACTGAGGTGAGTACTTGCAGCTGTAGGGGGGCATGTTGGTGGGCCCCTACAAGCTTCGGGCCCTTGGGCAACTGCCCGACAAGCCCAATGGAAGAGATGGCCCTGGCTCCGTGAGCGGCTCTGTGAGGCTAGCTCCGGCAGCATGTTGTCCCCTCCCACCACCGAGTCTTACCTCCTGGTCAGCCCTCCTCCGGTCTTTGCATGGGGTGACAGTCACAGACAGGATCCTGTTCTGTGGTCCTTCTCAGAGAGGCAGGGCGGAGTGCACGGCCCGGCTGTCCCTGGCTCAACTCATCCGTTCCTGTCCCTGGCCGTCTCTGCCTCCTGCCTGCACAAGAAGAGACTGGAGCTCAGCATGCAGAGAGGAACGCTTGCCCTGCAACTTCCATCATGGAGGAACCACCCCAGCCACAGTAAAAGTAAGTTAAAATAGTAGTTCCAATATATAAAGTGTGTGTGGGGGAGGAGGGGGTGGTTAGGAGCAATAAATAGATGGGAGATGATGGATATAAATTATATATATATATATATATATATGGAGTGTGGGAGATTGTGGGTATAAAATATATAAGGAGTGTGGGAGATTGTGGATATAAATTATATAAGGAGTGTGGGAGATTGTGGGTATAAAATATATAAGGAGTGGGAGATGATGGATATAAATTATATGAGGAGTGGGATAGATGGTGGGTATAAAAGTGGTAAGGGTTGGGAGATGATGAAAAAACGGTAAGGGCAGGAGGGGAGGCTGCGGCACTTAAGTGTGTCACTATCGCACATCTTATTTTTTATTATGGCAGTGGGCTGCATACTGTTGTATTATATGCATTTATGTAAGTTGCACTTGCACATGTAATAATTATTTAGGTGACATGTACATGTGACCTAAACAATTACTGCATGTGCAAATGCAACCTACATAAATGTCATTGTGCATATTTTCTATAAATAACAAACACATAGGACACCTCACTATTATATATTGAAGGGGTCCTCCTATACTATATGTAATTATTTAGGTGATGGGCTGATATATATTGCAGGTGTCCTATGTGTTTGTTACTTATATATCATGCATAGTGATACTTGCGTAGGTTGTACTTGCACATGTTTTTGTTTCTAGATACTCTTGCACCTAAATGTGATGACTTGGGGGTGTTCCGCAAGGACATGCCCCCTCCCCAAATGGTAACAACGTCTTTCCGCAAGGAAACATCATCTATAAAAAAAATAATATATATATATATTTTTTTTGGGGGGGTGCAACTTGGAACTTTCGCCCTGAGCTCCACAAAGTCGAGAACCGGCCCTGACCACATATGTACATTTGACTATATCTAATTCTGGGCAAATCAGTTTGGACTTATCATGCATGTATTTGCTTTTAAATTGTAGGATGCTTGAAGTCCTTAGCTATCCATTTTTAGAATAAAATAGTATTGTACCACTCACCTTTCCATCATTAATCAAAAAACACCCATAACAACTGATTAACCCCTACACCACCTCTATGAACACCGGGACGGAGAGGAACCAGCAGGAGGCATACAGCAAGATTGGGTAAGTACACGTTTATCCTGCACACTAGTGTTCCTAACTTCCTGATACTGTGTTATATCATATGTTTGAGGTGGAGAGAAGGAAGAGGTGCACACAAGAATCATAACCTTCTTCATCATTTATATAAGAACACCCATCCTACAGCCATTGTTGCGATTTACTGTTTCCAATTAAAATTATGGATAACATGGGGAGACAATCTTAACACCTTACCGAAACGGTCTCTATAAGAACACCCTCCCTACAGACCAAAGTCTGGACCAAATACTACATAATATTGAGAACAAACAACTGCAATAAGGACAGTGGATTCACATATCTATTAAAGATATTTAGAACTACATAAATGCCCCAGAGCACACCACAACAATTTTTTACCTTTACATATGTTTACTAATATGTGGGAGGGATACTTCTAGTTGTGGAGCTGCTAGGGACATTACAGTCAAAGGCCCAGAGCGCTGTACTACCACCATTTAATTAGTATTCCCACAGTGAACACTATCTAATCCTCTACAACTGCTTAGCCAGGGCTTGGTCAATTGGGAAAATGCCATCACTTTTCTTTGTGTGTAACCTACAGTTTTAATAAATTATTTTGTATTTACACTGTCTTTTTATGTTCCTTTTTAATGCTTGTAATGTCAGTAATGTTTAAAGTTTGAAAAAGTTGAACAGAAGGAGGAAAAACAACAAATAATGTGCATAGGTGTTGCTTTCCCAATCTTCTTTTTTTTTTTTAAGTAGTCCAGAATGACCACCCTTCCCCTCATATGATTAAAACACACTGGCGTAACTAAGGAGGGTGCAAGGGGTGCACTTGCTATGTGGCCTGGCGGCTTAGGGGCCCCGCCAGCCCAGCAAGCATCCCCCTGCACCCTCTGTAGCAAGACATCAACTGCAACTGGGAACGCTGGTCTCTGAAGCGATCAAAGAAAAAAGAAACCTCTGATCGCTTCAGAGGCCAGCGTTCCCAGTGATGCAGTGCGCTGGTGACGTCATGATGTCACCTGCGATGAAAGGAGCCTGCGTCTGCTGGATCAGTTAGATCCAGTCAACAGCAGCATTTACGTGGGAGCACTGACGTTGTGGATCGGAGTGGTGCCCAGCGGCCAGCGTGAAGAGCGGTAAGTACTGCACAGGGAAGTGGGGTCTGTTCTACACTGGGAGGGGGCATTACTGGGGACCTACATAAGGGGCACTGCATAAGGGGCTTTAATACAGGAGGCATTGCATAAGAGGCTCTTATACAGGGGGCATTGCATAATGGGCACAACTACAGGCATTGCATAAGGGGCTCTAATACAGGGGGCATAATGGTCTCTAATACAGAGGCACTGCATAATGGGCACAACTTTAGAGGGCATTGCATAAGAGCCTCTAATACAGGGGGACATTGCATAAGGGGCACTACTACAGGGGGTACTGCATGGTGCATAGACCTATGGGGGTCCTGAGGACATTTTGCTATGGGGCAGAGCCATAACTAGACTTTTTGGTGCCCTGTGCCAGAAAGAGTGTTGGCGCCCCCCTAATTTTCAAAGGGATATAATGCACCCAAAAAAGGGCCATGGCTTCATGGGGAAGGACCAGGGAAGAGATAGGAGAGGCCAGGAGTTGCTAGGGATGAAATAAGAGGAAGCTACAAGCAAGAATGATAATAAACAGAAATTTGACTGGCCCAAACAGGGCCCCTTGACTTGTGGTGCCCTGTGCGTTGGCACCGGCCGCACTACCCTAGCTACGGCCCTGCTATGGGGCCCCTATGCCTCTGGTTACGCCCCTGCTAAAACATGCAGAACATTGAGAGGTTAATGGAAGGACAAATATTGGAGGTGCAGGTGCCTGCAGAGTGGGTGCCTATGCTAGCTATACTTGGCCTACTTTTGAAAAAGCATTTCAGGGAGATTGTGAAAGCAACACCTATAAGCGCGGAAGTAAAGTGGACGTGTACTGCGACATCTGAGAGGTGTGACATAAAATTGATTTATATATAGATGTAAATGAGCCCCAAAGCAGTTAGTAAGATCTACTCGTAGTTGAAAACACACTGATACTATTCAGAAAAATGCATCTAGCCATAGAGATCATTGGGGTAGATGTATGATAGAGGCACTTAACGTGTAGCTATACTGCTTCCTGTTTCGCCTCTTTACCGAGGCGAAGCAGGAAGCACTACCGATGAGATGTAAGAACATCTCATCGGCCGGAGAGGGGGAGCGTTAACTCCCCCCTCTGGCGCTAGAGACAGCAGCGCATCAGCCTAGTGCTGATGCCCTGTGTCTCTGTCCCGGCAGGCTCCACTGAGCATGCACGGGATCTCGCAAGTATCGCGAGATCCCCGCGTGCAACCCTGGAGCCAGCAGCAGCCCCAGCAGGGACAGCGCTGTCCCTGCTGTGGGGATAGGCTAGCGCCAGGCTGTAGCTGTCGATACCGACAGCTACAGCCGGCCGAACGGTCATGCGGTATGACCGTTTGTACATGGCCCTGCCGCTCGGCGCTGGTATCTTGTAGATAGCAGCGCCGATAATGACAGGGGGCATAGTGCCCCTGTCATTTACCGCCCAGACCCCCGATCATACATCGGGGAGAAGCGGTATCAGCGCACATAACGTGCGCTGATACCGCTTCTAGGCTTCGTACATATACCCCATCTTGCCTTATAACCAATGCAGGGAAATTATACTAAAGATTCCATTTAAATGTATGGGATGTCTGTTTTTTTTTTTTTTTTACATATAACAGCTTCATAATGGGGGTGCAATCGGGGAGATTGGTGGACTCTTCAGGGAGTCAGGGAGATTGCTTCTATTTCAGAGAGTCTCCCTGACAGTCAGGGAGAGTTGGCAAGTATGATATTGCTACCACACACCACAAACTTACAGGACCTACACAATCTACCGCCAGTTTGTAGACTAGACATTATACTTCTCACAACACTGCAGAGCACAACTTCTATGCATGACTGTATAGTATTTTCTACAGTATGTCATATATTAATATTATAAAAAAAAGCTATTCAAAAGTCATCGTGCTGAAAACAATGACCGACAGTAGCCGGGGTGTCTGTCACCAGCCTGAAATGTAAAAAAAAAACAACAACAAAGAACATTGGCTTATTCTTCTGACAGGAAGTTTTGACTGTGCCTTTGGAGATCCCTGATTAGGGTCTGATGACATACTCAGTGCTGGCTGCTATTGGTGAGGTAAGAGCAGGCTATGTGCTCAGTGTCTGATCCTCTCAGCCCAGCCCAGCCCAGCCCAGTACAATACACTTCATGTCAGACAGTTCTCCGCTCTGCACCCCGGGTACAGCTCCCACCTACTACCCCCCCCGAGCCGTCTCTCCGGGGGGAACACGTGGATGCACATCAGACACTCGCAGGATTATTACACCGCTGTAATCTTATACAGAAGTGCGGGCGACGGTTTGTGTTTCGTTTATTTAAAACACTGATTTTCATTTGCTATTGCATTTTTCCACAAATCCTCATGGGTCCAAAGCCAGGATTATTGTATTCATTGCAAAAGAAAACTTTTGGTGGAGAATTGAAATAGGACGCATGAGCCGGTGTAAGTGAGACGCGTTGTGTCGCATGCTAAGTGTACATACACCCTGCTACTACGGATTCATCAGACACGCCGGCTGGAGTTCCCTGCCTTGTTGTGTCTGTGAGTGACAGCAGACATGCCGGCTCTTTCCTGATGGGGCTCTTCGGGAGCTGCTCCGGCTGGACGTTGCTAAGGTAACTAGCACTGTATATGGGACATGTGTATATGGATGCTAGGCATGCCATTGTTTCATTAGGTACAGTAACTAGCACTGTATATGGGACATGTGTATATGGATGCTAGGCTAGCCATTGTTTCATTAGGTACAGTAACTAGCACTGTATATGGGACATGTGTATATGGATGCTAGGCTAGCCATTGTTTCATTAGGTACAGTAACTAGCACTGTATATGGGACATGTGAATATGGATGCTAGGTATGCCATTGTTTCATTAGGTACAGTAACTAGCACTGTATATGGGACATGTGTATATGGATGCTAGGCTAGCCATTGTTTCATTAGGTACAGTAACTAGCACTGTATATGGGACATGTGTATATGGATGCTAGGCTAGCCATTGTTTCATTAGGTACAGTAACTAGTACTGTATATGGGACATGTGTATATGGATGCTAGGCATGCCATTGTTTCATTAGGTAGAGTAACTAGCACTGTATATGGGACATGTGTATATGGATGCTAGGTATGCCATTGTTTCATTAGGTACAGTAACTAGCACTGTATATGGGACATGTGTATATGGATGCTAGGCTAGCCATTGTTTCATTAGGTACAGTAACTAGCACTGTATATGGGACATGTGAATATGGATGCTAGGTATGCCATTGTTTCATTAAGTACAGTAACTAGCACTGTATATGGGACATGTGTATATGGATGCTAGGCTAGCCATTGTTTCATTAGGTAGAGTAACTAGCACTGTATATGGGACATGTGTATATGGATGCTAGGTATGCCATTGTTTCATTAGGTACAGTAACTAGCACTGTATATGGGACATGTGTATATGGATGCTAGGCTAGCCATTGTTTCATTAGGTACAGTAACTAGCACTGTATATGGGACATGTGTATATGGATGCTAGGCTAGCCATTGTTTCATTAGGTACAGTAACTAGTACTGTATATGGGACATGTGTATATGGATGCTAGGCATGCCATTGTTTCATTAGGTAGAGTAACTAGCACTGTATATGGGACATGTGTATATGGATGCTAGGCATGCCATTGTTTCATTAGGTACAGTAACTAGCGCTGTATATGGGACATGTGTATATGTATGCTAGGCATGCCATTGTTTCATTAGGTACAGTAACTAGCACTGTATATGGGACATGTGTATATGGATGCTAGGCATGCCATTGTTTCATTAGGTAGAGTAACTAGCACTGTATATGGGACATGTGTATATGGATGCTAGGCATGCCATTGTTTCATTAGGTACAGTAACTAGCACTGTATATAGGACATGTGTATATGTATGCTAGGCATGCCATTGTTTCATTAGGTACAGTAACTAGTACTGTATATGGGACATGTGTATATGTATGCTAGGCATGCCATTGTTTCATTAGGTACAGTAACTAGCACTGTATATGGGACATGTGTATATGGATGCTAGGCTAGCCATTGTTTCATTAGGTACAGTAACTAGCACTGTATATGGGACATGTGTATATGGATGCTAGGCTAGCCATTGTTTCATTAGGTACTGTAGCATAAACGTTCAGGGGCTACTAGTCCTCCTCTCTTTGCCAGGCTGAGAGCACCCTGGCATATAACCTGGTACAGTCAGTGTGGGCAGCTGCATTCCTCTGTCTGTGGAAGTCAGCGCTGGTATCTGTCAAGTTTGTAAACTTGTCAGGAGACATCAGTATCCCAGGGAGCTTTGTTTAGGTTTAATGTCTGTATCTCTCAGTTCTGGTTTATTGTTTATAGATTTGCAAGAATAGGAAACAAGCAGACTCTTCATCCAACTACACTTTAATGTGGATCACACCGTATCGCAAATACCAGACATTCTTTGATATCTGTTGGACATCCCTAGACGTTTTTGCTAATCTAACTTTGTTTTACTAGCAGTAAACACACGATTGGTATAATCCTCACAAAATATCTCTTTAATAATTGGCTAGTGTCTGATTTTACTTCAGGCCTTTATTTTATTCACCTACAAAAGAACAAATACTTGACATAAATAAATCAAGGTTACCATAATTGTGATGATAGATAGATAGAGCTACTTTAAAATGGCTGCAGAGTGCAAGGAGAGTGAAAGGGCCTATCAAAAGTTGCTGTCTCCATGATTACAGCTTCTGATTGGTCCTTTTACTGACACCTAGTTGCACTGCATTAAATGGGTATATGAGATAACCACAGATCACCAAATAAAAGGTTGCATGGAGCAGCTCCCTAGCCTCCAGCCTCTGGGTAGAGGAAATATGTCATTTATATTTGCTGTGTTAATGCAGCTTTGAGCCATAAACGAGTGACGCACAAATTGGAAAGATGATTCCACCAAAAACAATACAAATATTTGTGGGTGGAGTTTGATTACATAACCAGAAGGAAAAAGTACACATGTAAACGAAAACTCTTAGGGGCCTATTCATCATACCTTAAAAATCGATGGAGGTAATTAGGTTTAGAACTCGCATGGAGTTCTACCTAATTAACGGAGGAATCCATCATTCCTCCTCTCCATCAGTATCTATTCCAAAAAGCTGTCATTTTTGCGATGACAGCTTTTCGGGAAATAGATAGTTTTCCCTCTCTACTCTTAAGTTACTGCAGCTGGAAACAGTGCTGCGCATGCGCTGTTACATCCGTAAACCCAGCGCATGCGCAGCACTACCTACGGCGGCGGTAAGTTTGTGTGCCCTTCCCCTTCGCTCACTTCCCCCCGACCCGCACTTACCTGCCGCGTAGCAGCCTCCGGCTCCGTCCTGCTGGTCTGACACGTGGTCTCCCAGCACACCACAGTACAGTTTAGGAAAAAACAAAAAACATTTTGTTTGAGTTTAGGTTGGTGAAACCAGGGATGAAATACCTAGCTGCAGTCTTAGGGGCATAGGCACTGTTTTTTGCCGCATATACATCGCTCACCACATCGCTGGGTCACATCGTCGTATGTTGTATACCCAACTGTAGAGCAATTGGGTAGTCTGTCATATCTGGTCAAATGTGGGAACTAATAAAGTGTTAATTATTCATCTAGTTGAACTCCATCCAAAAGTAAGAAGTTTTGGGCTGAGTTATTCTTTTAATATTTCTATTGGGAAAATCGGGGCCCTGTGACAATTGGATATTTAGATGTATTGGCTTGTTATAAGGACACAGAGACAGTAGGTAAAACTTGTATCATATTACCATAAAGAGCAAAGAGCCAGTAAGACATTATTTGTAGAATACAATTCATTTAAGAACTGTAGATGTCAGGAATAATGGGCATATTTACCAAAGTTATTTTATTGGAAAACGGCTGTTTTCCAGTGATCCTCGCAAAAGGTAAGTATCCCCTGAATGTAAAAAGGAGGGTCTGCACCGCGATATTTGCAGCGGCCCAATTATTTCCGACCACAAAAGCAACCCCCTATAGGTTTCTAAGGGGGCTGATAAAAACGGCCAGATTTGCCAAGCTGGCCCCGGAAGCTAACGCCATCTTCAAATGGACTACTGCATCACATTTCTTTTCATAAAGGGATCCATGGCCCCCACTGACTTATGTGCAGGTTGACAGCTGCATGTGCGCAGTATGTGCGCGGTAACTATCACTTTGCTTCTAGCCATTCGCCAGGACAGGGCTTTTATAGAAAAATGTGAGATACAGTACTATACAAAATATGTATGGGCATTCATCTTTAATTAAACAACACTGCACCCATACATTATTTGGCACAATGCCCAATCATTAAGAGAGCTATGAATAGCAACAGAAACCTATTGAGTAGTCCTCTATGAGCCTTCTGCCGTTTGCATGGTACATGTGATTGGAATACGATCATACGATCATCTACTCAAAACTCTCTACAAGGGCACTTAACACTCGGTAGCTGACGCCCTACTGCTTTTTTGAGTGTTATGATCGTTGCAGCGATGTTTATAAACCATGTTCTTATTCTGTATTGTCTTGTACTGTAAGTTGCTGTTTTACGAGTTTGCTCATTTGTTAATGTACTTTGTGATTGAGCAGCATGCAAAATGGGAAATAAGCTCAGAAAATGCCACAGACAAACATTGTTTTATTTTTATAAATGTAATACAATATTACATTTAGGAGCTGATGCAGAGTCGATCGTATACAAATTGGCGCTGCCCCTCCCCCCCCCCAAAAAAGTGTACATATTTGTGATATGTATTATATTAGTTATAACTTGGTGTTTGGTAGTGTAATAAGAAATAAAGTATTATCCGAATGTAAGAAAAGACACATGAAGGGACATCCCTGCAATGTGTTAGTAGTGAAGTGGTCGCTAATGCAATCACTTCACTTCTATTTCGGAAGCCAGCAGCGCCACTGCGCATTTATGGTCTTATAACCCAGCATGTGTGAGCGATCATTGCTGGGGAGGGATGCTACGGGTCTCTCTACCAGTGAATGTTGTGGAGTGTAGCCTTTAGACTACAATGGCTAATGCCATCTGAACATGGTGGTAACTACAGGGGACAAGCTTTGTAAATTCGGCATTTAAGCAGCCCCTATGAAACCTATGGGGTCTGCGTTTAGAAAGAAAATGGGGGACATTGGAGAAATCTGCTGTGGTCCCCCGTACGTACATTCAGGAGACACTTAGTGGTCTACTTACTAAGCTGTGTTAGGAGATAAAGTGAACGGTGATAAAGTACCAGCCAATCAGCTCCTAACTGCCATGTGACCCATGTCACAGGCTGTGTTTGAAAAATGGCAGTTAGGAGCTGATTGGCTAGTACCTTATCATCGTTCACTTTATCTGCTAACACAGCTAAGTAAATAGACACCTTAATATTTGTGGGTACTCCACGGGTGTTTTGGGGGGATATCCCGCAAATATACTTTGATAAACAGGCCCCATAATACAGAAATCAGCACAATAAATATGTAAGAATTCAGTTTCAGTAAGCTTAATCAAATATTCTATTCTTATTGTCTGTTGATTTCTTTTTTTGTAAAACATTTTTTGGACATTATCACAAAAAGGACAGTGAAAATAAAGAATAAAAGTGACAATAGCATTATAAAGTAACATTGCATCAATGAGTTAACAAAACCCCTACAAACATACAGAATGAACATTTACAATCAGTGACATAAGTGACATAGAAATCCTGTGTGAAAGTCCACTTAGATATCTAAAGATAAAGGAGTAAATTTACTAATGTGAGAGTTTTTAGGAGTGAGTTTTAGAAGTGATGTTGCCCATAGCAACCAATCAGATTCTACTTAACATTTAACTAGCAGCTTGTAGAAGATAACAGCTAGAATCTGATTGGTTGCTATGGGCACTTTTAAAACTCACTTCTAAAATCTCGCACTTTATAGTAAATTTACCCCAAAGAATCATTCAAGTGTCCTCAGCAATTTTCAAACAGTCAGCCTCTGTATATATGGCATGGTATAATACCAGAGTATTAGGAATAACGTACATGAATATAAAGATGGATAACCAAATATTAACAACTGATGAATATTACATCAATTATTGTTATCCAAAGAGATTAACAAATAGAAAAAAGGCAGAAAAAAACAAACAAATAGGGGGCAATTCAGTTGATTTTGCGTGGCAATTTCCCGTCACTTCAGACAGTGGCGTCAGAAGGGGGGTGCGGCCCGCATCGGGTGTCACCCTTCAAGGGGGTGACACCAAAAACAGCAGCATACAGACCCGTGGGCCGCACCTGCTGCCAGCACACCCCCTTCCTCTCCACCGAGGTCCTGCACTCCGCCGCCGCCGCCGGGAGTGACTTAGTTCTCTCTCCGCGGCCGGCGTCCAGAGCCACACACAGGCACAGAGCATTTCTATGTGCCTGTGTGTGGCTCTGGACGCCGGCCGCGGTGACGTCATCACTCGCGCGGCATGAGGAAGAAGGAGGTGCGCGCCCGGAACCCTCCTGGTGGAAGCCAGCCTGGAGTGGACATCCTGAAGATAGGTAAGTAGTATTGCACAGGGGAGGGGGCACAGCATAAGGGGCATTACTGGGGGTGTTCTGGGGGCACTACTGGGGGTACTGTATAGGGGGCACAGTATAAGGGCATTATAGAAGGCACAGCATATGGGGCACTACTGTCTGGGGGCACTGCATAAGGGGAGCTCCTGCGGGTTACTGTATAAGGGCACTACTGGAGTACTGTATAGGGGCACTGTATAAGGGCACTATAGGGGGCACTGTATAAGGGGTGCTACTGGGGTACTGTATAAGGGCACTATAGGGGGCACTGTATAAGGGGTGCTACTGGGGGTACTGTGTAAGGGCACTACTGGGGTACTGTATAAGGGCACTAGAGGGGGCACTGTATAAGGGGTGCTACTGGGGGTACTGTATAAGGGCACTACTGGGGTACTGTATAAGGGCACTATAGGGGGCACTGCATAAGGGGAGCTACTGGGGGCACAGCATCAAGGGCTCTAATACAGGAAGCATTGCATAATGGGCTTTAATATAGGAGGCATTGCATAATGGGTTCTAATACAGGAAGCACTGCATATTGGGCACAACTACAGGGGGCATTGCATAAAGGGGTATTACTAAAGGGGAAACTGCATAATGGACACTATTACTGGGGGCATTGAATAAGGGGCACTACTACTGTGGGCATTGTGTATAAGTGTCAATAACGTGGTCATTGTGTGAAATGGGCACTACTGTGTGTCAGAACATAAATAAGGGACACTACTTTATGGTGTAATGTGAATCTCTAGCACTATGTGCGGTGTAATGTGGATAAGATTGTGCTACTGTGTACCCAGAATATCGGGCGTGGCATCGACACGCCTGCCGGGTGCGCCTGGCATTCCGTGAGGAGCACAGTGTGACTGCTGGACTGGTAAGGGGGAAGAGTTCGCGGAGCAGCACTCCATGGTCCCGATTTTTTTTTTTTGTGGGGGGGGGGGGGGGGTGTCACCGTGCATTACAGTACCGGGTGACACCAACCCTAGTGACACCTCTGACTTCAGACAGGACAATATTCAACTATTTTGTGTCGGCGGGTGCCCACATTACTTTTCACGCGCGTGCAAGGCGGTTAAACCCGTCTAAAGTCCTGGTTAGAGCCCAAAACACTGACTTTTCGTGGATTTCTGCTCACCACCACAGCAAGCAGAAATATGAGCGCCCATGGCATTCGCAACCGTCGGCAGTAATAGCTGAATAGCAAGACGGGCATTGCGGCCACGCAACAATAATTAAAATGTCCCCATAGACAAAAAAGGGAAAGCTGTTACTATTACATTTCTTTTCATAACATGAGAATAGCATATGTCTGTGAGAAAAAGACATAAAACCCACAAATCAGGTTAGAGGCGGATTTCCCGCTAGGCAATAAAGGCACCCGCCTAGGGCCCGGCGGATAACAGGGGGCCCGTGGCCAGGGCTGTATGCAGGGCATTTCTGGCAGATCTCAGTCAAATCGAAAGTGTGAACCAGAGTGTCGTGCTGGCTGGCTAAAGAGACTCTGGCTGCTGCTCTGACAGCCTTCTTGCCTGGCGCCGGCTCCGGGGTGCAAATTGGTCTCTGTGCTTTGTTGTGCATGTGACCTCATGACGCACGAGTATAAGCAGCAACGTGAATGTGACTGCTGGGCGATCGAAGCTCCGCCCCCCTGGGCTGATATTGCCACGATTCGCGAGTGTATGAGATGGGGGCGGGGCCTAATGCCGAGACATTCCCGCCCCTGGCAGGAACATGATGAAGTAAGCAAGCAAGCCAAGCAGGTACTGTAGTGTGTGTATGCTCGCAGTCTTGATCTCTGTTTCCCTCCTTTTGTCTCTCTCACTCCTCTCTTTGTCTCTATCCCCCTCTTTCTCTTTTACCCTTTCCCCCCCTCTCTTCCTCTCTTTTCCCTCTCTCTCCCTAGGTAAGGGGCATAGAAGTGGCTGCGGGGGGGCGTGGAAATTTTATTGGTAGGGGTCCCCAGAGTTTAGTTGTACCAGGGCCTCCGCAAGCCTTAATCCGGCCCTGGCTGGGCGGCACTGATTGTATAGAAGATGCTCTTATATGAGGGGAGGTGGCAGGCAGTGGTAACCATCCTTTAATACTTTTTTTTTCACCCAGGGGCCATTAGTGACCGTTGCGTGCTACAATCAAGGAGGGACACACACACACTGATATATAAAGTGATCACCACTGGCCCTGAGCGTAACAAGTATTAAGGGATGGGTGCCACTGCCTGCTACAATCAGCATGGCCAGCTCGAGAGCAGTTCTTGTGCAGCGTTCGAACAGGTGCGCAATGCGACCGCCGAGACATATCAGGTAGAACACTGCTACTCCCAGGCCTCCATTTCCTCCAGAATCAGCGACAGCATTGCAGGCATCATGGCTGAGTCTCTCATTATACAAATTTCTGGCCTGGGCAGCCCTGGGCTCTAATGTGTAGATCAGACGCGGGCTATCCGTGATCTATAGGCGGCATGTCGTTATAGGTCACACTGCCACACGCTGTCCAGCCCGCGCACACAGTTTAGATGCAGCAAGTGACTTATTACTGAGGCTGCTGCGTGCCGGTGCCACGGTGGACTTGAAGGCAAGTGAGGGACCGGATGACCAGTCACTGATCCTATGGGTCACTATGCAGCTCCTCCTGCAACTTTCCCTGCAGGTGAGGTTACTCAGTTTTCTGGGAGGGGTTGGGGGACAAAGAATTAATATATGTTTTTTTTTCCTGTGGGGGCAATAGATTAATGTATGTTTATTTTTTCTTGTGGGGGCATTAAGTATGTAGGTTTTTGTTTTTTTCCCTGTGGGGCAATGATTTAACGTATGTTTACTTTTTCCTGTGGGGACAATTAATTTTTTCTTTGGCGGACAATGTGTGTGTTTTGTTTTCTATGGCAGACAATGGGCCTGATTCAGTTCGAATTGTGGACCTGATTCAGACCCGGTCGCAAGCGCTGTGCGCTCGCAACCAGGTCGATGGTAGGCCAGTGCGCATGCGCACAATGGAGCCGGCTCCGTCGTGCGCATGCGCGAGACCCGGATAGCGACAGGCACTCCGTTGCTCCGGGTCTCATACCAAAGGAGGCGTGCTGTCGATGTTGAGTGACAGCACGCCCCCCTTGGTGGGTGGGCCGGGGGTGTGGCTGCCCAGACGGAGGTGTTCCCATGGGAACGCCTACCGTCTGGGGCCGGCCCCACTGACATCACAAGTGATGTCAGTGGGAGAGCTTTTGGCTCTGTTAGAGCCGAAATCTCTCTGGGGCTTGCGGCAACAAGACCCTACCACAAGGGTCTCGTCGAAAGCCCGATGGTCGCGATGGTCTTGACCATCACGACCATCATCATGGCCGCTCGCTATAGCTGTGGGTGGTCACCCACAGCTATGCGAGCGGCCAGGAGGCCGTTCTGAAAAAAAATGCCCGGCCCTGATTCAGAGCGAGCACTCTGTCAGAGCGTCCGGCTCTGAATCAGGCCCTGTGATCGCAGCTCTGTAATCGCACGCAGTGCTGCTGTGTAAATATGTTAATGTCTGTAACCACTTAGCCAGCATAGAGACACCCACTACTGCTTTCTCAGATCTGTAATACCTCGCAGTCCTGCGTACACATCGGTAACATCAGCCCATCAGGCACAATTACAGCAGCTCTGACCTGTCTCAGAAATTGCAAGTCTTATCGCATGCAGTGAGTATTCAAGATACGTATGATGTTGAAGTGGGTAATTTATGCAAAAGCATTCAAACGGACAGGCACGCCTGCTTTTGTGCGCCCACTACCCCGTCATCACCTCCAAACGCTTACGGCCTGTTACGCACTCTGCAATGGATTCCTATGTGCGTGAATGATTGCAGTGCAGTGCATACCGATCTGCGTATGTGGTTGCAATTGCGATCCATGCTGAATCAGGCCCTGTGTGTACTTTTTTTTTTCCTGAGGCGAACAATATTGCTTGGCCTCTGTGGAATAATTTGTTAAATTAAAAACTAAGGAATATCTTTTTATGAAAATAGCTGGATTTGGGTGGAGGAGAGGGGAGCCCCAAAATTTATTGCACATGGTGCTAGTAGACCTGGGGATGGCCCTGACAATCAGTGAGGAAGGGGGGGGGGGCATTGATATAAAGAGCGGTCACTAATGGCCCTGGGTGTAACAATAAGTATTAAAGGATGGGTGGGAATTAGAGGGTAGGGGATATGATGCTAGCAAGCAGGGCCCTCTTCTATATCTCTCAGTTATTACCCTGTTTTGTTCTATAAATGTTTCCAATTGTAAAGCGCAATGGAATATGCTGCGCTATATAACAAACTGTTAATAAATATATGATGCAATCAGTGAAGGGGGAAAGTAATATAGAGTCTATGATTGAGAAGTTTAATAATGGGAAGGCGTGCAGTTGAGCGCGGAATGCTAACATGATGTAGGCGGGCCGCGATCCATATCTGAGTATATGATCAATTTGCATGAAGTCTGGCTCTGATGAGTTGTGAATCTTATGCGGCCCATACACAGTGCGATAAAGCAGCAGATCCGATTTGGCTGCTATATCGCACAGTGTATGGCCATGATATCGTACAAAGCGTTCTCCCGTGGGGTTGTACTCCGCATCCCCTGAACTTACTGCAGAATCAGGCGATCAGGGAATACGATATGCGATTCTATGCATTGCTATGTGGGTGAGGAAGGGGGGACTCGGCATATCGGGCGGTTGGCCACCCTATAGCACCGTGTGTGCGGACCGCGCGATATGTCGGACGTCGGATCCCCTGTCGCCTCGCACGGTGCCATCGCACCGTGTATGGCCGACTTTGTAGCGTAGCCTGGCCCATTTCTATGATAAATACAAATGTGAATCCTTGGTGTTTTAGCTCTACTATTTTGGAAAGAGCAGACTGAATAGGATAGCTATGGGCCAGGGCTCTTTTGAAGGTGGCTATTTTAACATACATTGATTGCACTTTCTATGAAATCAGGTGTTGAAAGTTTAAAAAACATATTTTGTCTTATATTTGCACTGTGTTTTTATGTGCCTTTTTAATATTTGCAATGTTTGTAATGTTTAAAGCTTTAAAATATTGTTTATAATGCTATGGATTGTTAGAGGGGGAATCGGTATGTAAAGCTGGCGGCTGTTTAGCCACTGGATCAAATACCGACAGCGGCAGTCCGACGGATCGAAATTACCCACTTCAAGGGAAGAATTTCAAGGGAATTCGTACAACTGATCTTACCAACTTTGAATCTATTACCGTGTATGGGGGCCTTAACAGCTAAGGCAGGTCAGACCTCACTCAGGTATTGCTGACTTCAGCGTACAGTATGAGGCTTCAGGCTGCGTATGGTATTGCAGTGACTAATTTATGCACACCCCTGCAACGCCATCCCAACACACTGGCACGCCTGCTTTCACCCGTCACCACCCACAAACGGTACTTAGTGTTCACTCTAGGTTCAGCAGAAGGCAGGGCGTCGGACCTAGAGCATGTCGGGCGCATATGCCCAGCATCAATTCACCGGCAGTGACCGATGCTCCGCCGTTTTCCCCTCCCGCGGGACACTGCGGGTGGAGGACAGAACCCTCAGGCTGAAACAGCCTAGCGGGAACGCTAGGTACTTCCTGTCAATCACTCTGCCATGGGTCTGCAGACACACTGCGCTTTCATTCCCGATCGCAGTGGCTAGTTCGCGCATGCGCAGATCGCTAAGATTGTCTGACTGCGTGCGTCTTAGCTCTTGCAATCCTTGCTGAGTCAGGCCCTGTGAGCAGCATCGCCGAGGGACCTTGGCGTATGCGTAGTGCGACCGTGACGCATGTACAGTCTGATGATAATTGCTCAATTGTGTAAATAACAGCATTGCATACATATATACAAGAGTAATAGAAAAAACTATTCCACTTGAGGGTGCGCGATATCATAGATTAACTAAGACACAGATGTAAAAAATCATTAATATTTAATAATATAATATAAAAGTACTAGTTCTTGGCTAGGCTTGCATAAAACCATACACCACACAATTCCAATAATACATATATATATAATTATAATGGAACAATATCCTGATATATCCCCACTTAACTATTGATAAACAATAACGTGCCTAGAAACCACTTGAGCAAGCAGCCGATCATATTCTTTCACAATCTCACTCTAGGTAGCAATGCTACAATGCTGCAAGGATTGTTCATATATCCTATCCAATATCAATTGATGATCTCTTATTCATTTATGGAGAAAATATGAAAGGTCCTTTATCAAATGAGGAATAGAACCTCTTAAGTGGCTTCTTCTTGTGGAAAAAAACAAAAAGCAGTTGGGTATAATGGTATCAACTACTCCGATGTAATAGAGCTCTCACTGGCCGTATCTCGTTTTCAATCCGACATCAGTCTTCAACACAAATACCATCCGGTAAGTATCCACAGATATGCCAGGGGTCAGGACTGGTCCAAACAATGTCCCTATATAATCGGGACATTGTTTGGACCAGTCCTGACCCCTGGCATATCTGTGGATACTTACCGGATGGTATTCGTGGAGACTCGGATGCTGGATGCGATTCCCTCTATACACGCTATACGCTAAAAAGATTAAACACCGGAGCCAGCCAGGAGTGTTTGATACAAGACTGAGTACGCCCATTATTATTCCATATAGGGCGATACATGACTTATGAATGATAGTAAATATCCATTACTCCTTGGCAAAATATGGCGGGTGTTGCGCTAACAGCGGTGAAGACTGATGTCGGATTAAAAACGGGATACGGCTAGTGAGAGCTCTATTACATCGGAGTAGTTGATACCATTATACCCAACTGCTTTTTGTTTTTTTCCACAAGAAGAAGCCACTTAAGAGGTTCTATTCCTCATTTGATAAAGGTCCTTTCATATTTTCTCCATAAATGAATAAGAGATCATCAATTGATATTGGATAGGATATATGAACAATCCTTGCAGTATTGTAGCATTGCTACCTAGAGTGAGATTGTGAAAGAATATGATCGGCTGCTTGCTCTAGTGGTTTCTTCTAGGCACGTTATTGGTTATCAATAGTTAAGTGGGGATATATCAGGATATTGTTCCATTATAATTATATATATATGTATTATTGGAATTGTGTGGTGTATGGTTTTATGCAATCCTAGCCAAGAACTAGGTACTTTTATATTATATTATTAAATATTAATGATTTTTTACATCTGTGTCTTAGTTAATCTATGATATCGCACACCCTCAAGTGGAATAGTTTTTTCTATTCCTCTTGTATATATATAATCTCTAACCGTTAAGTAGTAACAGATCTACTTTATTGGGGAGCAGTGTACTATAGATTATGATATTATTAACAATCTAACATCATCAGATTAATTTAATAGCGCCTGGAGACTGAGTTTGTGGTTAACTCATTTTTGTTCTGCATTGCATACATATCTGAATCAGGCCCCTAGTCAATAAAAGCATCCACAAATACAGTCGGACATCACCAGAAAGAGGTAGAATCTCTGATTTGTCTACATTGCTTTTGTAACCAGAAAAGGACCCAAAATGTAAAAAAACTGTGTGAGATAGAAACAATAACATGTCGTCTGCGGATAATGCTCCTGCAGATCAACTTCACCGACCAGGATCCCCTGCAATAGAGGAGATTGTCTAATAGCAATGGCTAATGGTTCCAACGCAATTGCCAAAAGGAGAGGTGACCAGGGGCATCCCTGCCTAGTGCCACGTTGTAGAGAAAAGGGAGCAGAGAGGTACCCATTGCACAAAACTGGAGAGGGTGAAGTGTAATATGTTTGCAAGTCAAAACCTCTTCACGGTGTCATATAAATGAGGCCATAGCACCATGTGAAAGACCTTCTGTGCATCCAATGACATAACAACTTTCTGTTTTTTGAATGATAATTGTATTGGATTGCAGAGAGGACTCGTCTAATATTTAGAACAGAGTGTCTACCAGATATAAACCTTGTCTGGTCTGGGTGTATAATGGTGGGCAATATCTGTTTAATTCCCCTTTCACACCACTGAAATTACCTGGTTTATTGCTGGCTCGCTGTGAAAGGGTCCTTGAAAAATAACCTGGGTCGAGTGCTCCACCAATCCAACCCGGGTTGCGTGCAGGGTTGGACACGGTAACGACCCGGATTACGGGACAGTATGAAGGGTCAGACCCGAGTCATCTAACACGGGTCATGCCTAAAATGAGCTGATTGGTGGCAATCACCACCCATTTTTTATGACCTCACAAGTTTAGCTGGGCAGACACGTGTTCAGTGTGATTGGGGTCTGACCTGAGTCTCATCAGGGACTGACCTGTGTTCAAAATCCCAGGTCAGGCACAGGATTTTGATGTGAAAGGGGTATTAGTCTTTCTGCCAGTATCTTTGTTAAAACTAGTTCACTTAGATTACAACCAGCTTTAGGGAGCACCATCTAGATAGAAGAATTAAAATATGTTGGTATGTTACTCTTTTCAAGAATATATGTATAAGTGTTGGGCAGATCTGGCGGGGAGAATATGCTAAAAATCAGCAGCAAGTCCATTGGGACCTGAGGCCTTTCCCTGTTTTAGTTGTGAGATAGCTTTTCAGATGAAATCTGTAGTATGGGCAAGTCTTCCCAAAACTGCGGACCTCCCAGTGAGGTTGGAGATGGACATGAATACAGGGTTGCATAATTGTCTTGCAGGACCTCTGCAATTTGAGCACTAGAGGATGTGGAAGATCCATCTGATAGACGGAGAGGGTGGACAACCATGGGTGGTCTCGCACCCTTTAGCAGATTAGTAAGATGTTTATCTGTCTTATTAACCAAATTGGTGATACCTATAGTCTTTATTGTAACGAGTTTCCATTTTCACAAAGAGACCATCAAATTAAGATGTGGATGCCAGGTATTTGACACTATTGGATTTGATTTAAACTTCTGATAAACGGAAGTGAGTTGTTGCTAAGCTGTGATTCAGGCACCAACTGTTTTCTGTATGCAGAACTATAGGACATAATGACTCTCCGCACCACTGCTTTGGACACCTGCCAAAACGTGGGATAAATTATTCAAACGTTATTTCTCCAAGGCCGCTTCTACTTTATTAGGAAATTTTAGTGATTGGGATAAGTGGGAAGGGAACCTCCTCTATTTGTAAGGATCTGTATCTTGATCAATGTGAAGTTCCAACGCTGCGCTTCAATTCTGACTCTCAAAGCCTCCACACTCACTGCCACACATGTAAATCTGAGGCAATTTGTACCCGAGGTAGTGTCATGGCGTGGGCATGTGTGGCTGCCAATGGAACTGGTTCCCTTGTATATATTGATGATTTGACTGCTGACAAAAGCAGTAGAATGAATTCTGAAGTGTTTCGGGCAAAATTATATGCTCATATTCAGTCAAATGCTTCAGAACTCATTGGACGGCGCTTCACAGTGCAGATGGACAATGACCCGAAGTATACTGCTAAAGCGACCAAAGACTTTTTTAAGGCTAAAATGTGGAATGTTATGCAATGGCCAAATAAATCCCCTGATCTGAATCCGATTGAGCATGCATTTCACTTGATGAAGACGAAACTGAAGGGAAAATGCCCCAAGAACAAGCAGGAACTGAAGACATTTCCAGTAGAGGCCTGGCAGAGCATCACCAGGGATGAAACCCAGCGTCTGGTGATGTCTATGCGTTCCAGACTTCAGGCTGTAATTGCCTGCAAAGGATTTGCAACAAAGTATTAAAAAGTGAAAGTTAGATTTAGGATTGTTTAGTTTGTCCCATTACTTTTGGCCCCTTAAAAAGTGGGAGGCACATATAGAAACCGTTGTAATTCTTACACTGTTCACCTGATTTGGATGTAATTACCCTCAAATTAAATCTGAAACTCTGCAGTTAAAGCACATCTTGTTTGTTTCATTTCAAAGCTATTGTGGTGGTGAATAGAGGCCAAAATATGAAAATTCGGTCAATGTCCCAATATTTATGCACCTGACTGTATTTCTTTACCTTATTGTGCTGAAACTTTGACATAGACCTGCTTATGGTCTTAAATTGTAGTCCAGTCCCACTGCGTTGTCTAACCTGGTTCAGTACTCTGATTGAGATGCAGGCCCCCACTGCATTGCCTAGTCTGGTTCTGGTCTCTATTACTCCAGTGTCACTATTTGCTGATATGCTTCTGGTCTCTATAACCCAGTCCCATTGAGATGTGAGACCTGCTTCTCTGATCGTAGATCAGTTCTACTGGTCGAATATCCAGTCTACTATATTTGAATAGTATAGTTGCCATTTTTAAATAATTTGCTAGTCTACTTGTTTATAGCCTGTTTTAATGTATCTGAACCCACACGGTACAGTCAGGCAAACTTTAGTGCAAAACAACCCCCATTATGGTATGGTTGCTCAACATGATTATAATGAATTGTTTTGTATTTTAAATGGTCATCTTTAAAAATAAATAATAATAATATATATATATATATATATATATATATATATATAATATACAGTATGGAAACATGGCAAGTATTGTATATTCAAAAAAGGGATAACTTATATAATGCGGTTTGACACTATTGAAAATCGCAGAGATTTCCAAGGAAAAACATTTCTAGGGACAAACCTTTCCAAAAATGGGCCTGTCCAGTGAAATAAAGTACAGTTGGGAACTATGGCTCTGCCACATTGCAACATCGGATGTGTTCCGGTTCTCTGTACATACGTGACATCTATTCATCAAAGGCCATCCTGTTTTTTTTTTTTATTTAAACAGAACAAAACCAGGCATAAAGGTGCTAGATGAATATGAGATTTTTAAAGAAACCAATGACTTCTGCTTGTTTCGCTGCAAACTCAGGGCCTGATTCAGAGCCGAACGCTCTTACCAGAGCGCTCGCTCTGAATCAGGGCCCTCCTCCATGAAAATGGAGCGTCCTCCTGGACGCTCGCATAGCTGTGGGTCACCACCCACAGCTTATGCGAGCGACCATCGGGCTTGCGACGGAGACCATGCGGTAGGGTCTCGCTGCCGCAAGCCCTGGAGTGATTTTGGCTCTATCAGAGCCAAAATCACTCCCACTGACATCACTAGTGATGTCAGTGGGGCCGACTTCAGATGGTAGGCGTTCCCATGGGAACGCCTCCGTCTGGCAGCCACGCCCACCAAAGGGGGCGTGCTGTCAATCAACATCGACAGCACGCCCCCTTTGGTGCGAGACCCGGAGCGACGGAGATCCCGTCGCTATCCGGGTCTCGCGCATGCGCACGACGGAGCTCCATCCGTCGTGCGCATGCGCTTTGGGGCAACTTCGACCCGCTTGCGAGCGGGTCTGAATGACCCCCTCAGTCACGTAGCTCTAGAGATCACTATAATAATTTTCCAAAAAGTTACATTGCCAGATATCACTGCTTCCTGTACCATACTTCCACTGTACATATAAACTTACCATAGCATTTATAACACTGCTAAGTCTTCAGATGTTCCGTGGCTAACTTCACAAACATTCTGAATTCTTTTGTAGTCAATACTATAATAAAAGAAAGAAAAAATACTGGGTTTGACCTCTCACAACAGTTCATGAAATAGTGTACTGTAAATAATAACTTAGGGCTTTGTGACTTCTGACGCTAGGGCCCAGCAATGCTCCTGTAAACATGGTTAGCAGTGACATGAGTACTGTATACTTTCATATAAGTGCTGTCATTTTAGCATATACTTCTAACACTGTCAAGCAACATCAGGTGTAAACCAGGTACATATACGGGATGTAGTTATCAGACCTGCGGGCTCGATACCGACAGAGGAATCCCAACAAGAGAACTAAGATAGGCATCGAAATACCGACCCCTATCTTAATTCTGACACCAGAACGTCGGAGGATGGCAGCATGAACGAGGTAAGTCCAGGGCACCATGAGCATTAGCCACGGGAAGGGAAGTTAGGTTTAGAGAGCGTAGCGTGGTTGGGGTTTTGGGGGGATATTAGGGTTAGGCACCCCTAGGGGGGAGGGTTAGGCACCACTGGGGGGAGGTTATTGTTAGGCACTAAGGAAGGAGGGTTAGGTTTATGCACGAAGGGGGGAGACTTAGGTTTAGGGACTGACGGGAAGGGTTAGGATGCGAGGTGGGGGAGTTAGGGTTAGGTTACAAAAAGGGAGGGTCGGGACTAGTGGGTGGGTAAGTATACTTACCCAACCCCTGTCGGGATACCAACCATGTGGATGCTGCTGTCGGTATTCTGACAGCCGGCATTACATACTGATTCTGCATATACTACTGCTTTCTCCTGTTGTAAAATTTGGAGCACATTCTACCTTTGCAGAGCAGGACGATTCTAGAGATACGTCTATCTCTGCAAGCTATGCAACATGCTTATTGGTCGCATTTTACGGCTGCATTTTTGGCAAAAAATATGTCTAACTCTACTGTACATCAGACCGTAATGCTTATCTGATCTTTTCATGTGTGCAAGTAGGTAAAATACGTCCATTCTCTGATCTACATCAATTGTGTGAAGCTTGAAGGTCATGAGTGGTCACACAATCAGAATATGCATTGTATTCTGTTGTGAACTAATGGGAACAGCCTGTTTTGAGGTCCCAGCAATGGCACTTGGAGTCCCGGAATCATTGTACACTAACACTTGCGGTATCAGACATCATGGCATACTGACACTGTGTTCATACCGACACGTGGATTCATAGAACTATGGTCACTGACACTTGGGGCTCAATCCAATTAGGTGCAAATTACTGCGAATAAATGCTGCTGTATGCCACACTGATGGTACCACCGGATTTGCACATTTCTGTTCGTAGCCCCATGGGGCTGTGAGCAAAAATGTGTGAGATCGGGCAGTGAGGGGTGCAAATTGCTGTGCTGTTGTCGGCATTTCTATGGCGTTGCAACAGCAATTTGCCCCCTTTGCACCTCATTGGATCGAGCCATTGGATTCCTTAGAAGACTATGGTTCACTTGCACTTAGAGTCCCTATATTGACACTTGGCGTTCCAGATCTATGGCACACTGACACTTGGGGGGCCGAGAATTATGGTACACTGACACTTGGAGTTAGAACTATGACACATTGTCACATGGGGTCCCTGGACTATGGTATATTGACATTTGGCATTCCAGATCTATAGTACGCTGACACTTGGGGTCTCGTAACAATGGTAAACTGACCATTGGGGCCCCAGCACAATGGTGCACTGATATCTGATGTTCCAGATAAAACACAGATAACAATTTAGGATTATTTTTCTTAAAAATATGCTAACATTTCTCTCACTGTGTAGTGTACAAGCTTGAAGCCTGCAGATTTAGCTGTAAACTTTATTTTCAACAATTACTTTTACCAGTAACATTTCTGTGTTTATGTTGCAGTTAATCAGATTATTTTAAATGCTCAATTATGGTTTAGCCCACATATAGTAAGCTCTCTTGTCTTATATGTTTATATTGTAAATATTTTATATATAGCACCAACAATTTAAGTTAGAGAATATGTGACTATAATCTTTTCATTTTGAGTTTCTTTCCAGTATCTCACTATTTCAAGAAGCTGCCATTAAGATTTTTGCTGTAATATGTTATAGTATGTAGAATTAAATTAAATTGAACATTGAAAATTGCTTGAATGACATGACAAAAAGAAGCAACCAAACATATAGTCATGTCACAATAAGCCTTCTCTTCCAGTATATTTCTTAGTAACTTACAGATTGGTTGACATACATCTAGCCTCCTGGCTCGTTAAATTAGGCGCGCCGTGCTATGGCGTGACTCGGTAGCGCTGAGCGTCTTTTTGTGTGTCTTTTTTACGTTCAAATGCATCTTATTCGCATAGCGATGTGGATAAGATGCTTAAGCAGCTTCTGCTGATTAAAATGATATGTAGCATGCCTATGTTCTCTGAGCGAGTGCGGGTGTATCTGCATGCGAAATGTTACGTTACAGTGTCAGCGGCTGTAACACTGTAACGTAGTGATTAGCATGCAGATACACCCGCAGTCACGCGCAGAACATAGGCATGCTGCATATCATTTTAATTAGCAGAAGCTGCTTGTGCAAATAAGACGCATTTGAAGGTAAAAAGACGCTGGAAAAGATGCTTAGCACTGCCGAGTCACACTGAGCTCCCGCATTATGTGTGGCGCGACTTGTAGCGCACGGAGGATAGATGTATGTGGGCACATCTGTAGTGACGTCTTGTAACATGCAGCTAACTCCTGAATATACATTCTGCCTGGTCTGTGATGTAGAGGTCGTGCATCATGAAATTCTGATTGCCAGCACAGTGATTTCACCTAGGCATAGGCTATAAAATATAGACTAGGTGCAAAATATTCCACAATTTGATGAAGCATTTGGATGTGATTGAGCATAGACATACCTCACAACTGTCCCAATTTTGGAGTGACAGGACGGAATAGCAGACCTCAAAGGGGTGGTACTTGCATGGAAATTGGTGAAGTTTAGCACAGCAGAGAGTGTACTTGTGGGGATCGGTGCTTATTTTGTCCCATTCGGCATGCCTTAGTGTTGGGAGGTATTTGTAGGTGGTGTTAGTGGAGGTGAATGTCCAGGGCAAAAGCAGCATTTCTAGAAGAGGGGTAAATTCTTGCTTTTGGAACATAACAGAAGAGCATTGCTGCAATAAACCGGTAGTAGTTTTTGGTGGCCAGATTGTTTTACTATGAATAACAAGTATGTAAACTTTTGTTGGTTAATCATTTATTCAGTACTTTAAATGTAGACAAAATCCAATTTCATTCTGCACTTATGAAGTAGTAATATTAGTGTATGTTATCCGGAGAGTAGTAATTACATACGTACAGAATAAATACAAATAGAAAATAAGACCAAATACCGAAAAAGACTTTCGTCATACAGAAGTGGAGCTGTGTAGTTGTCTATATATACAGAATAAAAGCATAATATAAACACATTTGTAGCATCACAATATGTAGTGTAGGATAGTGACAGCTGGGGGACGCCAGTGAGCAGAGTATGGCCTCCTATGTGAGCAGCTGTGCATTTATGTACGCAACTGCTTTCCGCGACATTGCCATATGACGTTCAGCCACCTCCCCTGTTACCTCCCAGTCACTGTATTAGGTCATTGGGAAAAGCATGTTGAAAAGTTTAGTATAGAGCACAGGTTCTCAAACTCGGTCCTCAGGACCCCCCCAAACAGTGCATGTTTTCCATGTCTCCACACTGAATCAAGTGAAATAATTAGCTTTACCTGTGGACCTTTTAAAATGTGTCATTGAGTAATGATTACACCTGTGCACCTGCTGGGTGACCTGCAAAACGTGAACTGTGAGGGGTCCTGAGGACCGAGTTTGAGAACCGCTGGTATAGAGAATAGTCAGTTGTGGTGTTGCCTATGTTTTGGAAGGAGCAGCAGAATTAAAAAAACAATATTCAATTCTCTGTACACCTCACGGTAGAATACGGTACCCCAACATTGCCAAGCTTCCTGAGCACCTCTATAGGATGCAAGAGAAATTTGGTGATGTTAGTGGTCAGAAATTGCCACTGCAAAGTTGATCTACAGCATCACTTTTTTCTCATCCGTTTCCAATACAATAGGGGAAAGCGGGGAAAATCTTGGCAACAGAAATAACCCTCTAAAAACATACTCTGATAGTGCATTATAAGTGATGCTTTTAATTTGGACAATTTTAGGCACAATTTGCACAAAAACGATACATCGGAACGATACATCGTTTAAAAACATGCAAATCGTGCAGTTTCCAGGAACGATAACGATCCGATGCACGGTCCCGCGGGCCGTTTTTCGTATCTTCACATCTTACATACTGCAGGTAAGAGCTGGCAATCACCTTAACGATGCACTGGAAATCATTGAGGACGCACGATAGGTCGTTAGTCACATTGCACAGTTTAGTAAGATATCGTCTGTCCAGGAGTGTTGGGGAATTGCCCAGGGAGTTCAAGGGAAATCAGCGGCGGGGTATCACCATGGAAACCCCGCTGCTAAGCGTTCATTGGCTGAGAGAGTTCATCTCCCGTCTCTCAGCCAATGAACGGCTCCCTCCATTGTAGTCAATGGTGGGAGCCGCAAGGTTATTAAAGTTTACCCCGCGGTTCCCACCATTTACTACAATCGAGGGAGTCGTTCATTGGCTGAGAGACGGGAGATGACCTCTCTCAGCCAATGAACGCTTAGCAGCGGGGTTTCCATGGTGATACCCCGCCGCTATGCTCTCATTCGGGAAGTACCGTTCTATAGAATGGTACTAAGTTCGTGGATCGGGTTTTCTTTTATTTTTTTGCCAAGTCCGGGGATGCCTACTTTGGAACGAAGAGGACAGAACCTCGCATAGGAGATGGTGAGTATGTTCTTTTTTCACAGGTCCCCTATGGATACTTTACCTGACAAGTGGACCGATGCTACAGGGTTACATAGGTGAGTATGTGTACATGTGTGTGTGTGTGTGTGTGTATGTATGTTTAATAAACTTATATTGTCGCGGTTGTATCCTGTGTTTTTTTGAAACATTTTTTTACAGGTGAACTACAGGTACTAGTGGGCCCTTAATGCCCTGCATGCTGGTACTTGTGGTTCTCCAAGTACCAGCATGCGGGGCAGGCTTGCTGGGACTTGCAGTTCTACTTGTAAAGACAGTGTTTGATATTCTTTATTTACACCACACCACACTATCAACCCGCTACACACCGCCACCAGGCTATCAGCTTGGGCCTGGGGTGCCCTGGAGAGGGTGACCCCTTTATTGGGGGGGTCCCCAGCTCTCCAGGGATGCCCGGCCTGGGCTGACTAGCGGTTAGGGCTGATGCTGCGGCTGGGGGGCCCGGTGAAAGGGCTCCCCTTGCTGTGGCATCAGCCCCCCGCTAGAAAAAGTCCAATGCTGGTTCTGGAACATACAGGGGAACCCTACAAATTTTTTTCCCCTGTATTTCCAGAACCAGGACCGGATCAGAGCCCAGAGCTGGTTGCGCAGAATACGGGGGACCCCTACGTTGTTTGTCCCCCGTATTTTGGCAACCAGCGCTGGTTCTGACTAGCCCGGTGCTGGTTGTGCTTAAGTACAGGGAACCCCTATGTCGTTTGTCCCCTGTATTTAAGCACACCCAGCACTGGATCACTAATGCCCGGGGCTGGTTGCTCTTTTTTTGGGGGGTGCACGCCATTTTTTTCTTTTTTTTTACACAGGTTTTTTTTTTTTTTTTTACCACAGCAGCACAAATGGGTCTCACGGACCCGTCAGTGCTCTGTGTCAATGACACAGATGCAAGTAGCACGGATCTCCTGGTCCATGCGTGCATCTGTGTCATTGAAATACACAGCAGCACAGACGGGTCTCACTGACCCATCTGTGCTCTGTGTCACTGTCAATCACACAGATGCATGTATCACGGATCTCACGAGTCCGTGCTACATGCAAATGAGCACCATAATGCTGATTGGCTGAGAGCCGTGACAGACGGCTCTGTCAGGCAATCAGCACTTTGCCCATTAAAGGCAAAGGCATTTTTTTTAAATGGCCGCTCGAGGCAAAACCTCGAGATCCGACAGCAGATCTCGAGGTTTTGCCTCGGGAGAGGGATTCGGGGCAGACAGGGAGATCCGAGCTTGGGCTCGGATCGCCCCTGATCCCCGAAGTTCGGGTGGGTTCGGTTCTCAGGGAACCGAACCCGCTCATCCCTAGTCTGAAGCATCCTAAGGACACTCCAGGTGTCACTGCTGGATAGATTCTGGCTGCAGGGTGCCATTCTCAGCACCCTGCTAGCCTGATGAAGCTGGCAGAAAAAAAGCTTTGAGGGCCAGACCAAATGGTTCCGGGGGCCTTATATGGCCCCTGGGCCTGAGAGTCCCTAGCCCTGATAAACCCTCCATACATATTGGGGAGGAGGAAGGTAAGTATCAACAATAGAGAGCACAATACACTCATTATTCTCACACAAAGTCAAGAAAATGAAGTACCCACATGATAATACCTTATAACTTAAACGTTCGTATACTCTTTGTTGATTTTAGTTCTGCTTTTAACACAGTCATTCCCGTCTCACTAACATCTAAGTTGTTTGACTTGGGGTTAAGTGGGCTTATTTGTAACTGGGTTTTAAATTTTTTAACTGACAGACCACAAGTAGTTAGAATTGGAGGTGCTGTGTCGGGGGAAGTGTTGATCAAGACTGGTGTTCCCCAGGGTTGTGTTCTCAGCCCCTTATTATACTCGCTATTTACCCACGACTGCGTGTCGACTTCTGATTCTATGAAAGTCATCAAATTTGCTGACGATATTGCAGTCGTTGGGTTAATTAGCGGGAATGATGAGTCCCATTATAGGAAAGAGATCAAAGATTTGGGTTTCTTGGAGTGGTGAAAATCAATTGCTCCTAAATGGTGATAAGACAAAAGAACTGGTAATTGATTTTCGTAGGAGATGTTTAGAGCAGAAATTGCCAGTGTCTATTAACAACCAGGATGTTGATACAGTCGAGTCTTTTAAATTTCTGGGTATCCAGGTTGCGGCAAATTTGACATGGTCTTTAAACACACTGTCCCTAATTAAAAAGGCGCAACAGCGCTTGTTTTTCCTAAGACGTTTGAGGGCTTCGGGAGTTAGTAAAGTAACTATGCTAAACTTTTACAGATGCTCAATTGAGAGCATTCTGATGTTTGGTATTATTATCTGGTATGGCAACTGCACAGCGAGTGAAAGGAGTGCACTGGAACGGGTTGTTAGGACTGCCAGCAAAATCATTGGCGTGCAGTTGACAACTATTCATGATGTTTATGGGCTTAGGGTTCTAAAGAGAACCAAGGGTACTATATCGGATCCAAGCCATCCATTTCATGAATTTTTTGATAAGCTCCCGTCTTTAAAGCGGTTCAGAGTACTTCGGGCACGTACGAGTCGCTTGAGGGTTAGTTTTCTTACATCTGCTGTGTGCATGCTGAATGCTACGAATGTATCTCTTTAGTTAATTTAACTTTACTATTGTCATGTAACTGTCTGTGATAACCTTTACCATAGATTGCTATTCACTGTTTTTATTTTAGCGTGTTTCTGTGCAATGTAATTTCGTCTGCCAAACTTGTTTTGCTGATGACAACAATAAATACAATACAATACAATATGAAATGTAGTAGCAAGTAGTAGGGATGTAGGTAGTCCTATTATTACATGGATCTACTGACAATTAGGTGTTATACTATAAATATCACTTCAAAGTTTATATTAGAACATTAAGATAAACCTATACATCCCTAAAAACTTAGAACAAAAAAAGCCTATGTTCAATTAATAGGCTACACGTTGTAGAACATTGGTAGATAAGGCACAAATTTACTTAATAGTTGGATTTCCTGCTAGCAATATCCATATAAACAGGTGGATGACACAAAATAAGATAATCACTTTTGTTATGTGAGCATATATCTATGATATTATAACCTGAGCTAGTCAAATGTTAATTACGAGTACCCAAAAATGAAATAAGTGTAAACAAGATGTTGTGATTAGTGGTAGTGGACGGTAATAGGAGAAAAAGTAGTCCGACTTTAGTATAATCCCTCTCTCTTCTGTCTTGCCACACGTCTGAGCATTCTATGGCAGATCAGAGAGCGGGATGTGGTTAATATAGCTACGGCCGGGATGCCGGCTGCCGGAATCCCGATCAGCGTTGGAATTCCGACAGCCGGCAACCCGATCTTAAGTATACTGGGGCCGGGTAGGTGTTATCCTCGGGGGGTAGGGGGAGGGTTCAGTTTAGATACCCTGGGGGGGGGGGAGTTTGGGTTAGGCTGCAGGAGGGGAAAGGTTAGGGTTAGGCTCCAGACAGGGGGGGTTAGGTTAAGGAACTAAGAGGGGAGGGTTAAGGTTAGGCACTAAGGGGGGAGGGTTAGGTTTAGGCACTTCCCGGGAGGGTTAGGGGGTGAATAGAGCAGGGGAACACTACTTACCGTTCCCCTGTCGGGATTATAGGCGTCAGGATGTCGCTGTCAGTCTATTGACAGCCGGCATCTTGACTGTTGGGGTAATACCGATTCCCAGAGAGCAGAGGGACAGAAGTCGGTATAGTGTTAGTGGAGTGTAATAGTATAAAAAGTAGGGATGTGCAGGCTCGGTTTTACTCGGATTTACTCGGTTCTTATCGCCACTTTACCGCAAATTCGGATTTATTATATTGGCTATCCAAAACACATGATAGACGATAGCCAATAAAATGCCGTTTAAAGATCCGAGTAAAACCGAACCCGCTCACCCCTAATAAAAAGTATTCTGACTTTAGTATGCCCCCGCCTCTTCTGCCTTGCTGTGTATCTGAGCATTCTACAGTAGATCAGAGACCAGAGGGATAGAAGCTAGTATAAAGGGATAGAAACTAGTATAAAATAAAGATAAGGAACTACTGCTGTAAGGACTGTAACGGGACAGCACAGGGAGGTCTCACTACATACATCAGACACAATTAACATAATTAAATATTACTTATATAGCACAGTATATTCTGTTGTGCTTTACATTTGGGAACAAACAGTAATAAAACAAGCCTGGGTAATAACAGACAGACATAATGGTAAGAGGCAGTGCCGGCTTCAGGTCTACTAGCAGCCTGTGCGAGAAATTTTGGACTAATTAATAGCTTTAATAACCGAAAAAAAATATTTTCTAGTGTCTAATTAAACAAATTATTCCGCAGAAGAGAAACAAACAAATACCAAGGAGTCCAGCCCCCACAGGGAAAAAAACACACAATCATTGTCCTTGACAGGGAAATAAACACACACATTCTCCCCGAAAGGGAAAATAAAACACAAACATTGTTCCCGACAGGGAAAATAAAACACAAACATTGTTCCCGACAGGGAAAAAAAACACACATTCTCCCCGACAGGGAAATAAACACACACATTCTCCCCGACAGGGAAAATAAAACACAAATATTGTTCCCGACAGGGAAAAAAAACACACACATTTTCCCCAACAGCGAAAAAACACCCACCTTGGGCCCCATATGAAAAAAACAACACACACACACACACACACACACACACACACACACACACACACACACACACACACACACACACACACACACACACACACACACACACACACGGGGGTTCATTTATGTTGGGATCCAATTAACCTACCAGTATATTTTTGGAGTGTGGGAGCAAACCGGAGCACCTGGAGGAAACAAACGCAAACACAGGGAGAATATACAAACTCCACACAGTTTGGGCCGTGGTGGGAATTGAACCCACAACCTCAGTGCTATGAGGCAGTAATGCTAACCATATATAGAGATGTGTCCACATAATCTTACCTCCGAGCATTACAAGCCGCGTTAAACATAACTCGTGAGTGCCGTGCAACTTGGCAGCGCCGATCGTCTTTTCATGCAACTTTTAACCTTCAAAGGCATCTTATTCACAAAGTGAATAGGACACACGAGCAGCTTCTGCTAATTAAAATGATATGCAGTATGCCTATATTCTGTGTTCAGCTGCTGTAACACTGTAATGTAGCATTTATAATGCAGATACACCCGCAGTTACACACAGAATATAGGCATGTCGCATGTGCTTCCTATTCACATCACTTTGTGAATAAGACGCATTTACAATAATATTCAGTTTCACTCACCAATAAATTCAGTTTCAGCCCCAGTCCAGGAGTTCATGCCAGCCAGTGGCACTTGCTTGCTGCAGCCTGGAGTGCTGTTCCCAACTTCCCCGGCCCAAGTCCACACGCTGCCCGGGCTGCCCTCAGTAGTGATTGTGACAGACTCACTGAGGTGATTCAATTGTTTTTTGGAATTTAGCTCCCATCTAAAGTGCTCGGGAGCTATTCAATTGATTTGCGTGAGGTGCGAGCAGAAATCTGCGTAAACTACCTGGCTTTGGGGTTGGTTGTGAGCACGCTGTAACTGCTGTGCGCCCGCTACTTAGCATGGGAGAAGCTGCTTAATGTGGCTAATCCCGCGCATTCTTGCTCACAAAATGGGCTGTCGCAGAAAATAATTGAATGGCTCCTGCACACTTAGGGGTAAATTTACTAAAGTGAGAGTTTTTAGAAGTGAGTTTTAAAAGTGATGTTGCCCATAGCAACCAATCAGATTCTAGCTATTATCTTCTAGAAGGTGCTAGTTAAATGTTAAATAGAATCTGATTGGTTGCTGTGGGCAACATCACTTTTAAAACTCACTTCTAAAAACTCTCTTTAGTAATTTTACCCCTCAGCCCGGGAGCTAAATTCCCGACTAACAATTGAATTGCCCCCTATAGTGTTCAGAAAATAAAGCTCTGCCTCAGTTGCTGACAGGTGGAAAATTAGTAACAGTAAAGAAAATAATTCTAGAACTAGGCCACTATAATTATAGAAAAAAATAATATATTAGAAGACTATAATTGATATTTATTTGCATCTGATGTGTGACTTATTTTATTAAATCTTCTTGACACTGTGAGCATACCTTCATTAAGTTGACATCTGATATTAGTGATGCCATGATGAGACTGACATCGGATGTCATCCTCTGCCAACATATGCCTGCCAATCAATACTTGCAAACACGCATCCGCATCCCCTAGAAGCAAGTTAAGCTGGACGAATTAGCAGGGGAGTGGTTCCATTTACAAGGTCTTTCTGCCGTGGACCCATGGGCCCGTGTGCACGGCCCACCCCACACCCATTATAAATGCTCCTATGACAAGGGGGGAAATTTACAGTCGGATGCATTTGCTACTGTAACCCAAGAGTAAAATGTGTTCTGCAGAAATGGCGCATTTACATGTTTGTTTTAAATTGCAGATATCTTAAGAAACGTGCAACTCAAAATAAAAAATGTAAATGCATCCTCATGAAGATATATTGAAAGCACATTTTTAGCTCTGAGCTCCAGACATCATTTATTAATATGGAAATAAATCATATTTTAATGCTTAACAATAAACAAAAAGTGAATAAAAGGCATTCAATAGTTGGTATACTGCATGATAGTGCCGGCTGGTATATGTGTGGTGAATTAGTTGTTTTATTTTATGTATGTATTGAGAGGACATCTGCGTACCTAATGCTGGGTACACACTGGCAGCCAATATATCGTGTGCCCGTCGGCCAGTGTGTACCAGCGATATGTCTGTGAATTACGTAGTTCACAGACATTTCGCAACGGCTGTGCTGCACAGCCGATGGCAGATATATCTGCATATATATCTGTCCATCATGCTGTGTGTACGGGCGGTCAGCCAACCACCTGTACATGTGCAGCAGAGGCCGCAGGGAGGGGGGCATGATGACAGATGATGGTTGTTCATTGTGTATGAACAATCATCATCTGCAGATACATCTGTTACTGTGTACCTAGCTTTACAGTCTTGGACTTAGAGACAGTGGGCCAAATGTAATAGGGTGAGAGTTTAGAAAAGTGAGAGTTTCTGACACTTTTTAAACTTTGCCAATTTAATAGAGTCCAAAAACAAAGTAACAGAGCGAACTTGCATGTTTTTTTAGACTTGAAAAACTCTCACGATTTAAAATCTCATTCAGATGTTTTCCCATTTTGAAGATAAAACTCAACCAATGTGAGAGTTTACTGCTAAACTCTCACATTTTTTAAACTCTCACTCTATTACATTTGGCCCAGTGTGTTTTCAAAGTGATGATGGAATGCCCAGAGAAATGAGGGTCTTGGCAATGCCATCTCATGTTATACGGCTTAACTCCCCTCTATAATGGAAGTCCGCCAGATTAGTGGTGTGGCCAATATGTGGGGTCAAGTTGTAGTGAGAAAGTAAATGCAGGACATACAGGGGAAATGTGTCACAGAGGGAGGATGGGCTACATGGGAGGAATGAGGAAGAAATATGTTACTATAGAGGTGGGGGGACTGTGGGCCTGATTCAGAGCCGGACGCTATTTGCGGACGGTCGTTCCAAAAAAGGGGCCGGCTATTTCAATTGAGCGCTCGCTCTTTGCAGTTTGTTGACGCCTCTATGTCTGAGCGAGCGAAAAATGCGCTCGCTATTTTGTAAAGACGCCCCTTTGCCGTTCGCATCACACGTCATCTCCGGTATTTATTAGATTAATCGGGTACATCGAAAGGCATCTGAACTGCTCGCAGTGCTTGTGGTAGGTTTTTGTTACTGCTATCACTGCGAGCAGTTCAGGCTAAAAGACAACCAAGTGACGTGGTCGATGACGCTCCTTTACTAATTATGCACTCCCATTAAACGCCCTTTTGACCGTTAGGCACGCCTGCGTTCGGATCTCCACTCCCCCGTTTTCAAGCACCTTCCCCTGTTACCACCCACAAACAGTACATTCTGTCAATCAAATTAGCAGCCCCTCGCTGTTTTGCGAGCGCACGATTTCCGACCGCAATGACTGGTTTACGCATGCGCATTACGACCCATACGCATACGCAGTTGTGCGAACATCGATCTGAGCGAACGAGCGGCCGCTTACGAGCGGCCGCTTACGAGCGGCTCTGAATCAGGCCATGTGTTACTACAGGGATAGATAACTGTGTTATGGGGCAGGTTGGTGGAGAAAGGTGTGATGTCACAGCTCTGGGCTACGGGGAGTATTGAGGAAGGAATATGTTACTATAGAGGTGAGGGGGTCAAAGGAGGTACTTTGTATTACATGGTATTATATCATGATGGAGGTGGGGCCTAATGATCCGAAGAGCCTTCCCTAAAATAATTATCTGCATCACCTGTCCGGGCTTCTCCTGGAGAAGAGCAACTGAAAGTTGTTACATATGCACTTGATTCACCCAGGGGGGGGGGCTATTTTGTCAGTCCCGGGCCCCACAATTTTTGATGGCAGCCCTGAATGTGATACCCTGTGTCAGGATTCAGCCTGGGATCGGCTGTTACAGCGGCGCCAGCGGCGAGTGACATGCTGAGTATTATCCCCGGGGCCCTTTTGACTTCTACGCAATCCTCAATATAGGAGTTCCCGTGGAGGCAGTCGTGGGCGCAGCCATGCTGTCTTTCTCACCTGACCGGACCCTCCACCAATGGTAGCCTTGCCAGCTCAGATATTCAACATCAGTCGCTACTGTTATTCTCCTGTGATATTCAACATCAGTCACTACTGTTATTCTCCTGTGATATTCAACATCAGTCACTACTGTTATTCACCAGTAATATTCAACATCAGTCACTACCAATATTCTTCAGGAATATTCAACATCGGTCACTATCGATACTATTCAGTGATATTCAACATCAATTACTACCAATACTTTCCTGTGATATTCAACATTAGTCACTACCAATATTCTTCAGGAATATTCAACATCGGTCACTATCGATACTTTTTAGTAATATAATAGTCAACAGCAGTCACTAACAATATTCTCCTGTGATATTCAACATCAGTCACTACCAATATTCTTCAGGAATATTCAACATCAGTCACTACCGATACTCTTCTAGGATTTTCTACATCGTCACTACCGATATTCTTCAGTATAGTTCTACATCGGTGATTACCGATATTCATTGATATTCACCAGCCACTCAGTTGTCTTTCTTATCTCCCTGTCATTTGCTAATTCCTGTGTCCCTGATCAGGAGGCCGCGACCTGCTCATTGTGCGCAGCTAAACATATATCCCAATTGAAGGGGTCACTGGTGAAAATCACCAATGAGTTAGACTCTGCGCCTTTGGTCAGGTCTCATCAACATCCGGAATTAGCCGATGAGGAAGTCGTATGTACTTCCTCCTCGTCTACTGCTGCCTCCCCATCTAGTCACCCCGACTCCCAGTCCTCTGACTGGAGACCTCAAGGGCCAGGTCATGACACCCTGTCGTGTATACGCTGAGCAGTGTATCTGGTGGATCTATTCTAAATTTGAGATATATATTTTAACTGCTACCCAGCTGCTTTTTCCTACTCACCTCACCACCAGAGCTAGTACAGTATATTGCTGCTGCGCATGCACGGCAAAATATATAATTAGCCAGAAATATTGTATTTGCAAATAACGATATATATCTTCTTTGTTGATTCATGCAATTCAGTAAATCAATGCGGAATCCCTAGTCAGGTAGCACATTTGCGCTCTGCACAGGACGATCTTCGTCCCTTGGGCCTGATTCAGAGGTGATGCAATAAGATTGCAGTGCTTACGTAGTTGAGACATTATGTGTAACTGCGCGTGTGCCAAAAGTCCTCTATGGCGCATGCGTTACACAGAGTGGCGTGTCAGTGAAAGCGGCTGCAATTGCAGACTCAGAACCACAGTCACAGAGGCCATGTTCAGGCGGAGAAACTGCACCTGGGGCTGGTGAAATTTTCCACGGCGCACGTAAATGTGTTGCGACGGTGGCGTGTAGAGAATCACCGGCAGTGTTACAGCGTGCGGAGCGCTGAAAGTAAGCAGTTCATGCCTTGCTCATTCAGGCCCTGGCTACAACCTCAGGGGGAAGCAAAAACTAACATCTGCATATTATCGCAGCTGCAATTACGGCAACAGAAGAAGAGAGGATGCAGCAGTGTGCACATCTGAATCAGGCCCCTTATGTGAACAGAAGGTAATAAACAGCAATTGGCAACTTACCAACGACCAACACCTGCTCTAAAACCAGCGGTTACTCACATATCAGACAATACTGTACACTGAAAGTTATTTTGCCATGATCACAATTACAACAATGAATTAATTACTAATACTACTAGTAATATAATATAGTTTTGTATGGTATAACCAGTGTTACTGTTCAGTTTTGAATATTATTAACTGTGAGTACTCTTTAACGTAAGAACAGTCTGGGTCACTATGCTGAGAATACTTGGGCTGTTGTAAGCTGTGATTCAGCTAAAAGTTCACAGCAAGTATAGTCTTTATGGATACAGTTAGCGGAAGAGCTGTCACAGGACCTCACAGATCTGATGATCTGTGATATGTTAGGAGCGACTTATAAGGTCTGGAAATTTTCTCACCAAAGTAGGTTACAACTAAATGAATTGTGTGAAGATGGTGTGTCAGTCCTGCAGTGAAGGGACAGGTTTTGCTCTGTAGTAGTGGACTGGTATATTATGTGGTAAATGTTTAATGTCATTTATTTATGAAATCACTGTTTGTTGTGGACATGGGAAGTGTTTTGTTTCCCAATGAGTGGTTGTGGTAGACTTCTCAGCAAAGATTACACATTATTGCACCTGTGAAAAAATAAGCAGTATAACTCTTGTGTTTCCTCATTTTCCCACTGAAAGCCTGTAATTTATTAAAATGTTTTTTGTTCCACTTCACTATCCTAATGTAACAAGAGTATTAATAACCCAGGTCTGCGATGAAAATGCTTTTTTAATGAATTTATGTGATACTTATAGATTTTTGGCTTCTGAACACGAAAATGACTCCCGACTTTGCATATCACATCACGTTTTTCTGCAGAACGTGTGTTTATGAATAAGTCATTTTTTTCATATTCTTTAAAGTAATAAATGTATTCTGCCTACATTTATTATAAAACATTGTCTTAAATTAATTCAGTCGGTAGTATAGAACGTTGCAATTCAGTTCTCACCATAAAACTTCCCCCCGCCCAGTGCCAGATTAAGGTCCACATGGTCCTGGATCTGAAATTTACAAAAGGCTTAAACCCCTTACTGTCTAAAGGAACATTGCACACACACAAAACAACTACAACTACAAGGCGAGCTGGCAAAGGTGGAACCAAATACAACAGATGCAACACAGTTTTGCCCTGTGCCGGCTCATTTTAACCCCTGCCTACCACCACATACATACCACACACACACACACACACAGTGCACACACAGTACATATACAGTATACATCACTCATACAGTGCATCCGGAAAGTAAAAAGTTTTTTTGAGATTTTTGCAAATTGAATAAAAAAAACCACTAAGAAATCACATGTACATAAGTATTCACGTCATTTGCCATGAAGCTCAAAATTAAGCTCAGGTGCATCCTGTTTCCACTGATCATCCTTGAGATGTTCCTACAGCTTAATTGGAGTCTACCTGTGGTAAATTCAGTTGTTTGGACATGATTTTGAAAGGCATACACCTGTCTGTAGGTCCCACACTTGACAGAGCATGTCAGAGCACAAACCAAGCATGAAGTCCAAGGAATTGTCTGTAGACCTCTAAGACAGGATTGTCTCGAGGCACAAATCTGGGGAAGGGTAAAGAAAAATATCTGCTGCTTTGAAGGTCCCAATGAGCACAGTGGCCTCCATCATCCGTAAATGGAAGAAGTTCGGAACCACCATGACTCTTCCTAGAGTGGCCGTCCGTCTAAACTGACGGGAGGTGACAAAGAACCCGATGGTCACTCTGTCAGAGCTACAGCATTCCTCTGTGGAGAGAGGAGAACCTTTCAGAAGGACACCCATCTCTGCAGCAATCCACCAATCACACATGTATGGTAGAGTGGCCAGACGGAAGCCACTCCGTAGTAAAAAGCACATGGCAGCCCACCTGGAGTTTGCCAAAATGCACCTGAAGGACTCTCAGACGATGAGAAACAAAATTCTCTGGTCTGATGAGACAAGGATTGAACTCTCGTCAATGCCAGGCTTTATGTTTGGAGGAAACCAGGCACCGCTCATCACCAGGCCAATACCATCCCTACAGTGAAGCATGGTGGTGGCAGCATCATGCTATGGGGATGTTTTTCAGCGGCAGGAACTGTAAGACTAGTCAGGATAGAGGGAAAGATGAATGCAGCAATGTACAGAGACATCCTGGATGAAAACCTGCTCAGAGTGCTCTTGACCTCAGACGGGGGTGACGGTTCATCTTTCAGCAGGACAGTGACCCTAAGCACACAGCCAAGATATCAAAGGAGTGGATTCAGGACAACTCTGTGAATGTCCTTGAGTGGCCCAGCCAGAGCCCAGACTTGAATCTGATTGAACATCTCTGGAGAGTTCTGAAAATGGCTGTGCACCGACGCTTCCCATCCAACCTGATGGAGCTTGAGAGGTGCTGCAAAGAGGAATGGGCGAAACTGCCCAAAGATAGGTGTGCCAAGCTTGTGGCATCAGATTCAAAAAGACTTGAGGCTGTAATTGCTGCCAAAGGTGCATCAACAAAGTATTGAGCAAAGGCCGTGAATACTTATGTACATGTGATTTCTTAGTTTTTTTTTTATTAAATTAGCAAAAATCTCAAAAAAACTTTTTACACTTTGTCATTATGGGGTATTGTGTGTAGAATTTTGAGGACAAAAATGAATTCATTCCATTTTATAATAAGGCTGTAACAAAATGTGGAAAAAGTGAAGCGCTATGAATACTTTCCGGATGCACTGTACAGTACAAGTGATTTAAAAAATTTTAGGCAGTGTCAAGGATCCAAACTACAAAGAAATTGTCAGGGAAATGCTTAATAGTTACAGAAACCTTTGCTGCAATATGAGTTTAAAGGTCCTTTTTTTGAATTCCCATATTGAGCATTTCCTGAATAATATCGGAGACGACAGTGAAGAATAGGATGAACGGTTCCACCAAGACGTTAAAAATGTAGAAAGAAGATACCAGGGTCGTTGGGATGTCAGCATGATGGCTGATTACTGCTGGATGATACACAGAGATGACACAGAAAAAGCTTATAAGCAAAAAGCGACAAAACAAAGTTTGAAGACAAAAAAACAAGATATTAACAATTTTTTCAATAATTATGGTTTTATTTCTATTATTGTTTGATTTTATTGTTATTTTATTATGTAATTAAGACAAAAACATAGTGATATCTACACTTCTTCGTATTTCACATTAAATATGTCAAAAACAATTAAACTTCTTGTTTTTTCTTAAAAATTTATGTAACCCGGGCGTGGCCTAGCTGTCCATCTGCACAGATGTGCTTCCCTAGAGCTCCTGCAATTCCCCTGGGATTTCCCACCTTTACCGGGGTTCACTACCTCTGGCTGGGTCTCCGGTGACCGCTGCTCTCACCTGCGTGCCCTGGGACCGGCCTCCTGCAAGCAGCGCCCTTCTAGCGGCACTCCCAGCATCGCAGTCTACCCCACCATCTGAAGCCGCGGCTTTTCCTGGACGGCTGGAGCCGGCGCCGCGGACTGGATGTTGAGCAGGGACCGCATCGACGCTGCAGATCTCGCTATTTTCTGGGGGCGGCTGGCTGCTGGAACTGCCAGGCGCGACCCCACATACTCCTGGAGGGCCCCTGGAGATACTCGCCGCAAGCCGCCATTTTGTGGATCCTGCTGCAGCTGCCCTGTCTACCGCTGGTGGTGGAGGACACAGAGGGCAACCAGGGGCACTTTTACTAACAATAGTGCAGCAGTCTGCCACTACCTGGGCTTCTTGTGACTTCTGCAACCTTACCCACACTGGAAGTCCCTCCTGCTGTCTGTGTTGGTATTACTGATCCAGACAACACTCACATCATCCAGCTGGAGCCTATCATCCAGGTGTGGTGCTGACTGTGGACCCAATCTCCCGCGATCTGTTCCCTATGGTTGGTGGTGACGGGATCGCTGTGGTGACCCTCGGATCCCCCACAGAACTACAGTACAGGAATACCTCTCCCCAGCGCACTCCTGGATGTTGCGACCGCAGACGGATCAGTGCCAGGAATCTCCAATTAAGGTATTCCCTACCTCCCTTCACACACCATAGGAGCGTATTGTGCTGCTTACTGCTTCCCTGCAATGAGTTTGCCAGAATAGCGAGTGGCACTCCAACAGCTGCCCTGGGGACTGTTCTACCTCTGCTACACCAACACAGCCTTTATCGGTCCCCCCCCCCTTCCCCCCCACACACTCATCCCTCGGACTCTTGCCTTCAGTCCTAGTGGATTGACTTCTCTTCTGTGATGTTTTTCTAGAGGAAAAGTCCTCTGACCCCTGGATGCTTAGATCCCATCCCCTCTTGTCGTTATTAATAACATATCATATTGGTGATAACCAGTTTTCTATTTTCCTGGAATCTTATTTTTCTCAAAGGAAGTAGTCCTCCTCCGTGGTTCCTGTTTTGGCCTCCAAGCAGATGTCCGCTGCCAGAACTCCCAAACAATGAAGGGTGATATCAAATTCGTCCGACCACTCAATTATCACCTCTTCTTTTGACCTTTTGGATACCCCAGTCACCCGGCCCTCTTGGAGATTCAATGAGACGCTATTAAAATACCTCACTTTCGAGCAAAGATCACAGATATTTTGAAGGACTATTTCTCCCTTAACGTGCCTGATTCTGGTTGTTCTCCAATGATCTGGGAAGCTCATAAAAGTGTCCTCCGGGGCCATATTATCAGCTATGCCTCACACAGGAATAAAGAACATAAACAACTCCTCAAGTCCCTTACGGAACAGGTCCATCAGTTGGAATCTCTTCATAAACGTAGAAGGTTAAACCATCGCTTCTATGAAAAAAGCAATAAGGCGGACACTTTACTAGCCAATCGCCTGAAGGCTCTTAAATCTCTTCTAGCAATTCCGGCGCTCAAGGATCTCTCTGGATCTCACCAATATAACCCCCTTAAAATGAACTCTATTATACTCACCTCTACAATCTAAAAAATCATGACTCTCCTCAACCCGCCCCGTCTCTTCCTACTTCTGAATATCTTTCCTCCTGTGTTACCTACCTCAGATTGATTCTGTCACTGCTGCAGAACTTCGTCTTCCCATAACTAAAGAAGAATTAATGAATTCCCTTTTAAAACCCAGAAACCCTCAAAAGCACCAGGCCCAGACGGGCTCCCCTTTTCACATTACAAGACCTTTCAAGGTTCTTTCACTTCCCACCTTATGACTTCCTTTAATCATGTCTTTGAGGGCAGCTTCATTCCTTCAGATACCACTAGAGCCAAAATCACCGTCATCCCAAAGCCAGGTAAGGACCCCCAACTTGTGACTAATTATCGCCCAATATCCCTTTTAAACACCGACCTCAAACTTTTTGCTAAAATCCTAGCAAATAGATTAAACCCTATCCTCCCTTCCCTCATCCACCCAGATCAGGTGGGCTTTGTGCCTACCCGCCAAGCACTTGATAATACCAGAAGAACAGTAATCCATCACATCAATACCCTAAAGTTCCCCTCTCTCCTTCTTGCCCTTGACTCAGAGAAGGCCTTTCACAGGGTCTCTTGGCCTATTATGACTGATACTCTACTTGGCTGTGGCTTCAAGGACAATTTTCTCCAAGCCATTAGAGCTCTCTACTTCAACCCTTCCACTTCTGTTTTAGCAGGAGGCCTTCTTTCAGACCCCTTCCCTATCTCAAATGGAAACAGACAGGGTTGCCCACTCTCCCCACTTATCTATGCTTTGATTATAGAGCCCCTAGCCTGTAGGATTCGAGCGAATACTGATATCTCTGGTATCTCTATTGGCAAGTCCTCATAAAAACTCTCTCTTTTTGCCGATGATGTCCTCCTCACCTTCACAAACCCTTTGATTTCTCTCCCAAATCTCTTCCAGGAATTATCTCTATATGGTCACTTGTCTGGCTAAAGGTAAACCACGATAAATCTGAAGCCCTGCCCATCCATATTCCTAGGGCATCCCTGGACCCCCTTCATCTTAATTTCACCTTTGCCTGGAGGACAGATTCTATTAAATATCTTGGAATCCATCTCACAAAATGTTATCACAGTCTGTTCAAAGCAAACTATCCTCCCTTATTCCGTGCAGTTGAGCAAGCTATTTCTCATTGGCATACTCTTTTTATCTCCTGGATAGGACGCATAAACAAAGTAAAAATTAATGTTCTTCCCAAACTATTATATCTCTTTCAGACCCTCCCCGTTCCTGTACCTCACCGTGTTCTCTCTTCTCTTCAATTACTCTATGGTAAGTTCATTTGGAACAACAGAAGACCTCGTATCCGCAGGGAGATTCTTTTTAAATGCTCAGTAACAGGAGGTCTCAGCCTTCTATCACTATCTAAATATTATCAAGCCTCCAGGCTCGGCCAATTGGCAGCTTGGCACTCCCCCAAAGGCACCAAATGATGGGTTGACCTGGAATCTGAACTTTGTAAAGTGACCTCCGTTTCCGATCGCTCCTGGCTTCTATGCAAACACAGGACCACCTCAGCTCTCTGTCCCCTCAGTTCTTCTCACTTTGTCTACTTGGGACTCTCTCTTTTCTAAATTTGCTCTGTCTACCTATATCCTTCACCCCAAACCCCCCTGTGGAATCCTCCCGCTTTTCCCCCTGGCAACTCACACCATGTGGCTACTACCTGGTCCGAGATTGGCATTACCCGTTTCCTTCATATCATTGGTAATTTTGCTCGGCAAACTTTCGCAGACATCCGCGAGATACATTCTCTCCCGCACCCTTATTTTTATCAATACCTCCGACTCCGGAATTTCGTTACCTCATCCATTCCATCCAATCAATATCTATGCAACACCACGGCGATGGAACGCCTTTGTATTTACAGTCCTGCTGATAAAGGCCTCATCTCTCGTATCTACCACACTTTCCTTATCAAGGAGCATCCACCTCTGGCGCCCCATAAATTTTCTTGGGAACCGGACCTAGTTATCTCTCTGGGGTAAGAAACTTGGGAGGTCATCCGCCTCAATATATCAAATTGCTATATCAGTGTTTCCATTAAGGAGAACTCATATAAAGTGTACACCCGATGGAATTTTGTGCCGGAACGTCTTAACGAAATATATCCCGCTTCTTCCAACACATGTTGGCGAAACTGCGGTCAAGTAGGCTCCTTTTTCCATATTTGATGGAAGTGCCCTAATATCGTTCCTTTTTGGTCGCTTGTTCAATCACTTATTCTATAGTTCCACTATGCCCCCCCTCTCCCTGACCTCTTTGCTCCTGTGTGCCCGGTCTGCCAGCTATCCAAGTTTGACAATAAATTGATTATGCACATTTCTTGTGCCGCTAAATATCAGATTGCTAGGGCCTGGAAAAACCCTTCCCCTCCAACTCAACAGGAGCTCCTTAATTGTGTTTGGTTTGTGTCCAAAATGGAGTACATTACTAGTCTTCAAAACAATGGTGTAGACAACTTTCACAAAATCTGGTCCCCGTGGTATAGGTTTAACAATGCAACCCTTCCTGGTCTATCTTAAACACCTATTCTCTATCTTGGTCTTAGCCTAATATAATTATTTATTTATTTTTCCCTTCTGCTGCCCCTCTCCCCCCACCCCCCCCTTATTTCTATATTTAGTTATTTTTTTCTCTCTCCTTTTCCATGGCCCATTTCCCCTCTTTTCCAACTTTCTTGCCCCCTCAATCCTCCTCGTTCTTAATTTTTGTCCATTAACGTCTTTTTGACAAGTTTTTGTAGTTCTATTATTCATTTTTTAAATTTGTTTCTGGGATTCAAGGTAACAATTTGACATATTTCTCACGATAACTGGAGTTTTTAGGCTCCCATAATCAATTCCTTGATTTTTATAATATTAATTGTTACTACTTTAGGTTTTAAGTTTATTGCATTGCTTCTATTCCTCTATGTTTAACAAATGGAAGGAAAGAGAGAAGGACAAAAAATATATAACAGAAATTTGGTTTGAAGAAGTTCATTTGTATTTTTCCTGTTACAATCTGTAACATTCGATTGTTTAATTTTCCGCTCTTTGATGACTCAGGATGTATATGTCTGTTTTTGTAATATATTTTTGTCTCATGTTTTGATACATAAAAAGATCTTAAACAAAAAAATGTATGTAACCCCCTTATAGGTAAATGTGATGTGGTATTATTTTTTAGTATACTATTTCTTGATGTACACAGGAGTATAATTAAGAATATAAAAGTATTATTAAAAAAGCTTTCAATACCTTAATTAAATTTCGCAGACCTGTGTCATTAGTGGGGTAGATTTAGTTTGTTTGGTACCCAAAAAAATGGAAGAAAACACGACAACTTTTCTGGATTGAGCAACATACATATCAGAGGAATGTTCTCTAAGGAAGACACGGGATTCACCTCTGATTCAATAAAACATATTATAAAATGTAGAATAAATATGTTATTCTGACTACTCAAAAACCTCAGACATGATGATTGCTAGAGGGAGTTGCATCTCTGCGCCTTACTGTTTTGAACCTTTACGTGAACAACCCAACTCCACCCTAGAAGGTCTTACTTATGGTTGTAATTGATACTTTCTTCTTTCTTATTTCATCTTTCTTTTTCCTTTGTGTCGTTTCCTACTACATTGTGTATTTTGATTTAGATATGCTTCGGAATCAATAAAACTATGCTTTAAAAAAAATGTACAGCTCAAAATACTGGCACAACTGAGACAAATTTGAAATTACGTTATTATGAGCAATTGCACTTACATCCATCTCTAAATTACTGTACCTCTCTTAAGGAAAGTTATTGGCGCTTGGGAGTAGTTTTAATATTTGCGGTTTGTCAAGGATTTGAACAATGGATTTAAAACGGCTTTATGGGAGTAGACTAGTCACACTATGGGGGAGATGCATTATTATTGCACTCATCACGCAGCTAAATCTCTTCCAGGAAGTTATGATGCCAAGTGTTCTCAGCAGTCAGGTGCTGCTGGACAGTACATATACCGGCACCATATGAGAAATAACCAAGAGCCACAGAAGTGTGCTTACAGTTTTTTCAGTAATAGCTGCTGGATTTCCGTAACCTTATTGTTGCATGGTGATGGCTAAATTGTTACATCTTTGCAGTTACTGTAGAGAAAAATCACTTTTCTCTACAGTAACTGTTTTAATAAACATGATGCTCTTTGTAAGTGTCAAATTGCACAGGATCTAGCGCATTTGATCCTTACCGCCATATAATACATCTCTCCCCAATGGCTCATAAATTAAGCTCAAAAACCATCTAGGAAGGACTATGCTTAATCCCATACATGTCCCGCTATTTTTCCTCTTGTAATAATTTGAACTTTCCTTTTCCACCCCACCCCCCATTCACTGTATGTTTACTTTCTGATCTTTCACATTTCTTTTTCGGTTTGGTCTTGTCTACAATTTTTTTGTGTTACTCAGTTGCATATGGCTATTTACTGTAAATAATGAAATGCGATGGCCACCATATGACTGTGTATTAGTAGGTTTCATCCCTGTATTAATGTGCATACTGTGATTTAATAACACAATCTATGTTGACATGTTGTTTATTGCAATATCAGTCATTGTTATGTGCACTGTTTATTTGAAAAATTAATAAAGTTTAAATAAGCTATAAAACTTTTGATTAAAGTAAACTTGAGGATGGTACAGATGTGTCCTCATACATCTAGCCTGCTTGCCCGTTAAACAGTCCTTCTAATCGCCCAATGCCGTGGCGTGACTTGGTACCGCTGAGCGTCTTTTGTGCGACATTTCACCTTAAAATGCATCTTATTCATGCAGTGATGCAAATAGGTAGCACAAGCAGCTTTTGCTGATTAAAATGATATGCAGCATGCCTATGTTCTCTGTGCATCTGCGGGTGTATCTGCATGTGAAATGCTACGTTACAGTGTGACAGCAGCTGCCACTGTAACGTAGCATTTCACATGCAGATACACCCGCAGTGTAACACTGTTACAGTGTTACAGCCGCTGCCACTGTAACGTAGCATTTCACATGCAGATACAAATGCAGACGCACATAGGCATGCTGCATATCATTTTAAACAGCAGAAGCTGCTTGTGCTAGCTATTCGCATCACTGCGTGGATAAGACGCATTTGAAGGTAAAAAGAAGCACAAAATGCTATCAGTGCTACCAAGGTACATGAAACTCATGCGTTATGTGTGGCGCACCTTGTAGCGCCTGGAGGATGGATGTATGTGGACACATCTGTAGTTATATATTTTAAATAAGTACCAGCTTAAATAATGTCCTGGAAATACTGTAGTCTGGTAATGAGGATTCTAAATGAGGATTTCTAAATTCAATCAATGTGTACCTCCCCAGCGCTGCCTTTTTCTTACATGTAATTGCTCCTTTTACTCTACACTTAAAAAGAGCATTGGGACAAACTTGCCTACTTTTGAAAAATCTTTTCAGGGAGATTGTGAAAGCAACACCTATGAGCGCGGCAGTAAAGTGGATGTGCACTACAACATCTGAGAGGCGTGCTATAAGATTGGCTTAAAGCCGCATGTAAATGAGCCCCAAAGCAGTTATACCCCTTTTACACCAACGTCCCGGGTCTGACCCTGGTTTTGTAACACGTTTCCAACCCGGATCAGACACGGGATAGAACCCCTATTACACTGCGGCGGGTCGGCACCGTTCACACCGGAGCTGGGTCAGCACTGATCCGGCTCTCCGGCGCAGGTGAGCAACGCTTCTTACCCTCCGCGACCCCCTTACCTTACTCCGAAGTGGTCCGGAGGCACAAAGGACAGGTGAGGTGTGCTGCTCTGTTCTGTTTGGCCTGGCAGTGGGCGCTTAGAGATGATGTCATCTCCAAGCGCCAGTGAAGCCGGCCAATTGGGTGGCAAGCGGCGCGACCCGGGTCATTTTGAACTGTGTCGCACCGTTTGCACTGCAGGGTGACATGGAAATGACCCATGCTCAACCCTGCAATCCAGCTGGGTCAGATCCCCGGGTCGCTGGGTTGATCCGTTTACACCGACAAAAATCCAGGGTTGATGTGTGTTCACGTGCATCAACCCGGGATTTTTGAAGTCAGTGTAACAAGGGTATTAGTAAGATCTATTTGTTGATGAAAAAACACTGATACTGTACTTATGAGAAAATGCATGTAGTCATAGGGATCAATGTGCCTTATAACAAATGAAGGGAAATTATACTAATGATCCCATTTGGATGTATATACCAATGAGGGAGATTGTTAGACTCTTCAGGGAGTCTCCCTGACAATCAGGGAGAGTAGGCAAGTATGGCATTGGGATTATTGAGATGTAGGCTGCAGTTCTAGGAGCCACAGCTGTGCCCAGCCAATAATGTTCTCCTCAGGCTGAGAAAAGTTTAATGTCTATTATAATATGGGATCTGATGCATACTGTAGTTGAATGTACTCCAATTTGCATAGCGTATGCTTTGTGAATTCTCAGAAAATGAGCGCACACAAATGCAGCTCTGCAATGTTTGGATGCATCAACATTTATGGGAAAATGTTTCAGGCAAACACTTGAGCATTAGAGGCCTGATTCTAAGGTGGGAGTAAAGCAAAAGAGGACAAATAACTGTACATTTTGCACTGCAAGGGGCCCACAAATGCAGGACAGCTTTATTTTTACACAGCAATTTAGATCTGAGGGCCTGATTCAGAGCCGGACGCTATTTGCGGATGGTCGTTCCTAAAAAGGGGCCGGCTATTTAAATTGAGCGCTCGCTCATTGCTGTTTGTTGACGCCTCTATATCTGGGCGAGCGAACGAAAAATGCGCTCGCTATTTTGTAAAGACGCCCCTTTGCCGTTCGCATCACACGTCATCTCCGGTATTTATTTGATGAATCGGGTACATCGAAAGGCGTCTGAACTGCTCACAGTGCTTGTGGTAGGTTTATCCTACCGCAATCACTGCGAGCAGTTCAGGCTAAAAGACAACCAAGTGACGTGGTCGATGACGCTCCTTTACTAATTATGCACTCCCATTAAACGCCCTTTTTACCGTTAGGCACGCCTGCGTTCGGATCTCCACTCCCCCGTTTTCAAGCACCTTCCCCTGTTACCACCCACAAACGGTACATTCTGTCACTCAAATTAGTAGCCCCTCGCTGTTTTGCGAGCGCTTGATTTCCGACCGCAGTGCCTGGTTTGCGCATGTGCATTACAACCCATACGCATGCGCAGTTGTGCGAACATCGCTCTGAGCGAACGAGCGGCCGCTTACGAGCAGCTCTGAATCAGGCCCTGAGTTTGGACCCCTCCCAAATCTAAATGTCTATGAACATTTTAAATCTGCCTCACCTGCATGGTAACTTTGTAGCATGGTTTTACCAAGGTGCACAGTTACTTGTTCTTTTTTGCTTTTCTCCCACCTCAGAATGAAGCCTAAAGGTGCCTATCCACTAGACGATTAAAATGAGAGATTGAACGATAACGATATCGTTCCATAATTGTTTGCAGATCGTTTAAAAAATTGGTCTTTTAGACATCTATCATCGTGCAAACATGCTGGTCAACCTGACGATAACATCAGGTTCAGCATGTTTGCAGATGATTGATTGTGCCTACACTCAACGACTGCTCGTTCAGTGTAGGCACAGCACAGACTGACAAACGACTGCACGATTACAATGTCGTAATCGTGCAGTCTATTGCCTGACTTCTAGTGGATAGGCACCTCTAGATTTCCCAATTCCCTCATGTATGGCTAAAGAGAGAACATGCTTAATTGTAAACATTGGCCCTCATTCAGAGCCGTACGCTCTGAGCAGAGCGCACGCTCTGAATGAGGGCCGGCCTCCATGAAAATGGAGCGTCCTTCTGGACGCTCGTATAGCTGTGGGTCACCACCCACAGGCTATACGAGTGTGCATTTTGATGGGCGCGATGGTCGAGACCATCGCGACCATCGAAATTGCGAGCCGGAGCCTGCTGTTGAGGTTTTCAACCGCAAGCTCCGGAGTGATTTTGGCTCTATCAGAGCCAAAATCACTCCCACTGACATCACTAGTGATGTCAGTGGGCCGGCTTCTGACGGGAGGCGTTCCCGTGGGAACGCCCCCATCAGGGAGGCACGCCCCCGGCACGCCTACCAAAGGGGGCGTGCTGTCAATCAACATTGACAGCACGCCCCCTTTGATCGGACACAACGAGCGAAGGACTTTCCTTCGCTCGTCGCGTCTGGCGCATGCGCACGACGGAGCTCCCTCCGTCGTGCGCATGCTCAGTGCACACCATCGACCCACTTGCGAGCGGACAATGGGTCTGAATCAGACCCATTGTCTGTTAAATAATTTTATGCACAATATAGCTGTATTACGGTGGGCATCTGCTTATTCTGCAGCGATTGCCGTGCGTATGCATTCATTAGCATATTCTCGCAGCAGCCGGGTGCGTTCGTCTGCATCCGTGCGTTCCTTGCTGAATCAGGCCCTGAGTCTGAATCTGTATAGGAAATGCTACGATGTAGCAGCCACCATCGATATTGATATCGTTCGATCTCTCATTTTAATCGTCTAGTGGATAAGCACCTTTAGGCTTCATTCTGAGGTGGGAGAAAAGCAAAAAAGAACAAGTAACTGTGCACCTTGGTAAAACCATGCTACAAAGTTACCATGCAGGTGAGGCAGATTTAAAATGTTCATAGAGATTTAGATTTGGGAGGGGTCCAAACTCAGATCTAAATTGCTGTGTAAAAATAAAGCTGTCCTGCATTTGTGGGCCCCTTGCAGTGCAAAATGGTTTGTCTAGATGTACATTTATTTGTCCTCTTTTGCTTTACTCCCACCTCAGAATCAGGCCTCCAATGCTTAAGTGTTTGCCTGTAGCAGTCTTTCTTTTCACCAAGTGCTGTTGTACTCAATGTTGCATATTAAATTAATCACTGCAGTCTTGTGAAAGGGTTTTGCGGCATTGCGTTGCATCTAAAATGCACATTTATGCAAGAAAAGACACTAAACCGCCCAGTGCAGCTCACTCACCCCAGGCGACTCGTGCCGCATGGCGTGTTGAGGCTAGGTGTATGAGAACACATCTGTAAGGGCGATGATCCTTTTGGCTTTCTGTGTATCACTTGTCCAGATCTGGGTGCCTATCACTGCAGTCTTATGAAGGATACACTGGATAACTTGTACAGTATGTGAAAGTGAAGTGTAATAGAAAAAAATATATATGTAATATGGGAATACTGTGTATAAGATTCATGTTACTGTACAGTGGAAAACTTTTTAATGGCTTATAAAATTACACCAAAATGTACATTAAATTGGATACTAATCCATTATAATTTATTCGTTATATACAGTTTTTATTGTTTTCCACCAGCAAATCCAGATTTGCTCTGTCCTACTGGTCAGCCCAGTACAACATTATTGGCCTGTTCCAGATATGTACGCTAATGCAGTCGCAGCTACAGACTCATTTGCAGCGGATTTGCAAAAATATGCAAATGTCGCAGACCCCTGGGATATGTATTGAGACGCCCACTGGTGTTATCGCAAGTCCAAGCAACTGCGTTCACATACGCAGCCGCTGTCGCAGAATAATCAATAATCGGCCATCTGAGTAGCCCATCGGACCTGAGACGTCGTAACTACTTAATCTGCCTACGGGATCACAGACGCAGGTTATGACATGCCCTAAAATCGGCCGGACATGCCAGCGTTTTTTGCTGTTACTCCCCATTACCTCCCCCAAATGACCCCTAACTGTCAATCACTTTGCAAATGAAAAGTTGCTACAAGCGACTAAGGTAATATACCTTGGCGCATGCGCAGATGGCCGATAATCGCTCAACTGCGTGAACATCGGAAAAGCGTACATCTCTGAATCATGCCCAATGCCATTATGATCATCCTTTAGCTGAAAGTATCCAACTGCTGTAACTCCCAGACATCATCTCTGCGCGATTTTACTATCTTTTTAGGTCTGGTTATTATCAGTGTTACAGCCCATGTCACATCAGCAACTTTCCTTGGAGATGAAACTTTGCCACCTGCAGCCTTGATGTTATTGAAGAGACTTTACTGTGGCTAATTGCACATAGTAAAACGTCACCACATGCTACAGGAGGCTCTGTTTGTTTTTATCTGTAGAATAACATTTATCAGCTTCAGTGCACATATAGGACCTCATTCAGACCCGCTCGCTAGTTGTGGCCGCTCGCTCCCAGCGTATAGAAATTCAGCTAAGTGGCGTCAAGGCAGGTGATTGCACGGCAAGGCATAAGCACACCCACTATGTCTGGGTGAGCGATCATCTTTTGTTTCTATACGCCCACCAGCCTGTCTTTAGCCGCCCACTTGCTAACGTCATCTCTAGGAAGTATATACAACCATCGGTACATCGGGATCTATCGAATCTGACCGCAGCGCTTGCGGTTGTCTGTACCCTACCACAAGCACTGCGAGAAGTTCAGTGTAAAAATCAACTAGGTGACGTGAACTATGATGCTGCCTGTTAATTATGCACGCCCCAGAAATGGCGTGAAAACACTCTGCCACGCCTGCATCCGCAACTCTACTTCCCCGTTACTACTGGCCTGCCCCTGTTATCACCCACAAACGGCCTCTCCTGTCACTCATTCCACTGGGCTGTCTTTGCTGGGCGAGCAAGAAATTTGCGATCGCTCCTACCAGTTTGCGCACGCGCACTGGAACTACACGCATGCTCACATTAGTGAACATCGTCTACAACGACCGGCCGCTTGCTAGCGACCGGCTCTGAATGAGCTCCATAGTCCAGCCTAATTTGTCAAATACAAATTAAAATAGTTTCATCCAAGCCAGACAGATGTCTGGTTCTGTTAAAGTATATGCCTTTGCCTTTTAAATGACTGCTACTTTAAAACATCGGAAGTCTTGCACGGAACTCACTGATGCAGTCCGCAGGCAATTACATTTACCCATTAGATCGGTATCTAATTAGACGCAATCAGCGAAAAACAGGTATTATCGGCAAAAGTTTTCCGCCGTTAATCCCTGTTTTTCGATGACCTTTCTTTTCCCCATATACAATTTTTTCGGACAAAACAATAGGATATTTTGGCTGAAAACACATAGAATCTGTGATAACACGGACTTGTTTTCGCCATTGCGGCAGCGAAAACATGCCAATTTTTGTGGATTTAAAATGAAATATTCCATGATAAATCCCGGTGTCGAGCGGCACTTCGGGGCTAATTGGATAGCCCCGCAACGATCCAGAGCTACTTTAGCACTGCCAATAGGATCCCGGCCTTAGTCTGATATAAACTAAATGCATGATGAAGACGCATTGTAACCAATAAATGGTTTCCTCGCATGGAACTGACACCAAAAATTGTTACATCCATTTTTTCCTGTGACCTGCTTATAATTCCTTATCAGCATATCAGCCGCATGTCATTCTCAATGGCTGGACATGGCCCTCTCTATATGTCACTGTCAAACAATGTTTTAAACCATTGCTGCAAGGAGATAAGAGGAGATTCTTCATGGACATCTGATAACACTTTGCCTTCTGACCCTGAAATTCCTCTCTCCACAAGGGTATTTTTACAGGGCAGAAGAGATACCATTTCCAACCCCCTCCTCCACCTTTAAAAGTCACAGAACTTCAATCAGACTACAAGAACATATTTTATTATAATGGACCTTATCTGTCCCATTTATATCTTAGATAGCACTTTACTTTGAAACATTGCTCCCTTATTATGGTCTACAGACATTCCAGTGTCATCTATTACATATGGGCTAGAAATGCATTGATCATTCACTTCCTAACAATAGTGCTGTGCATTAATTTTCTTTATAAATTTGACAATTTGTTTTAATTAATATGACTATGCATTCTAAAGACGGTCTAGTTTCTCCAGCAGATGCCTGTCACGTATCAACAGATTCTTGTTCTAGGAAACCTGGACGTATTAAACTAGTTAGATAGGTATATGATAGATAGCTACTGTTATGAAATGAGAATAAAACTATCTATCTATCTATCTATCTATCTATCTATCTATCTATCTATCTATCTATCTATCTATCTATCTATCTATCTATCTATCGTAATTTAATTTGATTAATTAGAGATAGAGAAGCCCTTTACACAGTTTCATAAATCCACCAGATAATGTATAATCCATAATAAATGACCATATACTATGAGGTTATCCCTGTAGTGTAGTTGCCAGCAAACTGGGATTATTAACACAATTGAAATAAAGAATAAAATATAAGTGAAAGGCGCAAGTGTCCTGGTAACAATGAGTAAGATTCCCCAGTGGTAACCTTGTGTCCGGCACCACCTGTGCTTACTTATAAACGTTAGGACCTCAGGAAATACCTCAATAGAGTCATGTATATATGTATGTCTTTTACTAGTAGTTTTAAAACTAGTAAAGCACATATTCAGATGTTTCCTCATACATCTAGCCTCAATACGCCAGGCATCGCGACTTGCCTGGTGAGAGTGAGTCATCTGGTCCCGTGCTATCGTTGAGCATCTTTTTTTTTTTTTTGCCAAAAATGCATCTAAGTCGCAATGTGATGCAACTAGGATGCACCAGGAAACTGTGCTGATTAATTTGATATGTAACACTTATATCTTTGGCAAAAAAAGACTCCCAGCGCTAGCAGAGTCTCCCAAAACCTGGCCTGCTAAGAGAGGCTTTTTGGGAAGACTGCAGTAACGATGTGTAAATGTACATCTGTAATTGTGTATGAGACAAGAAACCAGTGTACAACCACCGCTGTTACTACCGTTTGCAAGTGGTGCTTTACCGGTCTGTTTGCGTTCTGGTTTCTAAAATGCATTTTGTTCTATCTACACGCAATTGCTGCTGCTAAACTCATTGTGGAATTTTAGAAAGTGTTTTAAAAGTTAAAGTGAAATTGCTTGTAACAAATGCAGGTCACTCTGGTATTACTAGCATTTAAAACAGTATGACAACAGTGGGTAAGTTATGTGGGGTACACACTGCAGCCAGGGCCGGATTGAGGTATGTGGGGGCCCCTGGGCAACAAACTTGTGGGGGCCCCTATATACCACCGTTTCTTGTCACCCTAGGAACATTTATTTTACCTTTTTAATCACCTTACTGTCCCCAGTAGTAAGGCCCCTCTTGCAATTCCCACTGTAGTAGTGCCCCTTATGCAATGTCCCCAGTAGAAGTGCCCCCAGTAATGGCCCCCTCTATGCAGTGCCCACTGTAGTATTCCACCCTATGCAGTGCCCCCTGTAGTAATGCCCCTTATGTAGTGCCCCTTATATAATGCCCCAAGTAGTGGTCCTCCTATACAGTGCCCCCAGTACTGCCCCTTCTATAGTGCCCCCAGACCCAGTATTGGTCCCCCCTATGCAGTACCCCTTATGCAGTGCCCCCAGTAGTAGTCCTCCCTATGCAATGCCCCCAGTAGTAGTCCCCCCTATGCATTGCCCCCAGTAGTAGTCCCCCCTATGCATTGCCCCCAGTAGTAGTCCCCTCCTATAAAGTGCCCTCAGTAGTAGTCCCCTCCTATACAGTGCCCCCAGTAGCAATCCCCCTATGCAGTGTCCCCAGTAGTAATCCCCCCTATGCAGTGCCCCCAGTAGTAGTCCCCCCTATGCAGTGCCCCCAGTAGTAGTCCCCCCTATGCATTGCCCCCAGTAGTAGTTCCCTCCTATACAGTGCCCCCAGTAGTAGTCCCCTCCAATACAGTGCCCCCAGTAGTAGTCCCCTCCTACACAGTGCCCCCAGTAGTAGTCCCCTCCTATACAGTGCCCCCAGTAGTAGTCCCCTCCTATACAGTGCCCCCAGTAGTAGTCCCCTCCTTTACAGTGCCCCCCAGTAGTAGTCCCTCCCTATGCAGTGCCCCCAGTAGTAGTCCCCCCCTATACAGTGCCCCCAGTAGAAGTCCCCCCCATGCAGGGCCCCAGTAATAGTGCCCCCCTATGCATTGACCCTAGTAGCGCCCCCGCAGTGCCCCCATAAAGTGGCCCCCCTATACAGTGACCCCTGTAATAGTCCGCCCCTATGCAGTGCTCCCAGTAATAGTCCCCCCCCATGCATTAACCCTAGTAGCACCACCATGAAGCGGCCACCCCCCGATGCAGTGCCCCTTACACACACACAACAAAAAAGACACAACTTACCTGAATCCCCGCTCCTGACGCGACCGGTGGCTCTTCTCCTGCACTATGGGAGAGACGTCAGCGTCATGACGTCTCTCCGATCATCAGACGCTGCGGGGGGAGCCAGAAGGTGAAGCTCATGAGTGAGATCCAGCCGGCTCCCTCCGTTGACGCAGCAGCCAATGAGAGTCTGTCTGACTCTCATCAGCTGCTGTAACAAACACACAACTGCCGGAGGCGGCTGTGTGCATGTCACTGTGTAGTGTGGCCGCGCTCACTGCGGTCTACACTACTCTAGCGGAGGGGACACTAGCGGCAGGTGCAGACAGCGCACCGCTGCTAGAGGGGGCCCCTCTGTATGTGGAGGCCCAGGGACGACCGCCCCTGTCACCCCCCCTTAATCAGGCCCTGACTGCAGCGAAGCAGTGGATGGCTGACCGCCCAGCAATTGAGCGACCAATTTGGTAAGCATACACACTTACCAATTGGCAATGTCTGGGCAGACATTTGCCGATCCAGTTTTGATGTAATTGTCGTTGGTTCCTGCGGCCAGCATAACGGGTCAGTCAGACGTTCCCCCATATATACTGGCAGAAGTGTACGATATCTGCAAGATATATGGCATCTGACGTGCTACGCGGCCAACACCATATATCTATGAACAAAGTTGTCCGCAGATATATTGTGAGTACACACATGCAAGATGCACTGAACAATATATATCTTTTGTCAAATTGGCTCTGGCGTCTCAGGGCCTGATTCAGACCCACTCACTAGGATGCGTTCGCACACAGCCATCAGCTGCCAAAGTAGGCAAATCCCGCGAACGCTAGCAAGACATTAGCACACGCACTATGTCTTGCCTTGCGATCGCTGTATGTATTTAGACGCCCACCAGCCTGTCACCACACGCCCACTTTCCCTTAGTAACACACGTCATCTCCAGGAAGTGTATGAAACAATCGGTAACATCGAGTAACATCGGACCCATACGCAGCACTTGTGGCTGACCATACCCTACCGCAAGCACTGCGAGTGCTGCAGTGTGTAATTCAGCCATGTGACGTGTATGCTGACGCTGCGTCTTAATTGTGCATGCCCCTGAAACGGCGTACTTAGGCACAGACACTCCTGCGTTCGCACCACCACACACCCGTTTCCATCGACCACCCCGTCACCAGCCACAAACGGCTCCTCCTGTCACTCATTCTAGCGGAGCGTCTGTGTACAGGGTGCAAACGCTTCACGATCGCACGGACTACTTTGCGCATGCGCACTGCGTCGTATACGCATGCGCAGATTGCAAACCTTGTCAGGCTACATGCGAACGCAACCTAGCAAACAGGTCTGAATCAGGCCCTCAGTACCAGCGGCCATTCCGTTCGACTATAGGGTTACTCAGAAGTCTGATAATCGAATGATCTGCGACAGAGCCGTGTCTTTGCAGTTGCTTGGATATGCAAAGCCGCCGGTGGGCGTACATCTCTGGTTTTACTAAGTACAAGTCAGCGATTGTTCATTACTAACATTTCATAAAAGCAATTTTGCATTAAACCATAACAACAAATAAGAATTTTACTTTCATTGTTTAACTTGCTGAAAATAAATCAAAGCTAATTGTTGCACAGGCTTAATGCAAATTATCCTCTGTAATTACAGTCAGGTGCATAAATATTGGGACATTGACAGAATTTTCATATTTTGGCCTCTATTCACCACCACAATAGCTTTGAAATGAAACAAACAAGATGTGCTGTAACTGCAGACTTTCAGATTTAATTTCAGGGTAATTACATTCAAATCAGGTGAACGGTGTAGGAATTACAACAGTTTCTATATGTGCCTCCCACTTTTTAAGGGGCCAAAAGTAATGGGACTATCAACTCAAAAGCTATTTCATGGACAGGTGTGGGCTATTCCCTCATTATTTCATTATCAGTTAAGCAGGTAAAAGGTCTGGAGTTGATTCTAGGTGTGACATTTGCATTTGGAATCAGTTGCTGTCGACTCTCAATATGAGATCCAAAGAGCTGTCACTATCAGTGAAGCAAGCCATCATTAGGCTGAAAAATCAAAACAAACTCATCAGAGAGATAGCAAAAACACCGGAGAGCTCAGCAACACCAAAAGACCCGGAAGACCACGGAAAACAACTGTGGTGGATAACAGAAGAATTATTTCCCTGGTGAAGAAAAACCCATTCACAACAGTTGGCCAAATCAAGAATACTCTCCAGGAGGTAGGTCTATATGTGTCAAAGTCAACAATCAAGAGAATACTTCACAAGAGTGAATATAGAGGGTTCACCACAAGATGTAAACCATTGGTGAGCCACAAAAACAGGAAGACCAGATTAGAGTTTGCCAAACTACATCTAAAAAAGCCATTACAGTTCTGGAACAACATCCTATGGACAGATGAGACAAAGATCAACTTGTACCAGAATGATGGAAAGAGAAGAGTATGGAGATGGCAAGGAACTGCTCATGATCCAAAACATACCACTTCATCAGTGAAGCATAGTGGTGGTAGTGTCATGGCGTGGGCATGTATGGCTGCCAATGGAACTGGTTCCCTTGTATTTATTGATGATGTGACTGCTGACCAAAGCAGCAGAATGAATTCTGAAGTGTTTCGGGCAATATTATTTGCTCATATTCAGTCAAATGCTTCAGAACTCATTGGACGGCGCTTCACAGTGCAGATAGACAATGACCCGAAGCATACTGCAAAAGCGACCAAAGAGTTTTTTAAGGCTAAAAAGTGGAATGTTATGCAATGGCCAAGTCAATCCTCTGACCTGAATCCAATTGAGAATGCATTTCACTTGATGAAGACAAAACTGAAGGGAAAATGCCCCAAGAACAAGCAGGAACTGAAGACTTTTGCAGTAGAGGCCTGACAGAGCATCACCAGGGATGAAACCCAGCGTCTGGTGATGTCTATGCGTTCCAGACTTCAGGCTGTAATTGCCTGCAAAGGATTTGCAACAAAGTATTAAAAAGTGAAAGTTAGATTTAGGATTGTTTAGTTTGTCCCATTACTTTTGGCCCCTTAAAAAGTGGGAGGCACATATAGAAACCGTTGTAATTCCTACACCGTTCACCTGATTTGGATGTAATTACCCTCAAATTAAATCTGAAACTCTGCAGTTAAAGCACATCTTGTTTGTTTCATTTCAAAGCCATTGTGGTGGTGAATAGAGGCCAAAATATGAAAATTCTGTCAATGTCCCAATATTTATGCACCTGACTGTAAATGACCTTCAGCACCACATTTGTTTCTTAATGGTTTTCCAAAATGCAACCACGTGCAAAATCATTTATCATACTGATACAAGATCTGAAAGCATACTTGGAAACTTTTGGGAACAAGTGCAAACGCCGTGGTGATGTGATCTGTATCATTATGACTCCGCCTCCATGGCATAATCACTGCTAGGATGCGATCTGGGAGAATTCCCTGCTCTCATAGGAGTCAAAGAGCACTCCCCTATATTTGGGAGTCTCTGGGATCTTCCGGGAGAGTAGACAAGTGTGAATGAAATTCTGTATATATATCCTGCCCAGGGCAGCCAGCCACACTAGCATGCCATTGTGTCATAGCGCTACATGAGCACCTCCCTTGAAACTGTTTTCGTGCATTTGGGTATTCCCAGGCCACAGCATTGTAACGATGGAGATTTGCTGAGGTATATAAAATCCAGCAACAGAGGTTGATGCAGCACATTTTTGGGAGGGCGACACGTGTATCCTACTATTATACACAACATTGCTGGGTATCTTGAGCAACCATGAAGAAGTATTGAAATAGACCAAGCTACTACAGCTACTTAGGGGTTAATAATAGTTGCTAAAATGTTAGGGGCATCTTATTTAAACATTTCTAAAGAAGCCAGCCTTCTATGCAACTTCTGCATTTATACAGTTGAATATTTCATTTATGGCTCCCCAGAAGTTCTATTGCAGACCTGCTGTGAAAGCAGAGAGTTATACAACACATGTTCTTTGGGCATCAAATAATTTTAAATGTTTTCATAATAGACAGGGAGAAATTCTGCTCATGTAAATATGCAGCCATCTCGCTTAACTAGAAACACTGGAAAGCATGTCTAGATTTGTGTCTGGCTCATGCAGAGTCATGCACAGCAGCTAGGGTGAGTGACAGCGGAAAGACAGATATAAGTGGTTACTAGCTAAGCACATGTCTTAGAGAGCGTTGTGCATTACTGCTGTCACCGCGTCCATGCTGTGTGGCTAGGAAGACTCGTTACACAGAACATTATAATGTTGTTCAATGGGATTAGGGCAGAGGCGTCACTAGGGTTGGTGTTACCTGGTGCTGTAATGCATGGTGACACCCCCCCTCCACCCAAAAAAAAAAAATTGAGACCAAGATGCGCAGCGCCGCAAACTTTTCCCCCTTACCTGTCCAGCATTCACACTGTGCTCCTCCCAGGATGGCGGGCGTAATGATGCCACGGCCGGTATTCTGGGTAGCAGTGCTTAAAGTGGTCCTAGAGACGTGGTGGAACGACCGCCCCTTCCTCAGCGATTTATCAATAAAAGGACAGCATGCGCCTAAGGCACGTGGTGCATAAAAGGGGCGTGATCTCGAAAGAAAATGGCATGTCCATACAATACTATCCAAATACAAATTACACCGCACAGTAGCACAATCTTATTCACATTACACCGCACATAGTGCCCCTTATTCACATTACACCATAAATTAGTGTCCCTTATTTATGTTACGACACACAGTAGTGCCCCTTTTACACAATGCCCACAGTAGTGCCCTTTTTACATAATGCCAACATTAGTGACCCTTATGCACAATGCCCATAGTAGTAGTGCCCCTTATGCAATAACCCCAGTAGTAGTGCCCCTTATGCAATACCCCCAGTAGTAGTGCCCCTTATGCAATGCCCCCTGTAGCTGTGCCCATTTAAGCAGTTCCCCCTTAAGTAGTGCCGCTTTATGCAATGTACCCTGCAGCTGTGCCCAATATGCAATGCCCCCTGTATTATAGCCCTTTATGCAATGTCTCCTGTATTAAAGCCCATCATGCAATGCCTCCTGTATTAGACCCCCATATACTGTGCCCCCAGTAGTGCCCTTACACAGTGGTCCCAGTAGCGCCCCTTATGCAATGCCCCCAGGAGCTCCCCTTATGCAGTGTCCCCAGACAGTAATGCCCCTCATGCTGTGCCCCCAGTAGTGCCCTTATACTGTGCCCCCTATACACTATCCCCAGTAGTGCCAATATGCAGTGGCCCCAGTAACGCTGCTTTTGCTGTGCCCCCACCCCTGTGCAGTACTACTTACCTTCCTTTACTTAGTCCAGGCTGGCTTGTCTGGGCGGCGGGCACGCACCTCCTTCTTCTCCTTCCCAGAAAGGAAAGGTATATTTCCCCTTCAGCCGGCGTGCCGCGTGCCTGATGACGTCACCGCGGCCAGCGTCCAGCGCCACACACAGGCACAGCGAGATGCTCTGTGCCTGTGTGTGGCTCTGAACGCCGGCCGCGCCGTGGTGAGAGAATTAACTGACCCGCAGCGGGGTCGGCAGGGGGTGTGGTGGTGCCGAGGAAGGGGGTGTGCGGCAGCGGACGTGTCTGTGGATGGGGTGCGGCCCGCATGTGTGTGTGTGCTGCTCTTTTTGGTGTCACCCTCTTGAAGGGTGACACCCGGTGCAGGCCGCACCCCCCTAGTGACGCCACTGGATTAGGGACCAGGTTTATTTTTCTTTTTAAAAATGTTCTAAACATTTAAAATAATGTAATGCTTGGGAAAATGCCATGGATTGTATATGCTCCATTTACAAACAAGATCTTATTTGGATTAACTGTAGTTGCTTTAGAGCAAATAGAACAGGCCACTAGGGTTTGGATGAGTCTACTGTTGTTGCCATGTGGGTTAGGTATTATCAGAGGGATAATATAGAACATTGGCAATGTGGTTACCATTATGGTGGGTGCACACTGGGCGATATTAGTGAGCGACTGCACGATTACGACATCGTAATCGTGCAGTCGCTCAGTAATCGTGCACAAATCGTGCACTTTTATGTCGGAAACAACCAGCGATGCGCACTCCCGCTGGTCGTTTCCGACATTGTCCATCGCCTGAACATGCAGCACAATCTGACGATAACGACAGATTGGCATGTTCAGGAATGATGGAGGGAGCCTACACTGAACGACTGATCGTTCAGTGCAGACACTACAGGGGATCAGGAACGACGGTACGATTACAATGTCGTAATCGTACTGTCTTTCCTGATCGCCTAGTGTGTATGCACCTTTAGGGGAGTTGAGGGAAGGAGTTAAAAGTTACCCTGGCCCAGGTCTCTGAAGGTGTAGGAGTAACCATGCCTCCCCGTGATGCCACAACCTCTCACTCACCTTGCTTTCGCCACAGCAAAATGTAGGAATGTGCACCCCAAAGGGGCATAGCGGTGCCACCTCCATTGTCAACATGGCTTCTTTTCTGACAAGGACACTGTCTATGGAATTTGTATGTTCTCTCTATGTTTAAGTAGAATTCCTCCAAGTGCTCTCTCACAATTCATTTACATACATGTATCTTAATATTTGGGTGGTAGCTCATTGAGGCTATAAGTTGCAGTGGAACAGTGACTGAATAGTTATAATTTATTACATGTTAGTCTGGGTGTAATTTGTTTGTGCTGTATAAATACAGATGACCTCCCTTCAGTGTATGGTGTGGTGTAAGGTGTATTTGGAGTGATATGCCTCCCATTGCCCCAGGTTAGCTCTCCAGGGTGTGGGTAATACTTGAGAAGGGGGTCCCTGCCAGGGGCGGATTGAGCCACAGGGAAAGTGGGAAAGATCCTGCTGGTCCGGTCCCATGCTCGTCAATGTTGTAAGGTCCCTACAATCCATCTGAAAGGGGCTATAAAAATTCATATTACTATCCGTTTTATAGCATTTGTTCTTTTTGGTAGAGTCCAGTCTCATTTTTATATTATTCTTTTATTTATTTTTTTGTATTTATTATAAAGAAAATAGGGGTTGGATACCTGCGCACTGAGATTGAATTTGAGTTATAGCGAGCTGCAGTATACAAATAATAGCTGACTCTATTATAAAACAGTTAAATAAAGATAAGGAATATATTGCGCTCAGCTCTATTACTTGTGTCTATGTCAAACTATAAACTTATGGTATAGTGTACAGTATTGAAAGGTGTTATCCGTACTAAAGATATCCTTGTTGTATTAGAGCAATGTATTTATCTTTTCAAATACTGCAAGGTATAGAAATGTAAACAAAATGAGGTAAGGAATATTCAATGCACTAAAGTCTCTAAATGTCCTGCTGTTCGACAAGATGAGATATATGGAAATAAACCTGTTCAATATAAAAAAAAGAAAATTGCTAGACTAATATGAAATCAAAAGACAAATAAATGAAACAATAAATGAAAAACCTTATAAACATACATAAGATGGATGCAATATCAAAATGGCATAATGTCAGTAGAATGCCAGGAGAACTCCCAAACATACGATAAATTGCTCACAAGAAACAGTTCAATGTTGGACAGTTTCCTACTAAGTTCCAGTGAGTCCAGTAAATAATAAATAACCTATTGGACAACAACATAATGTAGAATTCTTTTCATCATTCGTTTCTATGATTTACAGTTGCATATGATTAGTTGTATATGATTTACTGACATACATTGACGTTAAATACAAAGTATTTGTGTGTATATATATACACCCCACAATCATTTTAATCCCCACAGCCAATTATATGATTACTTTTATTGCAATTCCACGATCATAAGAAGGATAGTAGGGGGGGCATTACATTCAACATATAAAGACAGGTTCAGTATGACAGGTTCAGTATGATAAGTTTTGCTGTTTATATTTATATTTTTGTATATTTTCAGGTTAATTATTCAATGTACTCTCTATTTCATTTTAGTTGTGTATGTCTATTTCTATTTTTCAACTTTTTGTTTTATTAATTTCTATTTATTTTATCTTATTTTATTTTATTCTTTATCATCTTTTCATGCAATGTATCCATATTAATTATTATATATGTATATGACTTATCAGGAACATTAAGTCAGATATCCACATAGGTCACCTCGATTACCTGATTGATTCTGTAATTATACACAGCTATTAAGTGATTACACTTCAATGGAAGACCAATCAGAGTCTCACCTAATTGTATATGACCAATCATTGAGGAGAGTTTCCTTTTAATCCCCAAGAAACTGATTCCTATCATTCACATGAACTCCTGGAAAAAGGCTCCAAAGGCTGAAACGCTTTGGGGGCCCACTATTACCCAGACACGGAAAGGAAGAACATATCCCCATACGAATCTATTGCTAGCACCTACCAATCGTGTGACTGCACCACTCTCACGTGTTACAACCCGGAAGTAGACGGATCAGAGGCACATAGGACAGCGTTATCACGAGACCAGACGCAGAAGACCCCCGAGAGGGAGGAAGAACCTGCGCCGCAAGGCAGCACAGCCGGCTATAGGAAGGAGCGGCTATCGGCAAGGCGCAGGAAGGTAAGTCTCCAATGAGGAGGGGGTGCACGGGGAACGGCTTCAGCGAGCCAGAGCCGTTGACATCTCCTCCCCAGACACAGCAGCTACTCCAGTGTGTACTGCGGGCAGACGTCTGCTCACAGATGCGCTGCCGGCACAGACACCAGGAATAAACAGCTTGTGTGGAGTTTCACCCTTCTATTGCCATCCTATCCGTACTACCTTCTCGAGAAGATCACCCTGGGCCAGCAGCGCTATGTGTACTTTGTATCAACAGCGGGACGCCGCTATTCATCCTCATCATCTCATACATTTATTCCCTTCATATGCCACTTCTTCTCTGTGAAGAAATCCAACTTATCAGACTTATTGGAACTTAGTAGGAGACTGTGCAACATTGAACTGTTTCTTGTTAGCAATTTATCGTATGTTTGGGAGTTCTCCTGGCATTCTACTGACATTATGCCATTTTAATATTGCATCCATCTTATGTATGTATTATAAGGTTTTTCATTTATTGTTTCATTTATTGGTCTTTTGATTTCATATTAGTAAAGCAATTTTCTTTCTCTTATATTGAACAGTTTTATTTCCATATATCTCATCCTGTCGAACAGCAGGACATTTAGAGACTTTAGTGCATTGAATATTCCTTAACTCATTTTGTTTACATTTCTATACCTTGCAGTATTTGAAAAGATAAATACATTGCTCTAATACATCAAGGATATCTTTAGTACGGATAACACCTTTCAATGCTGTACACTATACCATAAGTTTATAGTTTGACATAGACACAAGTAATAGAGCTGAGCACAATGTTTTTATTATAAAGTTTATTTCTATATTAACTTTCATTTTATTTGTTTATTATTTTTGCATTTCTGGTTTCTTTTTTCCTTTTTGTTCTTCCCCTTTTCTAGTTTTTATACACATAATCCACATAACTGCAGTTAGCAGTACTCATTTGTTAGCACTTCACGTATTTAGAATTTATTTATCGTGGTGACAATTAAATTGGGAGCTGCTCATTTCTAACAGGGAGCGCTGGCAATTAATTGATTTGATTGTTGGTAGTCCTTCCTACTAGTAACCTGGCTTATCAACCCCCCTTTCCAGACTCCAGAACATACTGTACCCTCTGCCCTGGCCTCCAGAATATACCTTATCCTCGGACCCCAGGGACATACACTAGGGCAGTGGTGGGCAATGAGTGGGCCTCCAGCTGTTTTTGAACTACACATCCCTTCATGCCCTGCAACAGTTCCTGCATAGCTAATTAGCAAAACTGTGGCATGGTATGCAGGCATGTGTAGTTCAACAACAGCTGGAGGGCAGCTTATTGCCCACCCCTGCAATAAGGACAGTTCAGAGAAAAGCATAACACCTAGGCAGTGAGCTTGTGAGGAAGAGTTGACTGTCGAGTTATCAACAGTGATAGAGATATCAGGTTGGTAACAACTATTGGCAGGTGGAAACATTATTTATTCTGTTTTGGAAAGATTAAGTTTGAGGTGGCGAGATGACATCCAAGATGAAATGGCAGAAAGGCATTCAGTAATTTGGACCAATACAGATGGTGACAAATCTGGGAAGGATAGGTAGAGTTGAGTATCATCCACATACAGATGATACTGTAATCCAAAAGAGCTGATAAGTTTGCCAAGAGAGGTGGTATAGATTGAGAAAAGCAGAGGATCTAAAGCTGGGTAGACATTAGACGATGTGTGCGTACACACTGGACAATATCAACGATTTTTCGTGCCGGTCCGTCAGAAACGGCCAAATCGTTCAAGATATTGTCTATTGTGTAGGAGCCTTAAGACTGAACCTTGCGGTACTTCAACTGATAGAGGTTGCGAAGAGGTAGAGTTAGAGAAATGAACACTGAAAGAGCGTTTTGATAAGTAGGATGTGAAACCGAATAGAGCTGTATTCTAAAGACCGAGGGTTCATAGACTTTTTATGAGACGTTAGTGGTCAACAGTGTCAAATGTAGCAGATAGATCTAGAAGAATAAGAAGTGAGTAATGGCCTTTAGACTTAGCAGTGACCAAATCATTTACTATCTTAGTCAGTGCTGTCTCTGTGGAGTGTTGGGTATGAAAGCCTGACTGAAGAGGTCCAATAGGTTGTACAAATGAAGAAAGTGTGTGAGGCGAGTGTAGGTAAGTCTCTCAACTAGCTTGGAGGGGCATGGGAGCTGAGAGATGGGACGGTAACTTGAGAGAGAGAAAGGTCAGATTTATTTTTATTTAGAATAGTAGTAATCACTGCATGCTTGAATACTGACAGAAAGATACCAGTAGAGAGAGAGATTTTAGTTAAGTTTGGGATGAGAACGGGAAACAGAGCTCTACTGATCTGTGAGGGTATAGGATCAAGACTAGAGGTAGTAGAGTATGAGGATGAGAAGAGTGTACATACTTCATCTTCATTTGTGGGATCAAATAAGGAGAAGGTGCAAGAGGGATCAGGAAAGAATTGAGAAGGCTGCTGACGGAGGAAGAGCATAACATTTCATTTTAGATCTTATCAATCTTGTCCTTGAAATTGGAAGAAATATCTTGTGCACTAATTGTAGATGGTGGATTGGGTGCAGGAGGTATAAGAAGTGATCTAAATGTATTAAAAAGTCTTTCAGGATTAGAAGCTTGAGCAGAGATGAGAGTTTGGAAATATGTTTGTTTGGCAGTGTCCAGAACCTTACGATAAGAGTGGTAGATAGTCTTATATTTGAGGAAGTCACTTGGAGTACAAGACTTAAGCCGCTGATGTTCTACTTGACATGATAAATTTTTGTTGGTGTTTTGTTGCTTTAAAATTCTATGGTTGACATCTAAGTCTACATGGAGTGTAGAGGGTAGGTGAAGCAACTTCATTCAGGGCTAATTCTAGAGTTTGGTTAAAGTGTGATACAGCAATCTCAGGAGAAGTGAATGTAGAAATTGGTGAGAGTAGTAGTTCCAGAGAGATGGAAAGTTTTTAAATATTAATAGCGTTAATATTTCTACGGAAGCTTAGAAGACTTCAGTGACACTGAGGGCCTGATTCAGAGGCGCTCGCAAAAAGCGAGCGCTCTCTCTGAATCAGGGCGGCTGCATGTTTTTTTTTGTTCGGCCTCCTGGCCCCTCACTAACCCACAGTTTTAGCGAGCGGCCAGATGATAATCGCGACCATCGGGCTTGCGATGAGACCCTTGTAGTAGGATCTTGTCGGACGCAAGCCCCAGTAAGCTTTCGGCGTAATGTCAGTGGGGACGCCCCCAAACGGCAGGCGCTCCTTCGGGAACGCCTCCGTTTGCCCAGCCACCCCCCCGGCCCGCCTACCAAAAGGGGCAAGCTGTCGATCAACATCGACAGCCGCCCCTTTTGGATGCGAGCGCCGTAACGAGTGATTTCTCGCTCGCTTCGGGGCACTGCCTGGCCATCGACCCTCTTGCGAACGGGTCTGAATCAGGCCCTGAGCTTGAAGTTATGGAGGAGAGGATGCAGGTAATAAGGTTGTGATCTGAGAGAGGGAAATGAATATTAATGAAATCAGAGACTAAAAATTGTCTGGTGAACACAAGATCCAGGCAGTGGCCATCCTGATGAGTAGATGAGACTGTCCACTGGGAGAGGCCAAGAGAGGAGGTTAGAGAGAGTGGTTTGGAGGCACAAGGAGATTGTGGACTATCAATAGGACTATTGAAATCACCCATGTTGATAGTTGGGATTTCAGAGGATAAGAAGTGAGGGAGCTAGGTAGAAAAATGTTCCAGAAATTGTTAGGTGTCCCTGGTGAGCGATAGATGGCAGCAACACGCGGGTTGGATATGGTATGCTCAGGATTGGGACGGGCAGAATCCTGACGCTGGCATCCCGGCATAGTTAGGATACTGACACCTATTGGTAAGTATCCTATCCCTACCCCTAAACTTAACCCTCCCTCCCCAAAGCCTAAACCGCAGCCTAACCCTCCCCCCCCCCCTTCCGCAGCCAAACCTCCCCCTAGTGCCTGATCCTAAAGCTATCCCTAAAACTCACTGTCAGGATGTCAGCGGCCGGGCGCACGCTGACATTTTGTTACCAGTGGGCTCCTGGCTCCTTCCCCATAGCTGCAGCCAGAGGCTGGAGTTCACTCCTGAGCTCCGGCTTCCGGCTCCCCCCACGGGTACTATGGGAAAGACGTCATGACATCTCTTGCATGGTTCCGCGGACCCGCCAGTCGGACAGCAGCAGATGCAGGAGCAGGGCTTCAGGTAAGTATTGTCTTTTTTTTTATTTGTGTAAGGGGCACTACTAATGGGGGCACTACTAATAGGGGCATTACCACTGGGGTCACTATAACTGGGGTCACTATCACTGGGGGCATTACTAATGTGGGCATTACTACAGGGGGCATTACTACTGAGGCATTACCACTGGGGGCATTACTACAGGGGGCACTACTACAGGGGGCACTTCTACAGGGTGATTTACCACTGGGGGCATTACTACTGGGGGAATTACTACTTGGGGCATTACTACTCTGGGCACTACTAATGGGGGCATTGCATTGGGGGCACAGTATAAGGGGCACTACTACTGCTGGCACTGCATCAAGGGCACCACTACTGTGGGTTCTGCATAAGGGGCACTACCACTCTAGGCACTGTATAAGGGGCACTACCACTACAGTGGGCATTATTTGTATTAGGGACACTACTACTGTGGGCATTGTGTATAAGAGGCACTAATGTGTGTCATAACATGAATAAGGGGCACTACTATGTGGTATAATGTGAATCAGGGGCACTATGTGTGGTGTAATGTGCATAAGATTGTGCTACTGTGTGGTGTCATTTGAATTGGGGATACTATTGTGTGACCACGCCTCTTACTTTTTTTAGACCACGGTGCGCGCAGTCCCTTTATTAAATAAGCGCTGGGTGGTGTGGGGGGGGGGGGGGGTGTGAGTTCCATCACTTCTCTAGGACCACTTTAAACACTGCATATGTATCATATGTGAGTGTGTGGGCCAATATTGAGGGAATCATGACACAAACAAATTAAATGTGATGACATTGAACAGAGGTAAAGATGGCCTTGCTCAAATTGGTACATCCTGTATCTCTTGCACATGATTTTTGCAAACACTAACCATTGTGCGAGTCTCTAGTTGTAATGTAGTGCTTTTACATAACATGAAGAAGTGTCTCTTTTTATGTAATGCCTAGTATGCTACATAAGTGTAAAAAAAATGTTTTACAGTGATTTTTTTGCGGACTCCAAAGAGAGGATAGCAAACCAGAACGTCCAGTATGCAAATGTGGGGACAGCTTGAGGTGTCCTGAGTGACTGCATACTTAAAGCTGCACTACCACCTTCATAAAGGATTTTACCAATGGGCTCCTTCCCGTAGCTGGAGCCGCAGGGGTTTTTACAAGTAGCTATTTTTAACCTGACATTCCTTTGCTGCTGTGTTTACAAAGTAAGTGCAATTATTTGCGTTGCTATGACATCACTCTCCCTATCTGTGTGAATCAACCAATCAACACAGTGCACTTCTGCAAAACAGTCTGACAAGATGTTAATCACTCTGTGTCTGCTCTATTAGGGGCACACCACCCTCCTGACATAAGCAACATGCTGCAGAGAAGTGATAGAGCATGACAGACTTACTTAGTTAAGTATAAGCACTCCAGTCTTTAAATTATTTAGCTCTGTAATTATTGTAGCACAGATGGTGTAATGGTTAGCATTACTGCCTCACAGCGCTGAGGTCATGGGATCGATTCCCACGGCCCTACCTGTGCAGGGTTTGTATATTCTCCCTGTGCTTGCGTGGGTTTCCTTCGGGTACTCTGGTTTCCTCCCACACTTCAAAAATATACTGGTAGGTTCATTGGTTCCCAACACAAATTAATCCTAGTGTGTGTGTGTGTGTGTGGTAGGGAGCATAGATTGTAAGCTGCACTTGGGGCAGGGACTGATGTGAATGGCCAAATATAGGTCCCTGGTGTGTGTTCAGTAACATAGCATTTAGTTATCATTATTACAAAGCAATTCAGATCAAATTCTCAAACATATATAATATTTGCAAAGTATACATACCATGGGATAAACTTGCTAACACACATGGTTTTGTGTTTTATATTATTGTCCCTATAAATCTAGTGGCCTAAACCACTGAAGACATTATGGCTTTTAAAAGAGCTGTATGTATGCAGGGCCCATACTTTCCTACACTCTCGGGAATGTTGCGGGAGGCTCACGATTTTTCGGGTAGCCCTCCGCACCCCCGGAGATGTAGGCAGATCTCCCGCCTCCTGCCCACTTCCTAGTGAAGCAGGCAGGATAGGGAGATTTAATGGGGAATTTGTGGGTCCGCGTGGAGGGGCGGGGCTAAACTATTTGCATAATTTAGCCCGCCCTCTCATCGAGGACCCGCGAATCGCGTGTTTTCCCTAGAAAGGAGCAGGGTCTAACTATGTCACCAGTCTGGCCCCGCCCCCCGAACTGGCCTGCAGCAGCTCTCCGGGCTGCTCCCGCAAAGGATGTATACAAAGTTGGTAAGTGTGGTGTAGGCATATTGACGGAATTGAGTGCTAATCACAGGCAAGTATACGCTGAGATACGTTGGCTATGAGATGGCTCTCTTGTGGCAAGGATAGGGCCGATGCAGAAGCGCACTGATAGTGGTGACTGCTACTTTCACAAGCAGATGTATAGGGGTTGTGTGGCCAGACAGCGATCTGCATTTATTTCTGAGCACGCAATGCAGCTGAATCAGGCCCTCTATGTAAAGTGGAAGCATAGTAATACTATGCCCAATAAGAGAGATTCCCTACCAAATATATGCTCTCTGCATAATATATGGCACTATATAAAGCATATTTCCCAACTTTTATATACTCTCCAGGAGAAGCCCGGAGAGGAGATGCTGATTATGCTTGATGGGGCGAAGCCACAATCTTCACGTCAGTAGGCCCCACTCAGTAGGCCCCACCCCTTGAGGCATAATGCCGCAAATCATAGATCTATGAAGAGGAGGAGGGGCTAAAATGCATCCATTTTCATAGAATGACATCATATTGGCCTCACCCCCTTCCGATGGACCTGTGATTCCCAACATTATTTTCCCAATTCTATACACTTCTCTAAGAAGTGGGTGGGATGCTAAAAGTCCACTCTTCCGGGGACTGGGGGAATTACCTGAAAATTCAGGAATGGTGATCAGGTGAGTATTATATAAAGGATATTAATAATAACTAAATACCAGAGAACACCAACAATTTTATATAGTTAAAAATGTACCTGGGGTGTGTCCAGTGCTTTGTGTTTCATTTTATACAGTAGCATGTCAGGCCTGCAGGAAGACTCAGCAATTTAAAACTGTACAGTATGCTTTATGCAACTCAGAAACTGCAGTTCTCTAATGCTGTTACATGATATATGTGTAGTAAATTTGGGGAACTGATTATACTCAGGACCTACTTCAGATTTGGGATAGAGCAAGTAGCTATGTACTATCCTAGACAAACCAGGGGCGGATCTAGACTCTTGCTTTAGGAGGGGTGGTGTGTGTGTGTATATATTCTGCATTCAAACATGCCCTTGTCTCCCCCATTCTTAAAAAAACTACCCTTGATCCTAACATTCTTTCCAATTACCGACCCATCTCTCTTCTCCCTTTTGCTTCCAAACTCCTTGAGTGTATTGTTTACAACCGCCTTACCACCTTTCTTTCCTCCCACTCCCTCCTTGATTCATTTCAATCTGGCTTCCGTTCTCTCCACTCCACTGAAACTGCCCTCACAAAAGTCAGCAATGACCTCCTTGCTGCCAAATCCAAGGGCCACTGCTCATTCTCCTTGACCTCTCTGCTGCATTTGACACTGTAGACCACCCTCTCCTCCTGCAAATCCTTCACTCCCTTGGTTTACGTAGCACTGCCCTCTCCTGGCTTTCCTCCTACCTCTCTGATCATTCCTTCTCTGTGTCCTCTCATGACTCCTCTTCCCTCCCACTTCCACTAACAGTAGGAGTTCCCCAAGGTTCTGTTCTTGGACCTCTCCTTTTCTCCCTATTTGCATCCTCTTTAGGTGAACTCACAACCTCCTTTGACCTCCAATATCATCTCTATGCTGATGATACTCAAATTTACCTTTCCACCCCTGAGTTCTCCCCCTCGCTTCTTACCCGTGTCTCCAACTGTCTCTCTGCTGTCTCTTCATGGATGTCCCAGCGCTTTCTTAAACTTACAGTAACATGTCTAAGACTGAGCTGATCATCTTCCCACCCTCTTCCATTACCTCACTTCCCACAATTTCATTATCTATTGATGTAACAACTATCGCCTCTAGCCCCAAAGTGCGCTGTCTTGGAGTTATCCTAGACTCTTCCCTCTCATTTAAACCACACATTCAGCACCTCTCGCAGTCCTGCCGTTTCCACCTAAAAAATATCTAAAGGATTAGACCCTTCCTCACCCGGGATGCCACTAAAACCCTCACCCACTCACTGGTCGTCTCCAGATTGGACTACTGTAACCTTCTCCTAGCTGGCCTCCCAGTCTCTCACCTCTCACCACTACAATCAGTTCTCAATGCTGCTGCTCGGCTCATCTCCCTCTCCAGACGTTCTACATCTGCTTCCCCTTTCCTTCAAACCCTACACTGGCTCCTCTTCCCCTTCTGATGCCAATAAAAGGTTCTTACACTTGCATACAATGCCCTCACCAAATCCTCTCCCACATACATTTCTGACCTTCTCTCCCTTCACACTCCCGCCCGTCCACTTCGCTCAACAAATGCCGCCTCTCTTGCCAACTGATCACTTCCTCCCACTCCCGCATCCAAGATTTTGCCCATGCTGCTCCCTACCGTTGGAATGCTCTGCCTCTCCCTATCAGACTCTCCACCTTTCTACAAATCTTCAAATGGGCTCTCAAGACCCACTACTTCATCAAGACCTTCCAGCTCTCATGCTAACCCACCTCATGCTCTTTCCTCCCTATCTTCCCCTTCTGTGTCACGCCTGTCAGTCTGCCCCTCCCCTTTAGAATGTAAGCTCTAACGAGCAGGGACCTCTTCCCTCATGTGCTTCTCTTTACATTTTCTTCGATTCTTTACTCCCCATAAAAGCACCTAACACGTGACTGCCAACTCCCTGCTGCTTATCGTGAATGTTTAATCGCTATTGCAGCAATGTATATAAATCGTGTCCTTGTCCTGCACTGTAATGTACTGTAAGTTACTTGTTTCTTGTTCACTTATTAGTTCTATGTACTATGTAAGGCGCTGCGAAACACTTGTAGCGCAATATAAATAAAGGATAATAATTATATATATAATACACACATACACACACACACACACACACACACACATACACACACATATACATACAGACACATATATGCACACAGACCATCTGTCTCAGCCCCTCCTCCCACACATGCCCCGGCAGCCTACCTGTCCCTGTCACTATGACGGTGGGGAGCCGACGCGGCCCAGGGGGGCCACGTCGCACTGGATGCGTGGTCACGCCCTCTTAAGGAAAATACACCCTTTTTTGCAGTGCGGTGTGGCATGTGATGTCCCAGGCTCCCGCTGTCAAAGAAAGACCTATCCCTTCTGTTGTTGTTGCCGGGTCCCATATCCGGAGCTGCACTGCTGCAGCATCAGTTCTCTGTACACAGTGGCTGTGTTACGGGGGGCGCCCTGATCGCCCCCCCCCCCCCGTATCCATCATTGGGACAAACCATGTTGCAATGCAAGGGGCGCAAATACATACTTTTTTTTTGCATATGGGGTAAATACTGACTGCTTTGCATGTATCCCACAAATACTGCACAGCTTTGTTTTTACACTGCAATTTAGATTCTCATTTTTGACACACCCCTCCCAAATCTAATTTTCTCTGCACATGTTACATCTGCCTTACCTGCAGTGCAACATGGTTTTACCAAGAGTCACTTGGCTACATACCTTTGAGATTACTCGTTCGATACGATGGTTCGATTGACCTGACTCCCAATCGGAAGTCCCGACCACAGTGCCGATACGCGTGTACAGACCTATACAATCATACTTCCAACCTTCGATAATAAAATGATTCTACCAGCCACGGAGGCGGCACTGCTGCTGGTGTAGAATCGCAAGAACGGTGGAAGGTGCGTACACACTGCCCTTTTGGCCTGATCTCGCCCGGTCAAACCAGATGAATATTACACTGCGGATTAGATGTGATCCTTCAATTCGACCAGTTTTCTTCCGACAAAACATGATCGAAGGTGCGTACACACTTTTGCAATATCGTATGAATGGTTCGAAATCGAAAAAGAGCGGGCTGATGGTTCTATAGGTGTGAACACAGCTTAACTCTATTCCCAAATCTGAATCCGACCCTCAGGACCTCATTCAGAGCCGGACGCTATCAGCCGTTCGCTCGTGCGCATTCGATTGTTTTAAACCACGCATGCGTCCGGTTCTCATTGCGCATGTGCGGCCGGATCATTGTGGTCATTTTTCATTCGCTCGTGTACACAGCGAACAGGAAGTGACCTATGTAATTTGATTGACAGAATGTTCCGTTTATGGGTGGTAACGGGGGTGGAGATGAGAAAACGCAGGCGTGGCAAGGCGTTTTTTGGGCGTACATGTATTATCTTGTGCGAACGTCCAATGTGGACGCTATTTTGTACACGTCACTGTGTGATCCAATTTATATTAAGACTGCTCACTCAGCTTTGGGTCTGGTATAGTCTACCGCAATGACGATGGTCTCCTCGTCCTTACCCGGACTCATCGATTGGGTTTGCGATTAATCAAGTGAGGCAACAAAAACAATTAACTTTTAATTGCTAAACAGCTTCTAAGAGGTTTCGCAAATAGACCTTTTTTAGTAGGTAAAAACCGAACGCAGGTGAACTACTCAGCTGCTAATTTCTGGGGCATACAATCAATTAGCTAACAAATGTTTGGGTTTTTTGAGTGCTTTTTACATATTTGTAAGTGTTTATTTTGTAGACAAACAATATTGTACGCATGGTTTTTTTTTTTTTTTTGGACCAAGAAACCAATCGTCCTTTTTTTGGGATAATTGTTAATTAAAACTCATAAATTGATTTTAAGTAACCCTTATTTTTTAGGCAAAATATGAAATGTTTCTATTTCCGTTGTACTGTTTGTAAGTTTGTTAGAGGGATTACCTTTTAACCAGTTTGTGAATAAATCAAGAATAGATTTTTGCAATTTTGTTTCCAAAGTGTAATAAGTTTTTGTTTATTTTTGTGTCAAGTTTTTTTAAAAGTAAACATAATTTTTTTCAAGGGACAAAATCTAAAAATCATTTTGCACACACACCCACAAAATAAGTGGCATTTGTACAGAATTAAAACAATAAAAACAATTCACAAGAAAGGAGAGGGAGGTTTTTGCCATGCAGGAATATGGGGCAAACACAGAGATGGATTGTGGGCAATTTAGCCAGTGCTGTCATCGCCTTTTAGGCCGTTTGGCCGGGGGTGGGAGGGAGCCTGAACGGGTCCGGGAAGTCCTTCGGCTGGCCTGGCCAAAGGCAGATGTTGTGGCCTCTGGACTAGGCATAGGGCTAGGCACATTTGGAGGGATGGCTGTTGTTGTGCCAGAGGTGGAGTGTCCTGATGTTCCGGCAGGAAGGGAGGCCGGCTCCAACATGTGCTGGCGAACGAGCTGCTCCAGGGCATTTGCTATTCGCACGTTGGCGACAGTATTTTCCGCAAGGGCCTTAGCAATGGTCACGTTGGCCGCAGCACTTTGCTCCAGGGCGTCTGCCACCCGTAGCAGATTGGCGTCCATCCTCAGCAGAATCTCGGTCTGCTGATCCGTTTTACCATTGAGATCAGTGAGGAGGGCCACTGCCTGCGAGGGGGAATGCCCTGGACTGTCTGCCACAGGGTCCCCAGCCGGATCTACTGCTTCCTCCCCTGCAGAGCCAGAAGAAATTCTGCGGCCAAAGCTCATCTCTGGAGCAGACTCATCCGCCTGTGTCTCTGTGAGAAAAAAGAGAAAACAGTAAAATTATAATCTAGATATTGTCAAAAAAACATTTCGGAGTTGGTAACCTTACAACATTTACCTGGGGCAACATGAGGAGCCGCAAAGTCTGGCATGTCGGTATCCATGTTCGACACGCCAAACACCTCCTCATCCTGCACACACCCCTGGGCCAGCTCCTCCAAATCTGTGAGCTCAAGTGACACAGGGGTGGGACCCCCACCTGTCCCCCCTGCATGCCTAGCCCTATCAGCCAGTTTTTGTTTAAGCCGGTATTTGAAGTCGCTCCATCTGTTGGTTTAAAGTTTGGCATTATTCCTGCAGTATATTGACCTGTAAACACTTTTTAATAAAATGTAGTTTTTACGTACCGGCGTTTGACCTCCCGGGTTGAACGTTCAAACTCACCCACACCATTGACACCACTGGTTATGTCGTCCCACACTTTCCATCTCTGGGTTGCACCCATATTCCTTGGTGCCTGTGCCAGGTTGTCATTGCACATTTGCACCAAAACCTCCATCTCCTTCCTTGTGAATTGTGGCTGCCTTTTTTTTTTTGGTCTTAGTTTGCCTACTAGGGCCAGCAGCCTCTTCCATGGCATCCTCCACACCTTTTTTTTTAAAATGTTAAAAAAGATTTTTAGTAAAATGTTTTAAAATGTAATGTTAAACATACTCATTTCCCCATAAAAATAAAAAACACTTGCATGGTGCCTGTTGGCTAGTACTTTGCTGCTCTGTACTCATTTTTTTTGGTCAATGTAGCAGACCGATTTTGGCCTTCAGTGACGTTTTTATACATGCGTCAGGATTATTCGGCCGCATCATTCCTTGTGCGCTCCTATTGTCCGTCCTTAATTTGAGCGGGAAAATAAAGCCTATTTATGGCTTGGTGTGACTCGAGTCGAGGTGGCATGTTTTGAGTGTTGGAGGTTTAGTGGTGGAGTTGATTGTTTGCGATTGGTTTGAAGAAGGAGGACTGGTTTATTTTGATCTCTTGGCTTTTTTTCTTCGTTATTTTCCGTTAGCATTTTTTTATATTTTTCGGCTTTTTTGATTTGCATTTTTGAGTAAGTATTTTACAAAACCACCGTAAAAAAAAATAGTAAATAGTTTACATTGGTTTCTAATTTTTTTTTTTTTACAGTTATTTTGGCAGTGACCGAGTGAAGTTTTTGAACTTTGGGATATTTGTCTGTTTTTGGTAAGTGTTTTTGGTTTCATGATTTTACAAATTCGATGTGTTGGTCTTAGCATATGTTTCGCTAAGTAATGTTTTTTGTTTTCTGTGAACAATCATGTCTTACCACTAAATGTAGCGTACTATTTAGCAAACTAATGTATCCTTATTCATCTGTAAAATTAGCGTACTATTTAGCGAACTAATGTATCCTTATTTAACTGTAAAAGTAGCGTACTATTTAGCGAACTAATGTATCCTTATTTAACTGTAAAAGTAGCGTACTATTTAGCGAACTAATGTATCCTTATTTAACTGTAAAATTAGCTTACTATTTAGCGAACTAACGTATCCTTATTTAACTGTAAAATTAGTGTACTATTTAGCGAACTAATGTATCCTTATTTAACTGTAAAATTAGCGTACTATTTAGCGAACTAATGTATCCTTATTTAACTGTAAAATTAGCGTACTATTTAGCGAACTAATGTGTTTTCAATTTTTCTGTGTAAAATCATGTCTTCCCACTAAATGTAGCGTACTATTTTGAGAACTAATTTTGACTCCCTTCTCTATTTTTTAGAATACAAATTTTTTTAAAAATCCTAGTTTTTGAAATTAATATCTGTAAAAATTTCAAATTTTGAAATGTAGGTTGATTTTCCCATGACACGTCCCAGGCCTGTAAGCATCTTTGGTTTTCTTGGAAAAGATAAGTATATGTTTCTTAACACATTTGTCTAAACCTATAACTACCTTGCTTAACATTTCAGGTTGATGTTGGTGGTATTATATTGGCCATGGTTCCAGAACCCGACCAACCTCAACTGCGTCCCAGGCGTAGGCCTCGTAGGCGTGCAGGGCCCCAGATATATAGAACACGTGTCATCCTTTTTGGAATGCCAAATGATGAGGTGTGCGCTACCGTCTTCCGCCACAACTCATCATAGACACTCTCTCATTAATAGAGAGTGATCTTGAACGGCAAATTGACAGTCCTACAGCAATACCACCACTTACGCAATTAATGTCGGTGTTACATTTTTGTGCCTCAGGATCCTTTCAAACCGCTGTGGGAATAGTCGCTGGAATTTCCCAATCCTCCTTTTCAAGGATCCTGAGGGCAGTGATGGAGGCCCTTTTCAAACACCTCCATCATTTTATTAAAATGCCATTGGATATGGGTTCCCTTAATGTGGCGAAGGCTAATTTTTATCAAATAGCTGGCTTCCCACACATCATAGGGGTTGTGGATGGCACCCACATACCACTTCAGCCTCCAGCAAGGCTGGAGGCTATATTTAAGAACCGCAAACACTTTCACTCGATGAATGTAATGGTGGTATGTGATGCCTCCCTCCAGATCCTGTCCCTGAATGCCAAATTCCCCGGCAGTGCACATGATTCCTTCGTCATCCGGCAATCAGGGATTTGGCACAAATGAAACAACCTACAAGCTGGTGATGCGTGGCTTCTGGGTAAGTTGACACCTTCTGTTGAAATCAATGCAAAGCTTGTTACACAATGGTCCTGATGTGTTTTTATCTGTTTTCACAGGAGACAGTGGTTACCCTTGCACGCCCTGGCTGCTCACTCCTTATTTGGCTCCCACACCAGGGCCACAAAGTGAGTATAATTCTGCACTTACAGCCACCAGGCAGGTGGTGGAGCGCTGTATCGGCCTTTTAAAAGGCCGATTCAGATGCCTCCACCGCTCTGGTGGCGAGCTCATGTATTTGCCGGCTATGGTTTAGAAAATTGTGGTCCTGTGTGGGATATTTCACAACATCGCCATAAGGAGTGGTGTCCCAATGCAGCCAGAGGATGCCTTGCCTGAGGACGGCCCCCCCGAGGTTGGTCGGAGGTCAGTATGTGGGGGGGCCATACGCGATGAAGTTGTGGCCAGATTTTTTAGGTAATTATTTCCTCATAATGTTTAAAAATGCCACAATGTAGACATGTAATATTTTAAAGTACACTTTTAACTGATTTTTTTTTGTTTTGTTTTTAATCCCTAAAGTGACCATAAAAAACCATGCCTACTACCTGATCAACACAAATGACTTTATGTGGACACATTGGATATAACTTCGGGAACAATGATTTCTTCTCCTCATTTGTGGATTCATGTTGGCATGCTCCTTCTTCAAACAGTTCCTGATTTTGTTTTTTTGGGGGTTTTGGTGTGTTTTTGACGTGTGTGTGTGTGTTTTGAATTTTTGTATTTATTGTGTGTATTCACTTGGTGTTTATTATTTGTGTGTATTAAAATGTTATTTTACGTTCACCAACGATTTCCATCGTAAATTACAACCAAGTGTAACCTGTTTCTAAAAATGCAAAGTTGCTTAATGCCTAATACTGTAAGTTCTTTTTTGTAAAAGTTGAGTACCCTCCTTTGTTGCTAAAAACAAACACCAAAGGTATTATGGTGAATCAGTATGTTTGCAATTTTAGGCCTAAGCAGGTATCTTTAAATTTAACATTACCCACACCAAAAAAAAAATCACATTTTGAGGTTACTTCTCCAAACCTATTGGTATTGTTATGTGTTTAATGTGCAAGCTTACATACTTACTTGAGCTTTCGACAAACACATTTACATTTCTTAAAAAATCATGGACAAATAGTAGACTTATGTAAGGTTCAACAATCCACTGGGGCAGGGACTGATGTGAAAGGCCAACTATTCTCTGTAAAGCGCTGCGGAATATGTGTGCGCTATATAAATAACTGGTAATAAATAAATAAATAAATAAATCTAAGATTTACACACAAGGAATGAGACTAAAATAAATCAAAATAAATTTTATTTTTTTAGACATTTTTGGAGTGAAACAAAATAATTAGTGGCACAGGCGCGCCAAAATGTGATCCAAGGCCACAAGCATGGTAACTACATGGCCCCTCAAATTCAGCAAACCTGCATAAATTTCAGCGTTACGCCGCTGGTCCTTTGTGGGTAAAAAAAATGGGCGGATTACTAAATTGGCACCTTAATTTATATGTGAAAAAACAACTAAAAAATACAAAAAAAGGTGACAAAAAACTACAAAACAAAAGGAATGCCAAACGAAAAGATTGTCGAAAAACAAAGCCAAAAAATCTATGGCAAAAATAACATAAAAGAGAGTTACAACTACGCAAAAATACAACATTTGTTGGTACCGTAAACAAGAAAGACACAAGTATGAGTGTTTGGACATGTGTCATATGTGTGAGGGGAAAACATCCTAGACATTGTTTCACAAAGATATATATCAAAAACATTAGAAATACTTTACAATTTTGAAATGCACAGGCAAAAGGACAACATCAACCAAAATCAAAATAATGAAAAAACAGCCATAGTTTTAAAGCGAAACATACCGGTCCTAATGGTGCCTGGTCCTGGAGCCCCAAAATCTTCCTCATCAGAGGTGGGCCAGTGCAGCAGGGATGGAGGAGGGGTGATTTGGGATGAAGTTGAGGGTGAGGGAAAGAGAGGGGGGGGTTGAGGGGAGTGTGAATTGGGAGGGATGGGAATGTGAGGAGAGGGAGGGGCCTCACGGTCGGTCAGGTCTGGGTTGGAGGGGGAATTTGGGGAAGAATGGGCAGAGGAGGTTTGGGTGGGAGTGGGGGATAGGGGACGTGCCCGACGTTGGTGACGTTCTAGTCTGCGCTCAGCCCCTAAATGATGTTGAAAAATTTCGATTAATACATATTTCATTTTTTGTTTCAACAATTTACACACCAAAAACAGGGCTATACAGTAAACATGCACACGCAGGTATGTACAAAATAAAGAAACAGGGCTATACAGTAAACATGCACTCGCAGGTATGGCCAAAATAAAGAAACAGGGCTATACAGTAAACATGCACACGCAGGTATGGTCAAATTAAAGAAACAGGGCTATACAGTAAAAATGCACACGCAGGTATGGCCAAAATAAAGAAACAGGGCTATACAGTAAACATGCACACGCAGGTATGGCCAAAATAAAGAAACAGGGCTATACAGTAAACATGCACACGCAGGTATGCTTACATTTTAAATATAATTTAAAAAAACACTTACTTTTCTCTATTTGCTGACGCTAATTGGCCAACAGGCGTGGGGATCTGCGCCCCAGATCGGACCACCTCCTTTCCAGTTGGTCAATATTCCTGCGGTAGCCGATCGTACGCAGGCGGCGCCGCACCTCCGCGTAGGCCAGCCGCTTGCGGAGGTTAGTGATGGGGTGCGGCTGGTGTGTGATTCTCCGGTCCATCACATCAGTGAGGACCAGGAGCTCACGTCTACAAAAAGCTGCGGCTCTCATGATGGCAATGATTTTTTTTACACAAAACAGTTTTAATAAAGGTCCTAGAAAAATTTTGATTGGCTAATGTACTTTGTAAATTAACAAAAAGCATTCTATTGGTTATTGTATGAGTCATGTGACCTACACCCTCACAAATATAATGTGAGTTATGATAGGCTTGATGCAGTGACATGCGTAAGCTAATTTAAATATTAATAAAAAAGATGAAAAATCGGGCTAGAAAAAAAACGCAATACAAGAGTAGCATTCAAACAAACTTCTAATTTTGAAAAACCATCCCCTTGGTCCAACCGTACGTATTCTGCGGAAGCAATGACACACACTAACAATAATAAAGTTTATTGACATTGAAAAAAAAAAAAGGATTGCAAACATGTGAATAACAATTAAGCTAATTAATATAGCGATTGCTATTAATCAATTCAAGTATGTTTCCTGAATGAAATAGCAGGCAATCGAAAACTGACAGGGCCACTTCCGGATTTGACTTGTGCGAGCGTTCCCTGCAACCAAAGCGGAGACAGACGGTCGCTATTTCGAACGTTCCCTAGCTAGAGGAGGGGTTGGGAAACTATGGGGCGGAAGATTAGCTGCGAGCGAACATATGAGCGAGCGCTTGAATTTACATTTTTCCACTCGTACGGCGGCCAAGTGAACGGCCACTTGCGTCCGGGTCTGAATCAGGCCCTCAGTTCTTTCATACCAAATTCTGCATACTTGAGGGGCTGGAATTCAAAAGGAATCTCTCTTTTTTTATGGAGTGGTTTGTCTGTGTCATCTCACTCAGATAGGAAGAACAAAAGGATAAATGTCCTTGACTTAATATGTCTTGCCACATGAAGTGAGGAGAAAAGGGATTATAAAAACTCCAGTTATCTGATCAGACAGTGACTGCTGGCCACAACAAGGTCTATGTCTGCTCAAGTTACTTTCTATGTCGGGTGGCCAACCCGCGGCTCTTTCTTTATTGTGCTGCGGCTTGTAACAACGGCACCCGCAGACCCCACGGGGGCCATTGCTACGCCACTGCAACTGTTAGCGCTGGCCTTTGAAGCGATCAGAAACTAAAGAAGCCTCTGGTCGCTTCAGAAGCCAGCGTTCCCAGTGACGATGTGAGGAGCCTGCGTACCTGCTGGATCCAGTTAGATCCAGCAGTTAGCGGCAGCGGTAGTGACAGGGGGAGCGGTTCCCAGAGTGAAGCCGTGCGTGAAGTCAGGTAAGTACTGGGGGCACTGCATAAGGGGCACTCCTTTAGGGGGCACTGCGTAAGGAGCTTAACTACAGGAGGCACTGCATATGAGGCAAAACTAAAGGAGGCACTGCATATGAGGCACAACTACAGGGGGCACTGCATATGAGGCACAACTACAGGGAGCACTGCATAAGGTGCACAACTACAGGGGCACTGCATAAGGGGCACAACTACAGGGGGCACTGCATAAGGGGCACAACTACAGTGGTCACTGCATTATGGGCACTACTACAAGAAGCACTGCATATGGGGCATGACTACATGGAACACTGCATAGGAGGCAAAACTACAGGGGGCACTGCAAAATGGGCACTACTACAGGGGGCACTGCATAATGGGCACTACTACAGGGGGCATTGCATAAGGAGCACTACTATAGGAAGCACTGCATAATGGGCACTACTATAGGGGTCATTGCATAAGGGGAACTACTACGGGGGTGTGACACAAGGTTATGGTCCAGCAAATGTCATACCAAAGGTGTGCGCACAAAAATGGGGCATGGCCTTGTGGCAACTAGGCCACTCCCCATTTTTGCGCTCGCGCCTTAGGTGCCTGCATGATATCGGCTCTTTAACTTGACTAAATATAGTTTTTGGCGCTTTGCCTCTGACTGGTTGGCCACCCCTGTTCTATGCCATATAATCTATGGTGTTACTTGGCAGATATTAGATTTCTATGTTCCTTCCCCCCCACCGGACCCGGCATCTCCAAGTGTGTATGCACTTGCCGCATGCCGGGTCTCGTCGCTGACGATTTTGCGCTGGGTACACATCGTCTAATGTGTACCCAGCTTAAGGGAGAGAGAGGGTTCTGAGAATGGCTCTAGCAGGGTCATATATGCTGGACATCGGGCTGTATGATGCAGTATGTCATATATTTTTCTGCATGGTGCTGGACATTGAACTGTGTGATCTCAGACATTGGGCTTTATGACATGGCTGATAGTGGTCTGTGTGGCATTTGGGATTTGGTCTGTGTGATATGTCGGACATTGGTCTGTGTGGTATGTCGAATATTGGTCTGTGTGATATTTTGAACTTGGTTTAATTGATGTCAGACGTTGTGCTGTGTGTTATGTCAGACATCGGTCTGTATGAAATCAGACATTGAGCTGTGTGATATGATGGACATTGGTCTGTGTGATATGATGGACATTGGTCTGTGTGATATGATGGACATTAGACTGTTTGATATGTGAGACATTGGTCTGAATGATATGTGTGACGTTGGTCTGTATGATATGTGAGACATTGGTCTGTATAATATGTTGTATATTTAGCCTAATTCAGACCCGCTCGCGAGCGCTAAGCGCTCGCAAGCGGGTCGATGTTGGCCAAGTGCGCATGCGCATGATGGAGGCAGCTCCGTCACGCGCATGCGCGAGACCCGGATAGCGACGGCCAAGCCGTCGCTCCCGGTCTCGCTACAAAGGGGGCGTGCTGTCGATGTTGAGTGACAGCACGCCCCCTTTGGTGGGCGTGCCGGGGACGTGGCTGCCCAGACAGAGGCGTTCCTATGGGAACGCCTACTGTCTGGGGCCGGCCCCACTGACATCACAAGTGATGTCAATGGGAATTCTCTCGGCTCTGATAGAGCCGAAAGCACTCCAGGGCTTGCGGCAACGAGACCCTACCACAAGGGGCTCGTCGCAAGCCCGATGGTCGCGATGGTCTTGACCATCGCGACCATCTTCCTGGCCACTCGCTATAGCTGTGGGTGGTCACCCACAGCTATGCGAGCGGCCAGGAGGCCGCTCTAAAATTACAATCTGCGGGCCCTGACTCTGAGCGAGCGCTCTGTCAGAGCGTCCGGCTTTGAATCAGGGCCATTGACCTGTATGATGCCTGTGTGATATATCGGAGTTTGGGCTGTGAAATGGTGGACTTTGGATTATATAAAGTTTTGAATATTAGTATTTCAGTTTACAATTCTATATAATTTTACAAATTGCTGTGCACCACATTCTGTCCTGTACATGACATTGGGGGAGATGTATCAAGCCTTGAAGAGAGATAACTGCCATTTTACAGTCTGTGCTTGAATAATGACAGACGGAAGGTGATTTGTTGCTACATTATTTCTCTCCAAGGTGTGATGCATCTCCCCCACTAAGAAAATCTGCAAGTTGCTAGGTGTTTATGAATTCACAGATGTGTCATCACACGCTGAGCATCTTTACGTCATACTGTGCGAGACACCTGACTGAGACACACCCAGACGAGTAGCCCACCAAATTTTTCTTTACATTTTGCATCTTAGTTACATACTGTATGCAGCGAAAAGCCACTCACAGTATACCAGTGACGGTAGGCTGCTACTTTAATGACATAGGAATGGGTATAATACGTACAAAGAAGCAGATCAAGCACAACAGAATTTAGCATAAGGAAAAGCCACGGTTCTTAGGACCTGATTCAGAGCCGGACGCTATTTGTGGACGCTCTTTCTAAAAAAGGGGCTGGATATTTAAATTGAGCGCTCGCTCTTTGCGGTGTGTTGACGCCTCTATGTCTGAGCGAGCGTCCGAAAAATGCGCTCGCTATTTTGTAAAGACGCCCCTTTGCTTTCGCATCACATGTCATCTCCGGTATTTATTAGATTAATCGGGAACATCAAAAGGCATCTGAACTGCTCGCAGTGCTTGTGGTAGGATTTTCTTCCCACTATCACTGCGAGCCGTTCAGGCTAAAAGACAACCAAGTGACGTGGTCTATGACGCTCCTTTATTAATTATGCACTCCCATTAAACGCCCTTTTGACCGTTAGGCACGCCTGCATTCGGATCTCCACTCCCCCGTTTTCAAGCACCTTCCCCTGTTACCACCCACAAACGGTACATTCTGTCAATCAAATTAGCAGCCCCTTGCTGTTTTACGAGCACACGATTTCCGACCGCAATGACTGGTTTGCGCATGCGCATTACGACCCATACGCATGCGCAGTTGTGCGAACATCGCTCTGAGCGAACGAACAGCCGCTTACGAGCGGCTCTGAATCAGGCCCTGAGTATCAAAGCCCTTTTACACAGATTCAGACTCAGTCGCACACAGGTGTACAAATGCTGCAAGCCCCAGTGGTCAGTGTATGCTAACAGTGTAGTTTTGTTGCTACTAGTTATTTTAATTACATGAATAAGACACACATTTTGATAGAAAAAGACCCTCTGCGCTGGAGCACCAAGAGGGGCAGTTTGGTGTGACTTGAGCGATAGGGTACAGTGACACATCTGTACAGTATTTACTAAAGGCACCACCAGCATATGTACTGCAGCACTGGTGTAGCTAAATATCTTGATCTAGCTTATGAAGATTTGAGGTAAAGCATACTTACCGACATTTGGCCAGCCCCCTCCAGGAGGGGGCTGCCAGATCGATGCAACAGGGTGGGTGCATAGGCAAACGCAGGGGGGGTTTCCATCTGCCTGGAAACCCCCCTCCCCAGCCAACACCATGACAATAGAAATAGTAATATAATGGAATTTTACTAGCGCTGTATGTTCTTCTCAGTATCATAAATTAGATAATTAGCACCACCTGTGGATCTTTTAACATGTATCAGCCAGTAATAAATACGCCTGTGCACCAATTAGGAGATTTGGAATACATGCACTGTTAGGGATGTGCTTCTATAAAGCCCAATATGTACATATATGTTCAGGGCAGTGCTAGATTCTTCTGCTGCTCCCCCAGACTTGCTCCATTGCTTTGGAATGAAGCCCACATTTAAAATAAAACCATTCAGCTCAAGCAGGATGGGCCTACTGCCGCATTTAATAACTTATTATGATCACTGATCCTGTATATGCTGGAATTATGACACACAATACACTTTGTATGATGCATATTAAAGCTTGATAAGTGGTAATTATGGCCTCTTCATGGACTGGCCACACTCTAAAATCAAGCATTTGGAAACCCCCCTCTAGAAATCCTGCGTTTGCCACTGGGGTGGGGACGGTATAGGCAGGCGTCATCGTGGCCCCGCTTTATAATACCAATATTACCAGCATTATAAAGCAGGGTGCAGGGCTACGATGATGAAATGCAGCGCAAATCGCTTTATCGCACCCCTAGACCGCCCACTTTCGCGGCGATCGTGGGGGGGTCGCGGGGGGCCAGCCGCCATTCCAGGGAACTTGCCTTCTCTTGCGGGGTGCTGGGAGCTGCACTCGTTTTTTGGGAGGCTGTCCCAGGAGAGTAGGCAAGTATGAGGTAAAGGTGTCAGATCTTATACTCACAAGTAGATGACAACAATAGTGCTTGATGTAGGTGTAGCTGTCAGCCATCTGCGTTTTCGACAGTGCCCCAGCTCCCTGGTCCTTTGTGTGCAGACCCTCACTCTCAGCATGCAGACTTGTCCCATCCTGCTCCTTACTGTAGCTGTAATCATGTGACAGCTGCCATTAAAATTCTCACTAACCTAGGGCCTCATTTATTAACGAGTTTTATTATTCACATAGAGTGATAAAACTCGCTGCATATGATAAATGGTGCTCCAGCCAATCAGCTCCCAACTGTCATTTTTCAGACAGATGACACAAAAAGTTTTATCACTCTCTGTGAATGATAAAACTCGTTAATAAATGAGGACCTAGTCTCCAGCCAGGGCCGGCACTAGGCTTTGCTGCGCCCAGCTCCGTAATGTGTTGCTGCCGCTTCCCTCCTCCGCTCCCTCCCCCTGAGCTTACATAATCAGACTAGCGCCGGGAGGGAGGATGGGCGTTTCCTGCGCCCGCCGAATACAATGGCACTCCGGGCGACAGGCCGGCTTGCCCATGCCTGTAGCCGCCACTGTCTCCAGCACACCTGTTAATTACATTCATCTTGTGTACCTGTGTATTACCTGGCCTATACTTTCCCATCTTGACCTGCTGATTTGATACTGCACATGCAGTAATGGTCACTTGGTTCAGATTGGCTCATTATTTAAATGCTCTTCCAGTTTTCATTGTGGAATATATCTCTAGCAGACGAAAGCCAGCTGACTAACTTTTCTAGGACAAGAAACAACAAAAAGTATTCCCCCAGCACTCAGAATGAAATCAGCAATAAGATTTGAAAAACTACATGGTGGTAGATAATTCAGAGATCTCAGTTGCATATATTTGCAAAGATATGGCTAAGCCTCCGGGCCGCGTCACGGCGTCTCTGATACCGGAGGTCCCTATCACTTGGTCAGAATCTGGGGTGCAGAACCCCAAAAAAGCCGGCGATAGCCAGCCACCCCAGCGAAGCACACCAGTGAGAGACTAAAGTGTTAATATAGGATTAAAGGAAAACCTATGTGTTAATAAGTGAAAGTGTAATTAAAAGGCTAAGAAAAATATATATATATACACAAAATATATTGGAAAGTGTAAAAGTGCTAAATAAAGTGTTAATGTGTGCCTCACCAGAGCAGCGGTGCCCCTTGGGGTTGGTGTGGCTGGGCTGCTCTGGTGAGGCACACATTAACACTTTATTTAGCACTTTTACACTTTCCAATATATTTTGTGTATATATATATATTTTTCTTAGCCTTTTAATTACACCTTCACTTATTAACACATAGGTTTTCCTTTAATCCTATATTAACACTTTAGTCTCTCACTGGTGTGCTTCGCTTGGGTGGCTGGCTATCGCCGGCTTTTTTGGGGTTCTGCACCCCAGATTCTGACCAAGTGATAGGGACCTCCGGTATCAGAGACGCCGTGACGCGGCCCGGAGGCTTAGCCATATCTTTGCAAATATATGCAACTGAGATCTCTGAATTATCTACCACCATGTAGTTTTTCAAATCTTATTGCTGATTTAATTCTGAGTGCTGGGGGAATACTTTTTGTTGTTTCTTGTATAGACTGACCCCTCCCTTACATGCACCTGAGTGATATTACTGAAGTGATTGAGCAGCTTCCAACTTGTATAACTTTTCTAGGACACCAGCCTACCACACAAGGGCATATGTATTGTCAGTTGCAGCAGTTTGTCAGTTATAGTGAGGACCAAATTCCCTTGTGTGAGACCGTGGTGAAAAGGTAGATGCAAGTAGCTTAAAGAACCTCTGATAATGTCATAACCATATGACCTGGTGAGGGTTAGGCTGCAGGGGGGGGGGGGAGGCAGTTAGGGTTAGGCTGCGGGAAGGGACTTTCAGGGTGAAAACCACTAGTGCATTACACTCTGTGTCTCTGTTCAGGTAGCGCTATACCTATCAGAATCCAATACTTCCCATGCAGATTGTGACGGTAATTCAGTGTGCTGCTAGACAAGCTTTTTCCGAAAATAAAATGTTGCTGCTGTACAAATCGATACCGTACTTCCTTCCTTAGTGTATGGTAGTAAACAGCCACACAATGCTCACTTGTGCATAATAGTGACAGTGGTCCACAGACCCTTAGAAAGTTATGTCAAGCACAATGGACCTCATTCAGAGGCGGTCGTTAGTTGCAAGCGGTTGCACTGAATCAATGCGGCTGCTTACATACTGAGCCGCCCCTTTGGTAACGAGCTCCGGAGCGACAGAGTTTCTCTGTCGCTCCGGGGCTTGCGCAGGCCAAACCATCGAGTCGTTAACGAGCACATCGACGCACGCGACCGACTGAATGAGGTCCACTATCCCAAATCCAAGTTCCCTACACTACTGACCAAAATTATATTTGGTGTTTTACAGAAGTCATTTCTAAAGGACAGATCAAGCATTGGAGAGAGATAAAGTGAATGCAGTTGTTAAATATATTTTGTTCATACACAACACCCACAAAGCAATTCATTTTAGCTCCCAGTGGCAAAGGGTTAACAATAATATGAGTGGTGCTTTGAAAAATAAAGGTTAAAATGTTGGACAGACTGCAGGCTCTGCACTGTAACACAAAAGGAAAACTCCAGGGTATTCTTTTAACCTAGAAGAACAATAGCTCTAAATAGGTATCTATTTATAGCCCCTGTACAAAATGTTAATAGTGCTATGAGCATTCTTCCAGATGTTATTCAATTGAAAATTCTATATGCAATCAGTACCTTTATATTCATCACCTTCTATGAAGATTGGTGATCTGATATTCTATTTTGAGAACCACTCGCAGGCAGCGATTTAATGGGAAGCTAGCATATAAACTGCATTTTATTTGGAAGAACTGCATAGTTATTTATTTTGTGTAGATAACATTTCTTCATTGTTATTGTAGGAGTTGCAGTTTCATCTTTGTCATTTTATTTCTAAATCTCAATGTGGTGCTGTACTGTACAGTCACCAATTATCTGGGAGTGTTATCTGCTCCCCAGGTGCGGAGCGTTTATATAGCAGTGTTGTGGAGGACAGGGTCTAAAGACATACAGACATACAGCCATACCAAATCAATAAAATAGAGGGAAAAACATTATCATGATTATTGCTTATTACTATAGGATCAGCATATTACACAGCACTAATACTATATGGCCTAATCAGACCCGCTCGCGAGCGCTCGGAAGCGGGTCAATGGTGCCCTAATGCGCATGCGCACGACGGAGGGAGCTCCGTCGTGTGCATGCGCGAGACCCGCATAGCGACAGCCAAGCTGTCGCTATGGGTCTCGCACCAAAGGGGGCGTGCTGTCGATGGTGCCCTTTGGTGGGCGTGCCGTCTGGGTCCGGCCCCACTGACATCACTAGTGATGTCAGTGGGAGTGCTTTTGGCTCTGATAGAGCCAAAAGCACTCCTGGGCTTGCGGCAGCGAGACCCTACCGCAGGGTCTCGTCGCAAGCCCGATGGTCGCGATGGTTTTGATCATCGCGACCATCTTTTTGGCCACTCGCATAAGCTGTGGGTGGTCACCCACAGCTATGCGAGCGGCCAGGAGGCCGCTCCATTTTTAGGTAGGAGGGCCCTGATTCAGAGCGAGCGCTCTGGTCAGTGCGTCCGGCTCTGAATCAGGCCCATAGTGTCCTCTCTGAAGAACATTATAATATACTACTAATTCCACCACTATAATCTATCAAGCACATATGGGAATAATTATTTGTGTATAGAGAACAAGACATTGAGGCTGATGCAGAGTTTAACGTATACCTGTTTGCGGCGCATAACTCGCATGAATTCACACTGCGCATGATGACCGAAGAGACGGAACTGGGTCGCATGAGGAATTCTCACATAGGTAAAGTTCAATGAGGGTGGGTTCATACAAATGAGTTCTATGCAAACCTGGACGTAAATTGAAATATTCCAGTTTGGAGGGGTATAGGGCAGGTGCAGCACACACTGATGACGACTTGTAGCAAACAAGGTGCAGGCGCAGATGTGGCTGTATCTAGAGATGCATAGAGCTCTGCATATGGCTGATTATATGCCTCATTTCCATGGACACTTCTTTTCATCGGTGCTCGCTCCATCTATTTCCAATTCCAACAGAATGTAAACTGAAATTAGTCTGGCTTTAGTCATTTGCAGGTTCAAGGTAGAGCATAAACAACAAGAGATTCACGGCTCCTGATAATCAAACATGGTGCTAAAACAGAGTACTGCCATGTGTCATTAACACAAAGTGGTTTCATATAAAAATACTATATTTGTTTTACCATTTATCCGTAATAAGCACACAATTCAACATACATTATAAAATGTATCTAGATACTAATAATATAAAAATCAACTATTTTGATTAATGATCAACATGAAAAGAACTACAGCTGATAATTAGTAAGTATAGCTTAGAAATGCCTCACTAAAATAGCATATATAAGCAACATCATTTAGTGGATTATAATAACCATTGAATTCTCTGGGACTGTTAGGATAGTACTCCTCTGATGTTATTTGAGTTTCTCAGGCTTAGGTGTTATATATTGGCTCAGTAGCTCCTTGTCCGGTATAGAGGGTAAAGTCCTCCGGAGATTGATATGGTTTTCAAGGGGTGAAAAAGTTCTTATATAGAATGAAACGCGTTGATGAAAGAACAAAAGGAATCCCTGTCCCAATTACCACACTACAAGCCAGGATACCGAACCCATGATACTCTCAGATCGTGCATTACAATAAAATCTCTCTTGTGTCCACACCAGAACGGACTACTGAACAGTGCACTCAGGGCCTGATTCATTAAGGATCGCTATTGCTAGAGCGTATGCAGACGGCCAATTGTTGCATACTACGCATGCTTATGATTCGCAAAACGGGAAGGCACCACTGGGATCACACAGACCACAGAGATCCATCGCAGAGTGATTGCAGGCAGTGAGCGTTTGGGGGTGATGACGGGGAAGTGGTCGGAGAAATGCAGGTGTCTGTCCGCTTGAACGCCGTTGCTTGGACATGCATAAATTAGCCAGTGCGATTGTGTACGTAGCTTGAGAGCCCACTGCGTGCAACGAGGTTAGCAATTTCTAAGTAAGGTCAGGGCTGCTGTAATTCTGCGTGAGGGGCTGATGGTCCTCGATGTTACAGATGGTTACAGAGGTTTGTAAGGTGTTACATATGTGATATAGCATCTCTATGCTGGCAGTGCGACGGCATTGCGATTGCATTCATTAGCATATTTTCGCAGCAGACCTGCGTGCGATTATGGAGCTGCGATCGCAAGAGCTGTCCTTAATGAATCAGGCCCTGAGTTTCTTACCAGCCGCTGCCAAGCAAAGTGACACTGATTGCAGGCAAGTGACTTCACCCTTTTAAAGCCATAGCAATCTGGAGGACATTACCCCTCTACTGGCTAACTAGGTGGTACTGTGCCAACATATATAACCTAAGCCTGAGAGACTCAAATAACACCACCAAAGTACTAGTCCTAGCTAACATCCCAGAGAATTGATAGGTATCATCATTCACTAATTTATTTTATGGTCCTTATATAGGCTAATTTATTGTTGCATTTTAGAAAAAGCCACATTTACTACCTAACAACTATGGTTATTTTCATGTTGATCAAATAATCAATGCACTTGGTTTTTAGATTATTAGTAAATTAATACATTTTATGTGTTCTATTTTGTGCTTATTACGAATTAATGTTACAGCTTATTTTTTATAAGGAGCCTCTTTGTATTCATGACATATGGCAGCTTCCTTGTTTTACTAGTATGTTTGATAGTCAAGTGTAGGAAATATCTTTTGATGTTTCTGTTGTTCATCCTTAACTTTTAGTAGTCTTTTCTCACAGCAGACAAGCGACTATTAAACAAGCAGCAGAGACTAATGGTAGTTTATTCAACTCGCAGTACTATATTATTTGATTGTTTTAGTTCAAGATGGAGCATAGCCTTAAAAAGTTTTATGGAAACTTTAGACTACTTCCTAGGAGCCCCTAAACCAAACATTCCAGGAATGCATCTAAATCACAATGTGACAAGGACGCACCAGCAGACTGTGCTGATTACTTTGATATGCGTCACTTGTAAATCTGTGTGCGACTGAGTCTCTGGGCCAAATGTAATAGGGTTCGTGTTTTAGTCAAAATCCAATTCGTGCCTTCTCGCATTTTTTGAAGGTGCGAGTTGGTGCCGGGACTCGCAAATGTAATAGCATGCGACCTTATGAGCTCGAGCCTACTACACTATGCGAATCTGTGCGAGTATTTCCCTATGTAAACTCACACCTTTTAATGCGACTAGCATTAAAAGGGTTCGAGTTATACAGAAGGCTTCACAGATCAGCGCGATCCGTGAAGGCTTCTGTCTGTGTGTTTAAAATTAAAAGACGTGCACACCCTCCCCAGAAGCATGACCAGCCAAGGGCTCTGTGCTGGTTTATAAAATACAGGGGCCAAAATGTGTAGGGGTGGCCCTGTATTTTAAGAACCAGCACCGGGCTATTTAAAGCCTGTCCTGTTTCTAAAAATACAGGGGCCAAAATGCGTAGGGGGCCCCGTATTTTAAGTACCAGCACAGGGCTTTTCTGATACGGTCCTGGTTGTGGAAATACAGGGGACAAAAGAGTAGGGGTTCCCTGTAATATCCATAACCAGCAACAGTCTTTTTCTAGCGGGGAGGGGGTAATGCCAAAGCCAGGAAAACCCTTTCGTCAGGTTCCCCGGCCAAAGCATATCCCCTGACCGCTAATCAGTCAATAAATGGGTCCTCCACTGCAGGGCACTCCAAGCTTAGGCTGATCGCTCGGGGCTATATATCTGGCACCCGTGGCCGATGGGTTCTGGGTTGATAGTGTATATGTGGTGTAAAAGTTAGAAGTTTAAATATTGTCTTGTGCTGTGGAACTACAGGTCCCAAGAAGCCTCCCCCGCATGCTGGTACTTGGGAGAACCACAAGTACCAGCATGCGGGGCATTATGGGCCCGCTGGTACCTGTAGTTCCACAGCAAAAGAAATATTAAAAAAAAGACAAGACACACAGTAAAAGTTTATTAAAACATACATGCACATGCACACTCACTATCACACATACTCACCTAGTATCCCTGAAGCCATCATGTCCCCTTGTCCAGTAGGAATCCAAAGGGTACCTGAAAAAAAAAAACATACTCACCTCTCCTATGCATTGTTCATGTCTTCTTCAGTCCATGTAGGCATCCAGGGGGTAAAAAAAAAACCCAGAGAAATCCTGAAACCATGCCGGACAGGAGGAAAGGTATGTTTACACATACCCTTCCTTCGCGCGAATGACCGGGGTCCACGTGAGCCCAGTCATTGCAAGAGCCAACAGCCAATCAGCAGGGGTCTCCGTCTGAGCTGCCCGGTGATTGGATGTGCGCGGTCAGCCTGTCTGCTGTCAGCCTGTCTCCTACATAGACTTCAGTAGTGTGAAATCTCCATTTATATCTATGGTGGGAACCGCTACATTGTATCCAATGATGTAACCGCAAGGTTACTTGAGGTGTACCAACTATTGTTGAGCTGCTAAATGATAGTCGCAGCAAAGCAAAAACAGATTCAGTTGGAATAGATTTGATTGGTTAATTGAAAAACTAAGTCAAACATCAGCCTGCCAATGCTTTATGTTTTGTGTCATTGTTTAAACCAGAAGTGTAGCACAACCACAGAACAACAATGAACTGTAGCCACACTCCCCTGGCCAGTTTACTGGTTATTTATAAGGGATGCCAAACACCCACATTGTACCATGAAAAAGCACCATAAAACAAATACAATCTATTTATAAGGTAAATATTGCCCAATGAGGTCCTATTAACTAGTATACTTTAAGAAAGATACATTTTTGAAAATTGCTAATAGTACAGGAATGGTGAATTGTGGGCTATATAGTCGGCATCCTGTGTTGCAGCCAGAAGGGAAGAGCTATCAACTGTCTCTTCAGGAAATAAAAAGTTAGGCCGGCACGGGGCAGTTTCCAATGCAAGGTGTGATACTCAGTCTGGTAGATTTGTTTGGGTTATCAATCAATGGGTCTTGTGATCGAACAGAGAATAATGTTAGAACAAAGTGTATACATGTTGTAAACAAGTGAATCACAATGCAGTAAGCATATATGTAAGTAGTGAGCTCTTCCATAATTCTTACCGTTGATAACCATTAACCAGAATTGGTTTTTATAGACCCTTTGCATATATTGTGGGTAGGGGCACAGAGTATAATTGTGTTAACTAGTGGCCTAATGCTAAGTGTCAACCTAGATATATAAGTACCTTTCGCAATTTGTATTCATATAGTGTGCCACCTCAAAAAATATTTACCTTTCGCAATTTAGCTAAAAGTACTAGAGAATGTCACATTTCTTTTTTGTGCGCTGTTAATATCCCTTGAGAATCACCAAACTGACTATTTCAAGATGTTGTCTTTGTCACCAGTTGAATTTGTAAGCTGCAGCTAAGGCTTCTGTTGTACATAAATGCATTATGTCACAGATCTTTGAGTAAAGGGAAGCTCTGCAACTCTGTTTTTCTGTAAAGTAAATAAAAAAACACGCGTAGGCCCCGATGCCAAAAGGTGTAGGAGCCGGTCATTCAGTCCTGGTTTCCTGCCTGCCATGGGAAACAAGTGGCTTGAGCTTGTAACTACGGAAGTGGCTTGTTTTTTCCACCTCTTAGTAGAGTAGAACATAGAGAGACTGGATGACATAATCACTGTATGGCAGAACTCTTTCACTGCCACAAGGACAAGAAAAGGGAGCACATTGCCAGTTGACCCGGTGTAGAAGGGGTTACGTGAACCATTTAGTCTCTTGAGCATTTTCTTTATTCTCTCACTTCCTTCCATTTATTTTCCTGTCTTAGGGAGAAAAACGGATACGCAGAAGCCCAGCCAGGACATCCTTAGCTTGCTAATAAAAGTGTTGTCATCCTTTGCTCACTTACTTATTCAATATATAGGAGTATGTTTTTTCACTAGGAGATAAGGAGCTAAATTTACTATACAGCGCTTCTTCAGTAGTTTTGGCCGTTATTCAATAAAAAAACCAGCTGGCTATATTTACCCCTTTCAATCCAGTGGTAAAAACTGCTTAAGTTGCAATGTCTTTGAAAAGCGTTGAAAACTAAATTTAGCCACAGGTTCTTAAGTCATTTGTAAATTATGATATATAAGATTTATCTGGGAGAAGAGGAAGTGGATTTAAGTAGGTGTACCCCACCTCAAGGCCACCTTTGCTGCTCTCTGTCCCTTATATCATCATCACAGAGCTCTATGGTCCAACCATGTCCTTATATATATTATATAAACTATTTCTGAAATATTCTAGTACTTGAAGAAATGCAGTTTTCAATATCTGAATTTTCCATTATAGTCTATACAGATTATTTTACATGACCATTTAGCAGTTCCACATGAGCATTTTGTGATCTACATCATCCTAACTAAAACCAATCCATACTGTTGTTACCAACTTTTGATGTCTTGCCTGTGGGAGAAGCCTGGAGAGGAGCTGTAGCTGATTGGGGATGGGGCCAGACACTTTGCGTCATTAGGCTACGCTCCCTGGCAGCATAATGCAGCAAATTGTTGGTCTATGAAGAGGGTTCGGTGCCAAAAATGATGCCATTCTAATATTGGCCCTGCCTCCTCACCATGGACCCGTGACTTCTGCCATTATGCCCTCCCATCGTGCTCATTTTCAGGAATTGGGTGAGATCCGGGAAGGCCGTTTATACTTCTGGGGTGTCTCCCGGACGTTCCAGGAGAGTAGGTAAGTATAAAACTATCATCTTACCTAAAACCAAATTAAGAGTGTCCTACTGTACATAGTTAATATAAAAATGTCACCTTTGATGGTGTTCAGGACATACATCATTCATACAGGAACAGATCATTTAGTAGTAGTGCGTATAGTAGAAATCAGATGTTATAAAGGGGTTGTCTTCAAAATGTCTTAGTCGTAATGTCGACATTCATCATATTGCCGTTGACCATGTCGACATTCATTATGTAGACTCTGATGAAATCTAGGCATGTTAGAATGTCGCCATTTGGTTCTGGTGGCCCAAATGTGACTTACCTTCTCATGGCAGCTGCAGTGACATCTTCCAGGTCCTGGCGGTCGTGTGGCTGTCACTTTCAGGTCCCGAGTGAAGTAGGCACTCTGGGGGTGGCGATGAGGCGATTTGTGTCATCATGGCCCTGCCCATTACTTCATTATGCCGGTAATGGTGGCATTGTGTAGCGACGATGATGTAGTTGCGCCCCCGAGCCGTCCACGTATGGTCTAATTATTGCGTAGTCCTAACACAGAATTATCTCTTAAGCAGCCTTTATTCTGTCTTTTAATTTACTATAAATATGAGTGGTACTTCTTTTGGATAGCTGCAGGTCAGACATCCACTGATGGGAGGGATGGTTGTTATTTCAACCATTCTAGTGCAAAAGTCAGATCCTGTTAGATAAACGTGTCAATGAATAAAGCCCAGTGCATGTCCATGAAAAGGTCACTGTGCAAACACTGGGCGCTGTCATACATCATTGTAGCTGCATACTGTTGACTGACCAATGCACAATCCTGACAGATTCCTAAACCCATTAACCCATTCTCCAGCAGGGGCGATGCACTAACATTGCAGACACCCACTGACTGCCTGCAGATAAAACTGTAAACACTCCATTTCTTGTTCTCTGCACTGGCACCAGATAAAAGAATAGGCTTTATCAAGCAGTGTTTCTCCATATGAAATGCTGGTACGTAGGTCTATATTAGTAGCACCCCTAAACAAATTTAGGGATCGGTAAAAAGAACAATACAGTGTTCTTTTAATCTATGGCCAATAAACCAGATTACCTTTCCCTTTGTCAACATGATAAACCTTTCACTGTCTGCCTCTCTCATGCAAAGAGAAACAAAGTAGATTTTATTTATTTAATTTGGCAATAAAAGAAGGTGTTTGGTATGATTATATTGTTTATGTCACGTGTGCATGAAGAAATTGTATTAAGAGTACTAATTACTAAGAGCAGTTATACTTTTATTTCAGTCATCTTTCACAATTGATCACATCATCCGTTTCCCACACTGAGGGGGTCATTCAGACCCGGTCGTTAGCGCCGATGCGCTCGGACCGGGTCGATGGCCCCCCACAGAGCATGCGCACAACGGCGCCGTCTCAATCCAAAGGGGGCGAGCTGTCGATGTTGATTGACAGCTCGCCCCGTTTGGAAGGCGGGCCGGGGGGGTGGCAGCCCAAACGGGGGCGTTCCCATGGCAATGCCTACCGTTTGGGGGCGGCCCCACTGACATCACTAGTGATGTCAGTGGAGAGCTTCCGGCTCTGACAGAGCCGAAAGCTTTCCGGGGCTTACGACAAGGGAGACCCTACCCTAGGGTCTCATCGTAAGCCCCGATGGTCTTGACCATCGTGACCATCACCTTAGGCGGTTGTAAGGCTGTGGGTGTTAACCCACAGCCTTACCACCGCAAAGGAGGACGTCTTGAAAATTCAAGACATCCTCCCCTCATTCAGACCGACCGCACGCTCTGTGCTACCGGCTCTGAATGAGGTCCTGAATCACAGTAATACATTTACCTGTGTGAGCACAATAGATTTGTTAAAACAATCTTGATTTGCTAATAGTATATTCCTTGCATTCATGGTTACATTGGTTTGGTTATTACACTGTGACTCTTTTTAAAGATTCCTGCATTTCCAACACATTGGCTATACCTAGGAATACTGGTATTTAGAATAAGTATATTTACTGTATGGGGTAAATTTACTAAGATTCGAGATGGTCCCGATTTTCAAGGAGATTAATCTCGCTGGGAACTCGCCAAAATTCAGGTGATTTAATCCCTTGTTATTTACCAAATTTACCAACAGGCAATTTCAGGCTAAACGAGTTGGCTGATGGTGAAGCAGAACGAGATATCTCTCCCGAGTATCTTATTTTGCAGGAGATTGCTCACCCGAGGTTGCAGTGTTTTCTCTCTGCAAATCTCTCCCGAGCTAGCAGTCTGCACATATGAGTGAGATATGTGTTGGCTGCTTGTGTGTTAAGACTTGTTAAAAAGGGTTAAATGTTTTTTTAAAAAATGACGTGAGGTTCCCCCCCCCCAAAAGACTAACCAGCCCCGGGCTTGGCAGCCTGTCCTGGTTCTTAATTTACAGGGAAAAAAATGTGTAGGGTTCCACTGTAAATTTACGAACCAGCAACAGGCAGCAGGGACAGAGCTGATTTTAAATATACGGAGATAAAAAATGGCGTGAGGTTCCCCGTATATTTAAAACCAGCCCTGGACCCTTTCTAGCAGGGGGCTGATGCCACAGCCAGAGGTGCCCGTTCACCGTGCCCCCCAGCCGCAGCATCAGTCCTGACCGCTAGTCAGCCCAGGCCAGGGATCCCTGGGGAGTTGAGTACCCCTCCAATAAAGGGGTACCCCTCTCCAGGGCACCCCTGGCCTAGGCTGATAGCCTGGGGCTATCCCTGGCACCCTAGGGCGGTGGGTGCCGGGTTGATAGTGTATGTGTAGTGAAAAAGGTCTATTTCACCCCCTAGCGCTTCCCCAACACCACATGCAAATAGGTGATAAGGCAAAAAAATTGAAAATTTATAATCACCGTAAAACAACTCCACTTGTTATGGGACCATATAACCATAAAAAAGAGTCTTGCAGTCTCTAGTAATAATAGGACTTGAGTTTTCTTATCCTCCAATATTTTAGTGCGCTGGTCACAGCAGAGTATCACATATGGGGATAAAAAAATACAGACATAGTGTAGATCCAAATAAAATAGAATGTAATTTTAATTATAAGTTGCACTCACAAATAACAAGTAAAAAACGAACATGTAGAAATCCATACAGCATGGCACAGCAGCAGCATGTACGAGAACTCCCTCCTTAGATTCCTTAGATGGTAGAAAACGGAATTGCAAAGATGACTGCTCCGGATGCAGTATTATGCCACAAGGTAACACAGGTACAGCCAAGCCTCCTCCAGTGATGGATATCGTCCTTAGAGCCCACGCTTAACGCGTTTCAGACCTCTTGGTCCTTCCTCAGAAGCGTATTAGTGGCTCATCCATACAGCATATAATTACCCTACCGAATTAACCTAACATGCTAACACATTGCCGCTAATCGGCAGTCATTAGTGTGTGCGCATGCGCACTCGTAAACGTGTCCCTGAAGTAAGATGGCCGTGCGTTTCACCCAGCAGGAAGTCGTCATATCATGCGTTCCACGACCTCCGCGAACCCGGAAATAACAAATTCCTTGCGTTCCAAGCTGCTTATAACGTGGAACTTCACACGGGGATCAGATTTAAACATCCAATAACCTCCATATAGCTATGAGTAATGCATATAATGCGTTCCAGAAACATAAAATATAAAAATTCATGATCCTCATGATTATCCCATCCCACGATAAGGATGACCTCCATATTGATTTAAAACGTCTTTACTCATTGATCCCATCAGGGAGACGGCATAGTGTCCATAAATAACGTCCATATATAGATGAAAAATATACATATATAAAAGAAGCAAAAAATAAAAATTAAAACAAATAAAAATTGCAGAGAATTAAAACGAGTAATAACACATATAACAGAATAATATCAATGTAAAAAACACTTCAATTCGAAGTCACCATTCAATCCCCTGGGTACAAGGGTCTTTAATTGATGAATCCATTTCATCTCGGATTGGGCCAGCCTTTTCTCTAGATCTCTAGTACGCCATTTAGGCATAATGACCTGTATGCCTAAAACATTCTTTATATGGCATTCCTGTGAATTATGCAATTGTTTAAAATGTTTAGAGACTGTATGGGTCTCCAATCCTTTACGTATATTATAAATATGTTCTGACCATCTCGTCTTTATGCACCGGCTCTCGCGCATGCGCAGTGGGGGTCCGTCAACCCGCTTGCGAGCGCTATGCGCTCGCAAGCGGGTCTGAATCAGACCCTGAATACATACAACCATAAGTATTAATAAAAATAAAATAATGTAATAGTGATCCCGGCTGCGATCCCATTAACCAAAAATAAAGTATTGACACGGAACCCCAGATGAAAGACCCACCAACACCCCACTAATTAATCTAATGAAATTGGTTGGTCCTGCGCTGCTAGTCTGGTTAAATACCACGTTGAATTTTTAAGACTGTGGTGGACTTGTAGTCTTACTGTTAATGGCAGGGTGTTTACGTAAGACTCCCAGGTCATGAATATTCTGCTCTCATATTCCTAAACAAAAGCATTTCTATCCAATCCATCCTAAATAGGTTATTCATTTTTTTGAGAAACAAAGGTATTTGGGGGGGATCTGCAGCAATCCACCCCTGTAAAATAGTCTTCCTCCCTGCAGCACTAAGCGCTAGCAAGAGTTTTTTCCCTGCTTTTGTAATTCTGAGATCTGGATTAATAATCCCTAATATTGCCCATTACCTCCTATCAACTTTTATGTTTCTTTGGATAAGGCTTTGCAGTAACAGTTTATCATACATGTGCATTATGGCCTGTTTTGTTTTCCATTCTTCTGCAAGTCTAGAATTGTACTGTGATGTATTCCTACATCACGCTGAATCAAATTGTTCCTCCCTCCCAATTTCCATGCGGGAAAAATGAATACTATGTGTAGCAGCTATTGATTCTCACTTTATTATAAGGTATTACCTGAACTTCTACTATCCTCTTCATGAGATGATTAATGAGTTTTCTCAGTTTTCTTAGCACTGTTTTAGAAAAGATCACTGTCGGCAATATTTTGACATATCTTTGCCCGGACATGTCTCCACAGTTACATGCCTGCTTTTCTGTTCAGTTAGTTAATTATATTCAGGAAGTGGTGATATTTATAGGAACATGAGATGATTTCAGTAGCTGGGAGTATATTAACATTTTATCATCAATATATAAGAAGATTATAAAGTCAGGGGGATTTCAAGAGAGGATGGGGCCCGTCTGCAGTCTCTGTCCGGGGCCACCTCTTCTCCGGCGGCCGCACTGGTAGACTCTGGGCACTAGAGTGTGCCCAGAATCTACAGCGCATTCGCAGGTCACCGGGAAAATGACACCGTGGGCATTTTCACGGTGTTTTCCCTACTGCGCATGCGCAAAACCCTGGGAAAATGGCAGCAGTAGCCATTTTTCAAGCTATTTTGACCGCTGACACTGGCGCTGTCATGGTAAATAATAAAACTATGGGTGCAGGGTGTGCTGTGTGGGCCCCATGGACACAGGGACCCATGTGCCCCACACCCATTATAAAAATGCGATTGTATAAAGCATATTTGCAGACTTTCTAGCTGCCCCGTCTGGCATTGGCATAGGTGGGTGGTGTGGGAGGTGTGGCAGCGCTTTGCCTCATTGTGGCCCCACCCCTGCTATTCAGTGCTGATATTACAGGCTTTGTAATGAGGGGGCGGGGCTACGATGATGCAAACGCTTCATCGCCTCCCTCAGGCAGCCCACGTTTGCTCAATAAGTGGATGGCTGCTGTGTGGGCAGCTATGGGGCGTTGAGTGCGAACATGTGGCATCCATCTCAGGGGGACTTGTTTACTCTTACGGGGCGGCCGAGAGCGGCACCCGATATTCGGGACCCTCCCAGCTCTTCCGGTAGAGTAGGCAAGTATGATATACAGAGGAATTGACAGCAGGAATTAACCGACTGGTCCAACTAGTCAGCCCATGTCAGTGATTTTAGTTCTTATTACTTTCATGGAGAGAGCTTCTGTTTGTTTTCATCATCTCACACCTCACCTGAGGAGATTGTTGTATGGAGCTTCTTCTAAATATTACATTAAGGTTACTCTGTCTCCCTTCATTCAATTTCAGAGTATATTCTCTCCTTCTAGAAGAGTATGGTAATCAAAGCTTTACATAGTATCAAGGGATTAGGCTCAACGTATAAAAGATGAGTCTCCACCAGGTAATACAAAATAACAAAGCTGTATGGGGTAACAACCCAAATATACACTAAGGATACTGGCGATATACCTTCCTACCTATACCTTCTAAAACCTGCCTATAACCTCTAAGATTTACACTATTTGCGTATGCAGTCATACAGTAAAATAAAGACCTTAGACCTTGAACATGTGTTTCCAAAGCACAAAGTATTATTCAACCAAAGGACAGATAATACAGGCTGTGATCTAAGTACAATTTAGCGCAAAGAAATTATACAGACCCAAGATACAGTCATACATACGCAAGCGCTCTGGGACCAGATTCCGGCATCAGCAAGAGACCGGGCATGCGCCCGGCGTCTATTCTCTGGCGGTGACCGGGTCACCGCATGTTTCTCCACCCGCGGGACACTGCGTCCTGCGGGTGAGAACGGCTCCCGCAGGCTGTTAGGGCAGGGCGCTTTTTGCCCTCCTCCTGGAGGGCAGGGTGCTTTTTGCCCTCCAGAAGGAGGGCAGGGCGCCGCGCCCCGCTAAAACAGCCTAGCGGGAACGCTATAAAATATACATTATCGTGGAGAACATAAGGGATAGAATGCATCATTATCATTAAACACATTTCCCTTGCAAACAGTCCTATTTCAGGCTCTTCCATCTGGTACATGCAAGTTTCTGGTTGTATTATAATTTCTTTGGTGGAACTCAATGTATAACGATACCTAAAGCTTCTCCCATTAGATATAATTGAGCGTAACAGATCATGATTCGTAGATTCAATATCAGCTCTCAGTGAGAAAGTCATTGTCTGATTATTCCCCGTCACTTCCCAATTCCCTGGTTTATTGGGGCTGGTTATGTTCAAACACAAAAGTGATCTATCTGCTTGGAATTGGTATAATTTGAAATGAGGTGGTCTGGATGAGAGGAATTTTCCATCCAAGATTTTCCCTTTTTGCAATTCTAAAATTTTCGTGGTATTCAGTGGAAATGGCACCAACCCTACATTATGTTGACCCTGTGGCACATGTGAGCACACCCAACAATCAGTTTGATTTAAAACTTTGCCTGTCATGCTAAGATAATCCTCTAGAGGATACCCACACCAGTACGGGTTATATTTAGGTTGATACCTTTGGATACAGTTCTCATCAACTAGGGACCCACAAAACTCACAAATACAGGAATCTTCAGACGATAAACCTCCACACCGTTCCCGAGTATCTGAAATAACAGCTCTTTTAACAATTACAGTACTAAGATTGGTCAAACACTCCCCTGATTGGCATAGCACTCTTCCTGACATCACTCCATCAGCGCTGCCATCAGCTCCCATCTCCTCTATTGGTCCCCCGACACAGAAACCGGACATTCCCGAACCAACCAGGATGGTGAACACTCTAGAAGAGAATATGAAAATGAACACAGCAGGCCAGTCCAGTGTCACAACAAAGACCTTTTACATTTTACCATCCAGATAGATTAATTCTGAACTAACTAGTTTGAACTTTATTTTGATATGTCAGGATGTGGAAAAAATATCCTAATTGATTGGCCAGCTTTCAGAAGTGATGACTATATTTACGCAGCACGCTATAGTTGATTGGTCAAAAATACAATTACAGGAGTTGTACTGTAATCACCAGTACCCCTCATCTCTAGAGTCTGAAGCACATGGACAATGCAACAAAGAAACAAGGGGTCTTTAATATGTTGCTTTCATGAAATACAAATAAAGAAATATCCATATGCAAATTAAGAATTCCTCTAATAAGTATTAACTTTCGGGTTATTCAATTTAAATGTAGGCGTTATTACATTATCACAATGATAAATGACCTCTGTTAATGTTTTATACATATCAATATATGCAATGTAATGCATACAAGCAAGTTACAGCCTCAGAGAAAGTGAAATGAGAAGGTAATTGTGTCTGCAGAGCTCTGGAATCAATACCTAGTTACTTAATCTGCCCATTACACAAATTGATACAGATGTCCATCTGTCAATTAAACCGGCAGAAAATTGGCTGTGTGTGGTCATCGACCGGCCACACTACCTGGACCCTAGCTTGCTGTGACTGAGTTGCTTGAGTTTATCAGGCTGACTTTCATACTCCACCATCTCCCCACTATCAGTTATAATCTCCACAGGAACCAAAAAGAAATAATTCAAAATCATATTAGCAATTATTATGCTACAGTCTGTACCACGATTAATTGCTGTTAATCATTCATCTTTTACTTTTTTTTAGCCATATTTAGTTTTTATACAGGCAAGACCTAACATTCACCTACATTTCATTAGCTTAAAGCATTCATCAACATTTATTGACTATACAATTTTAGTATTTACTTTATAAATTTGCACATGCAACACCTTTTGCTAGTATACAGTATATATTAATATAGGTTTATTATTTAACCTAAACTTTGATGCAAAGTTTATCAGCTGCTGTAGAACATTATTTTGACATTTGTGTATCCCATTTATACATACAGTATATTTACTTTTTTAGTTGTATCTCTAAGTAATATATATGTAGGGAGGGGATCAGTATGAGTTACCGCCGGACGCATGCCCGGCGGTTCTAATGCTGACGCTGGAAGACCGGCGGTACTAATTCCGACAGGTAAGTATTTTCCTATTCACTAACCTAACCCCCCCCAACCCTAACCCTCCCTTAGGGGTGCCTAACCCTAACCTCCCCCCCAAGTACCTAACCCTAACCCCCTGTAAGTGCCTAAACCTAACCCCCCCTTCCCCGCAGGCTAAGCCTAAGTCTCCCGAGGGGGTGCCTAACCCTCCCCTCCCCCAGGGGGTGCCTAACCCCCCCTTCCCCTAGCCTAACCCTACCAGGGGGTGCCTAACCCTAAGTCCCCCCCCGGGAGCCCATAACCTAGCCCTCCCCCCCGTGGCTGTCCGCACCCGGCTTACCTTCGATCGGGATGCCGGGCGTCGGGCTCCCGGCGTAGGTAAAGTGACAGGCATCAGGATTTCGACGCCTGTCATGAGACCCTTGCCGGGATTAGACAATCTGGATGCCGACAGTCAGCATTTAGACCGTTGTCATTCCGACTTCATACCATAGGGAGGACTATGCACTTGCAGTTCTACGGAAACAACAAAAAAATTTTTCAGGACGACAATCCCACCTGTCATGTTTCCATGGCAAATCTGGGCTGGTATACAGAAAATTCAGTAATCTGAATGTACTGCCCAGCTCAGAGTCCAGATCTTAACCCCACAGAGAAGCTCTGGGACGAACTGGAGCAATGGGTGCGTTCTAGGAAGACTCGACCTCGTTCAGTGTCACAGTTGGTCACTGTACATAAGGCGGAATGGCTGCCCCCTACATACACACATGGGGGGGGAAGTAGAACACGGGGTGCACCCCCTCCTCTTCCCCACCCTGTCCGGAGCCTCTATTACCCCTCTCCATAGCCTTGGGGGCACCAGTGCATGATCCCCCCGCAATACACACAGCCACTTCCTGCACACAGATACATAGGACATGTACATACTGCACAAGCACTGATCACAAGAGGGAGGTAGATTGCCAGCTCTTCAGTGATCAGTGCCTGCGCAGTATGTACATGTCCTGTCCCCAAGCTCTCCTCACATGCACAGCAGCACTGTACTACCAGCATACACACTGTTACTAATGTAGCCACCATCATTACCTACAGGATGTGCTGCCAGCCTGCAGGAGGAGGAAGCCGGCGGGGAGGAGTCGGAGGCACAGTGCAGAGGTGGGAGGTTCAATAGAGAAGGCTAAGATTGGGGAGGGAAGCACAGCGAGAGTCCAAGGGAGCGGGGAGTGGCAGGCGGACACAGGGATTCTGGGAGCTGTAGTTCTCGCATCCATCTACAGGCAGTCGGTCTGTACCCAGCGGGGTTAGGAGGCGCTTCCAGCAGCAATAGTTTGATGAGAATCTGCCAGTGGCAATTGGTTCAGAAGATGCCACCAGTGGTGATGATTGGCTGCTGCGGCACTGCACACTGCAGGAACCGCTGAGTTTTGAAAACTGGTTCCCCAACTTCCGCTGTAGCGCGTAAAACTCTATGGCGCGTATTTTGTGATCACATATATATATATATAACAGCCAAATCTCCAGCACTCACTAAGAAAACAAATCATCTGGTGCTTGCTCCGGTGCCCTCCATGGAGTATAATCCCACACGCAGTCGATTAAACAATGGCGGCACTCTGGCATCTTTCAGATGCAAATCAATCTTTATTCCAACGTTTTGGGACAATGCCCCTGATGACGGGCATTGTCCTGAAACGTTGGAATAAAGATTGATTCCTTTTGCATCTGAAAGATGCTAGAGTGCCGCCATTGTTTCATCGATATATTATACATATTATATATATACATATAAATATATATATAATATATACAGTGTGTGTATGTATATATATATATATATATATATATATATATAATATACACACACTACCAGATGTCCGGTTCTAAAGTGAAAAGATGCAGCATGTATTACTAAAGGGATCGGCATATGCCCGGTCACCTCAGTCTGTCCCCGCTCAGGCCTGAACCCTCTCTATCCACTGCTCTGCTTTGTTGCATCTCACCCCCCTCTCTGCTGCTCTCTCCCGCTCCTACACTCCTTCCTGCCCCCATCCTGCTGGCTTTGTCTCTCCGCCTGGTTTATCCCACCCAGTCCCGGCGGCACAGTCATCTTCTCTGGTACTAGTTCATTCCCGTCTCCTTAACAGTGTGAGCCATTGGGTCGTGTTCCAACTGTGCATGCATGTTGGAGACAGGACAGACCTTAGCAAATTTTTTTTTATATATATATATGGCATGCACCAAATAGAGTCATATTTAAGAGTGTACAAGTGGTAACAGTATGTATATGATATTGCTTGTACCAAAAAGAAAAAGTAGTGATGCTTATCTGTTTATCTGTCAAGCGATTCCTAGATAAGTAAATACCCTTCTATAGACAGTCTGGCATGTGTCTCATTTGAACATGGATGATGCCATCACGGTTCCGGTATATCGATACGTATTCCATACAATACCCATTGAAGGAAAAATATATTCTGGTTTTAGGATAATGCTTTCTCTCTGTACAGATTTTGAGGAATTTTAGCGAGTTGTGTGTACAATCTCTTTCAATGCTATCATATTTTTGGGCCACTTGGCCAGCCCATATGTCCAGTAATATCATGCCCATCTACTGTCACCTGGCATTTTGGGGGCACTGCATAAGGGGCACCACTACTGTGGGCTCTGCATAAGGGGCATTACCACTGTAGGCACTGCATAAGGGGCACTACCACTATAGTGGGCATTGCATAAGGGCATCTACTAATACTGTATGGAAATAAGACTGACAAGAGTGCACTGGGAGATGAGACTAAAGAGGAGTTGACTTCTCTAACTTCAATGAAGGTGCCTGCTTTCATAGAGTTCACCTAAGTCCTAAGTAAAGATTTTATTATATTCATATCTAATATTTCCATTGGAGGTATTCAAAGGGAATTATGAAATAGGATTAGAGTGCTTTAAATCGCCTATTAACTTTGTTAGAATTATAACGTGAAGCATATGGGTAAGTTTATGGGTACATTTATAATAAAAGTGATGTAATGTGAAAGTCACTAATTAAGTGAATATGTCAATTTCAAATGTTGGCATTATATATAGTTACGGTAGATAATTCTATGTACATTGTGGAACATATAATCTATAAAACAAGTTTCAATCATGCTTTGTGATGTAATATGCCATATAATTAGAGTAATTGTTTATGGGGTTTGTTTGCACATAATTGCATGTCAGTAAATCACAGGTCGAACAATCGTACACGGCACAGGTAATCACTTCTGCTTAGTTGGATGTACAGGTGCTGAATCTCTTGTTAAACTAATTATTAGCTCTACGCTCCAATTGTTTATTGTCAATTAACATTCAGTGATAATGATGTTTATCCTATTATATTTCTTACATTTGCCTTTTTTTTTTTTTAGCTTTCTTCTATAGCATTTCCACCTCACGGTTATGGGATGTGGTGAAAAGCAGGACAGCGAGCAATGGAAGTTATAAATGGCGATATAAAGAGCCACTCTGATGTAATCCTCAATGGTTACATGAACAAAAGCTTTCAGGTTTACCCCAAGGAGAATATTACAGACAATATGGCAATTTGTGAACTTGATCACTGTGACGTGGGTGGGGTTTCCACCCAGCTTGAGACAGATCATAACACTCATAGATATGAAAAGAAAGCTAAAGGAACCCGCATCTGGAGCTTTGTGAGTAGACGGAGAGCCAACTCGGGGCGTAGCAAGAGGCCACAGTCTATGATACTCACAAGTGAAATTAGTGAGCCCAAGCCTAAGCTGTCTTTCATGGACAAAGTGAGATCTTTTAAAAGATTACGTTCTGCAACTTTCTCCAAGAGTTCAGTAGTACAAAATTCCAAGCCAAAGGCCCAAAGTCATCAATCAGAGGATATAGAACTTACTATCCCAAGTGCTTTGTTCAGAACAAGGAAATATGTGGATGGACAAAGACCATACAGACATTCCTACGCAGGTTACATTGATGACCTAGACTCCTCTTTTGAAGATGTAGAATTAAATATTAGCATCTCTGAATGTATCTCCACTGAGAACAAGTGGTTAAGGGATATCAGTGTTGGAATGAATGGCAAATCTGAATTCATAGACAATGAAAGCATGGCTAGCAGTCGTAGACATGCACTTATGAACACTAAGAGCTCAACTATTGCTGAAGGAGAGCTCCAAAGAAGAGGACTTAAAATTCCACCAGAACATCGCAGGGGCAGGAGTTCATATATGTGGAGCTATCTAAAGGGTATTTCACTAGCCAACAAAGATAACTCGAAGGGGCTTGATAAAATTCCACGTAATGCATTCCAAAATATAGAGAACACAACAGAACATTTTTTCTCTGCTGAAACACAACAAAGGTTTGAGGACAGTGTTGATGTGGGTAAAACATCTGATACTGCCAGTGGAGGCAAATCCAAAAACTTAAGTGGAGTCTTTAAGTTTTTCAGTAACATGGCAGTAGCAGCTAGAAAATGGAGAGGCTATTCCAGGTCATCTACATCAGAGGATCAGGTTTCTCAATCAACTCCACACACTCCCAGATCACAGAACTCCTCTGTCAAAGAACCTCTGGTCATTGAAAATGAGAATGCCTTGACTTTTCCTTCAGAACTCCCTCAGTCTCCAAATTCAGACTGGTGGGAAAGTCATGCCCAGGATAATCTATCAGTACAGGACACATCACCCCTTCCTGCAGAAAATGTAGAGCCAGGTGACCCAGTGTGCGAGGTTACACAAACAATTGATGATACAATACATTTAGACAATACCTGTAGCATGGATGAAGTTCATCAAGGTTCCTTGCAAGCAAAATTTTTATTGTTGCAGGCTGTGGAACATCATAGTGCTGTTGGTTCTCATATAAGCTCTGACACTTCCTCTGATAATTCTCAAGAAGAAACTATAGATGAATCACAGCTGGATGGTGTTTTTGAGAGAAATCCTGAAAACTCTTTTATGTCTCAATCAAGTCTCCCTGAAACACATGATGATGATGTATTTGAATGCAGTGAATCTCATTTTAGTTTGTCAACAACATCATCTTGTGAAGAGGTAATGTTTTATTAAAACCCTTGTCAATCTCTATTTTTTATTATATTTTATATATATATATATATATATATATATATCAGAGTAAGTCCTCATTTATTCATTAAAGGGATCTATCTGTCTGTCTATCTATCTATCTATCTATCTATCTATCTATCTATCTATCTATCTATCTATCTATCTATCTATCTATCTATCTGTCTATCTATCCATATACAGAGACAGGAAAAAACCCTGACATAATGCAACATATCGGGTGCAATATGTCGTCAGGTAGGATAACATATCCAAACATCAAGATAATTTAAAAAATAGGACACTCACCAGTCTTCACTGGATTGTTGGCTGTTATGGAGGTTATGACCAAGGAGTGAAACATCAACCATCTTTTTATTTAGGTGATTATACCTGTACATGGTGAATAATTAATATTTTTTTTTTTTAAAGAGAAGAGTGTGAGTGCCCCCTATACTTTGAATAATAATAATAATAATAATAATATATAAAATCCACATTATGTTAGCAATGTAATTCAATGTCTGGGTGCAAAGACACAGTAGTGATATGAACTGCTTCCATCTCTGAATCAGGCCCATAGGCAGAAATACACTATTTTTGTGTGCGCCTCTTTTTTTGTAATGTATGCATATTTTTCTACTAACTCTACTTCATCCACATTGTTATATATTATATATTAGACAAATAAATTCTTATTTAAATCTTCTTTTATACCTATTTAAAAGTCTAATGTTCTCCAAGTTGTAGCCCAAAAGGAACTGTAAATCATACAGATTTACTTCAGGCAGTATATTATAAGGGCACAGTCATATATATATATTAAGGCTGCATCTAAAAAAACTGATTTCTCCATAGAGAATTCCGAAGGGGGGGTCAGGATGTTTAAGGGGCTACACCTCAAAAGCTATAGGTGGTACTGAGTTGAAATTTGGTAGGGGCGGGTAGAACTGTCGCACGGTGCTGCATGCCAAATTTCAGGGCATAAACATAAAAAATGAGGATTTGGGAGTAATCTAAAGCTCCAACTGTCACATTTTTCTGACATTCTCAATTAGGACAACTTTTCGCTGTAGTCAATGGAGGTTTTTTTGGGAAGGCAAAACTCAGGGTAGGTGGCAAATTTAGACTTGGGGTTTGTTTTATTAGTAGCTATTGAGCCAGGGTACGTGCTTTTTGGGGTTCAGGTAAATTAGAAAGTTACAGTTTTTAAACTATTACCTCAAGAATGCGCCATTGTAGAGATAGGACTTTTCAACTTGTTGCGCAGCCTCAGTAGGAGCCTCCAGCAGGTGTAGTCATAGTGGCTTCACTTGGGTGCAGCAAGATGGCCGTCGTTTGTGGGCGGTAGCGGGGGCTGGGACCGGTGGCAGGAAGCCAGCGTTTGCTGTGGCCGGGATGCAGGGGAGAGGGGGTAGGGGTTAGCGGGCATTAGCTGCGGGACGGTAGCGGGCGTTAGCGGCAGCAGTGCGGGCGGCGGTAGTGCAGGCGTTAGGACCCGGGGAAGGTAGCAGCACACAGAATGCAGGTTCGGATCTGGTAGATCCATGATACCTGCTTCAGTGTTTAATTTAAAAAAAAATGGCGTGGCCCGGCCCCCCAGAAAACAACCAGCACCGGGCTTTGGAGCCCCAGTACTGGTTGTGCTAAATACAGGGGACAAACGACGTAAATACGGGGAACCCCTGCATCATTTGTCCCCCATATTTTGGCAACCAGGACTGGTTCTGAAAAGCCTGGTGGTGGTTGTACTTAATACAGGGGACCCCCACGTTGTTTGTTCCCTGTATTTAGCACAACCAGTACTGGGGCTCCAAAGCCCGGTGCTGGTTGTCCTCTAGGGGGTCTTCTACGACTTTTTTTTGTTTTTGAACACATTAAATTTTTAACAGATGCGTAGATGGATCTCACTGCTGCATTTGTGCATCTGTGACTTATTAATTTGATTTTCTCAGGTGCATACGCACTACCAGTGAGCCCTCTGTCGCCCACTGATGCCCCCTTTGCACTGCACCGCTGCCACTGCTCTGCACCACCGCTGCTGCCGCTACCCCACACGCCTACAGCTTTCTCGCACTCTGCACCTCCCAAACCAACCTCCTGTGTGCTGTCCACTCTTCCACCTGTGTTAGTGTACCATTTTGTTGCCCTTCTCCCCTGCAGATGGCCCGTTTTGCTCATCCAAACCCTGATAGTTAACATATTTTAAAAAAGCTATGAAATTCCATACACAAAAAACCTTACAGTTTCACATGTCCCATTAATGCTGCTTAGACATGATCTGAAATTTCACAAAACCTATTGATTTTCTGCTACTCAAACTTCAAAAAGCAATGAAATTACGATCATTAAGGCTGACGCCTTAATGGACATGTTCCTTGCGCAATACAGATATGGTATGTCATCACACCCTGTGTGTATTCCAATGAGCACAAATTCTGTGAATTAGCAGCTCCACCATCTTGTGAGTGACAGCAATCTTATTCTGTGAGAGTGCTGAATCTGCAGTTAACCACATGGTATGATGGCATACCATATCTGTATTGCGCAAGGAACACGTCCATTAAGGCGTCAGCCTTAATGATCGTAATTTAATTGCTTTTTGAAGTTTGAGTGGCAGAAAATCAATAGGTTTTGTGAAATTTCAGATAATGTCTAAGCAGCCTTAATGGGACGTGTGAAACCTTAAGGTTTTTTGTCTATGGAATTGTAATTATGGCAGGAAGAAGCTGGAATACAGTTGACCCCGAGTTGATCACAGTTTGGCCGTAATTGCGTCATCATTATCAGTGCAGACTTGTACCAGCCCTAACTCTGGTGCAAACGATCAGTCTGAAAACTGGTGTGTTTATGCTAATGTCCAGCTTTGCATAGCGCCCTGTACTTACGTATGCTAGTTCTGAACATGCACAGTGTGAAAATAGGCAAGATACACTCCACAAATGTGCCTAGATCCAACTATTCATCAGCCCACATATGGCAGAGCTTCAATACCTTAAAACCTTTTTTTTTTTTTAAAAAAAACAGATTTTTATTGTGGCTTTAGACAATACAACGTGTATTGGTGCATACACATGGTCAGATGTGTCAGTTCAAAATTTTCGTTGAACGATTTCATCAACGATTTGAACGATTTCATCAACGATGAACGATTTCTGGCAGTATTAAAATGAATTAAATCGTCCAAATCTGTCTGCAAACACAGTCGATGTCAAATCTCGTTATCTGACATGCGGGCACGCGCATCGTTGGTCGATGCATGCCCTACATGTCAACAATATGAATGATTGAACAATTTTTACAATTGTTATCGTTCATATCTTTAAGAAAATCTGACCATGTGTATGCAGCTTATGTTGCATCACAAAGTGTATCAGAAAAGGATACTATTTCTGCCCATACATAGGGCCATATCATAATTGTAGACTGTTGTCAGGAAGCCACATAACAGTTATTATAAGATGAAACATGTAAAACATACTGTAGCAATAAGGCTCTATGCGTGATATACAAATGAGTGCATTAGAATGTAACTGCCTGCACTATCTACTAATAGTAAAAGTAAACAATCTTAGCAACATCAGCAGCTACTACTGCTCATCCAAAGCTCAAAATGAAGATCAGCAGTCCATCCACGAGGACATATTGTTTAGATATGAGGTGTATGGGGGAGTATATGTAATAAGTGTATGTTTCCCCAAAGAGAAGGTCAGAATGGGAGTAGGCGGACATGGCTAAAAGTTGGGTTTGCAGAGGGTGGTGTGTTGGAAGCCTTTGTTGAGGGCCTGCTTAGTTGTCAGTGGTAAGTTGTAAATGCATTTCCCCTAGTCCTGAAACAATGTTGGTGTCAGGGTTTATTTATTAAATGTTGTTTTCGGCCAGTCCATTTTAACAAAAATACCAATCTGGCCATATCTAATGTTGATTGGGTATTGTGAATCTGCTGTTGATTTACGTACAACAGCGCCAAAATGAACAATCATTCTTTTGGCTTGGCTGGGAATTCTGGTTTGCTCAGTAGGAGGGTAAAACCTAAGATGTTGTTGCCACAGCTGGTCATCTCACCACAGAGCTGTGGTATATTTTGACCAGAAACTATGTAATAGGTCCGTGTCAATAGCAGTTCACTTCGGGTCCAAATTATGGTCTGAATTTTTAAGGCATTTCTTGGTAGCTACTAGCTGAAGTGTTAGTGTGTATGGAGAATATCTGCTGCCTCTAAGCTTGGGAACTGTGTACATGTAAAACAATGAGATGAAACTCAAAGAACTTATCTTACATGTCTTCAAAATAGAGGACTCAGCAGCAGCAGTGCGATATCTCCAAAATATTGCAGCTGCTGAGCCCTCTAATTTTAATAAATTTAAAATAAGTCCTTTGAGTTATCTCATTGTTTATTATGTGAATCATTGCTGTTTTAGTGATTATTGTTATGATCTGTGGCATCACATTTATTTAGTGTGCCTTACTTTGTTTGAATTTATAGTATCTATCTATCTATCTATCTATCTATCTATCTATCTATCTCACTGATCCTCTTCAATCACCATAATAAAGCATGAGGATTTAGTTCATATTTTGATCAAAACATTTAAGCTTTCAGCCTGCCATCAAAGTACCGCAATTTTCTGCATATCCTACTCTATCACTCAGAATTAGAAAGCTAACAATTGCTATCACATTAGAATTAAACTTAAGATGTACTTCTTGGTTTGAAGCTCATCTGCTCACAGGCTTACCTATATATATCTATAGGAATATTTGCTGAAAGTGGCCTTATGTTGTAGGCATGCCACGCCATCAGAGTCCCTGTAATGGACACTGTAGATCTTAAATCAGGACAGTTGGCTGCGTTCTTCTAACTGTTCTTGCAGTGTTCACTATACTAAGAACAATTACTATTTATCATTATTCTGGACTATTGGGGACCTATTTGGATAAGGCATAGGCACTATTCAGCTTTTGAAAGCTTAGTGTAAATGTAAACTCTAGACCTTCATCCTCCCATCCAGCCCCAATATTAAATGAAAAGCTCCCATGTTTAATATAGGCCTCAATCCCATCAACCAGCCCCAACACTGAATTAAAACCATTTACACATTATAAATTGGTCTATTTTCAGTGGTGTCACTATGGGGCTGCGGGTCGCACGGGTGACACCATCCAATTAGGTGACACCAAAATAGCAGAGCTGTTCTACTATCTTGGTGTCACCTCCTCGGATTGTGTCTCCAAGTGGCGAGCAGCGGTGATGGCGTGAGTCATCGACTCCACACCCCCATGTCCTGAGAGACTGGGGGCTTCCCAGCAGTTTCCGGAGCACTGGGCAAGCCCCCAGCATGACGACAACAGGGGTGTGATACGCGGCCATGCCCCTGAAGCAGGCCAAATATGGGGGACTCCAGGCGACGGCCCCTTTCATGCACAGTGACACCTTAGCCTATTTTCCCTGGTGAGCCATGACATTACTTTATTAGTACCCACATTTAAAATATGATGCCCCTATAATATTTATAGACCCAACCCTCCATTATATTAACACAGGTGACACAAAATATAATATAAGCTAGAAGCCAGGCACATTTTAAAACATTTTAATATGGTATCTACTTATAAATAATGTGTCACACATCTATCCTACACCTTCTTATTTACCCCTTCTACAGACAATACACTCCCAATCAATCCACATCAGAATTCTTCTGTTTACTCTTTAGTCTCCACATGAAACCCCCATTTTCAGTCATGTTTAACCCTTCATTCCTACATCATCATTATCTCTTTATCATTAACTCCTGTATCAAATACTGTATACTGCTGCCTGTCTTGGCTCCAATCGAGCAATATCATTCGGCACAGCTCTTTCACTAATAGGGTCCATACATCATCAATCAATTGGGGCAATTCTGCATTTTGCAGATGATTGTGTAAAAAAATCGGCAATGTATGGGGTTCACCGATTGCCAATTCCGACCAATAAGTGAATCAGGTTGTCCAACATGTTGGATTTCATCGGGACTGTAGCTTGATAGTGTGTGGTAATGCAGAATATTAGTATTTTACTAGTAAAATAAGCACTTTCATGATTTGCAGATCTGATCTTTGGATGAAGACAATCTGCAAATCGGTGCAAAGAATCGCCTATTGGCGGATTGGAGAATTGTTAAATAGGAAAAAAAACAAAGAATCTGTGAATCTTTTTTGTGTAATTGCTGATTTAAGGGGCCCATACTGTACATTTGAGGAGCATTTCTCTGATTCCCCAATCTGTTCTGACGATCCCTCGAGGAAATGCTCAATGTTAAAAATCCTCGATTTGCTGATTCCAACCTTTTTTGGGTCGGGATCACGGAATCGAGATCTTTCAACATGTTGAATATTCCCGATTCCATGACCCTGCCCTCAACAGATTGAGGAATTGTCTCAGTCCGTTGTAGATGGGGCTATTATGGGCTCCATTAGTTGCAATCCTCAGATCTGAGAAAGTGCAAATGTTTTAATTCTGAAGGTAGATACACTGTATTAGTGCATTCATACTTATGGTCTTTCCTGCGTTTTTTATTTTTCACAGTTTAGAAAAACTTGTAATCAATACTTAGTGGCGTAAGTTCATGCCAGGCGCCTGTAGGCAAAATAGATGGTGGTGCCCCCCATCCCCCATAAGCTCTGGCTTGCTTCAGCCACCCCGTGTGTCTCTAGTTCCAGCCAGCCCCCACTGTCTCTCCTGCCATACAACAGTGTCTCTCCAGCCAGCTCACCTCTGTCTCTCCAGCCAGCCCCCACTGTCTCACCTGCCAGCCCCCCTTTCTCTATCTCTTCAGCCAGCCCACAATGTCTCACCTGCCAGCTCCCCTCTCCCTTTATCTCCAGCCAGCCCCCACTGTCTCTCCTGGCAGCCCCATTTGTCTCTCAAGCGAGCACCCCTAGTGTCTCTCCAGCCAACCACCCTCTGAATCTCCAGTCAGCCACCATTGCCGGCCCTCCTCTCTCTGCCAGCCAGCCATTGTGTTTCCAGTAAGCCCCCATTGTCTCTCCAGCCAGCCCCCCATTGTGTCACCTGCCAGCCCCCCTTTCTCTGTGTCTCCAGCCAGCTAGCAGCAGTTATAGATTGATTTATCTGTGTGCCCATGCTGCCTGGTGCCCCCTGACAGCTGGCTACCGGAGGCTGGTACCTCTGCTGCCTCAGGGAGTTCCGACACCGTCAATACTCCTTGTCCTACAAGTTTTTCTACAATAAAACGCAAGCAATGTCCATGTGGTCAATTTATTATGAATTATTTTCTAGATAGATTTGGCTGCTCTCTGTGATTTTAATTAGAAAATTGTGTGAAACACACAGCACACAATTGTTCTAGCAAAGAAAAAAACTACATCTTTTATTTACTTTTTTACATTAATGTTGAATTTCAGTTCAATTTTCTGAAACTATACAAGTGTAATTCACTTGTACATGCATTTCAGGTATCTATCAGTTTCCAGGAATAGAGGACCTGGCAGACCTGGGGCAGTAAATGAATAGGTTTTCTCTATGTATTGCAGACAAATGTAATCAAAATAACTTTCTAGCATATTTATAGCATTTTGAAAAAAAAGTCCATGTGGGGTGGGTGGGTGTATGTGAACCTACTTACTGTGCCTGCGGCAGAATAATACCTCTCAAACGTCCCATTGTTTGAGTGGCTCATGAACTATTTCGTCCCGATTTTTCATATTGTCAGTTCATGGAGAGTGCCACAGATGGGATGCGGTCAGGATACTGGCGGGCGCTATCCCGCCCGCCGATATCCCGACACATCCCGACATGGGACTAAAGATAGGTGTCGAAATCCCGACACCTATCATTAGCCCCGCTACTAAATCCCGACACCTGGCATAACGAACGAAGGTAACTCGAGTGTCTTAGCAGCTAGCCGCGGGGGGAAGGTTAGCGTTAGGGACCCCTGTGGGGACTTAGGGTTAGGAACCCCCCCTCCCAGGAGGGTTGGGCTAGAGTAGGGAAAGGGGGGGGTTAGGGCTAGGCACCACTAGGGGTGTGCTAGGGTTAGGCACCCCCCGGGAGGGTTAGGTTTAGGGTGCAGGGAGGGGTTAAGTTTTGTCACTAACGGTGGGATGTTAAGGTTAGGCACTAGGGGGGAAGTTAGGGTTAGGCACCACTAAGGGAGGGTTAGGGTAGAGAGAGGGGTGGGTTAGAGTACTTACCTGTTGCAGTCGGGATTTTGACCCGTAGGGCTGCCGCTGTCGGTTGCATTACATACCGATTCCCCACAGATACATGGTAACTTTTTTAGACTCATTTTCTGTAGACACCATGGTCCTTATTCAAAGTTAGGAGCAAATGAAAAAGAAAGGATATTTTTTCTCCCTGGAACAAACTATGGGCCTTATTAAATTAGAGGAGAAAAGTCAGAATCCGCGGAAAAGTATCGCCGATGACGTCATTTCGCCAGGTGGAAAGTTTCCGCCGTATTCAATTCCAAAGACTTTTTGCGTACGTAAAAAGTCAATGCAATGTAATCGTCAAAAAAGTTTTGCCTGTGAATAGCAGGCGGAAAAAGTGCAGAATTGTGGTTTTGAGGTGCAAACTTCGGGAAACCCCCCTACACCCTTGCGACAGTCCCCCAAAGATAAACTGTGTCAATAAAAATACTTTAGAACACCCCAAAAAAGTACTTTCATTTTGCGGGGTGAAAAAGTTCAAAGTTAGGGGACAAACTTAAAAACTAGCAAAATAGACTTCTGAGGTGTCCCCTAGTATAGGGCAGGTGTGTTTTTATGATTGCAGGTGCTTGCGGAAGGTGTTTTTTTTTAACTTAATTTAAATCTTCACTTTGGCAACTTAAAAATATGCTAGCCCCCATTTTTAAGTACCCCAAATTTGCTGGGAGTACTTATTTTCTCAAAAATTCTCAACTGTTTTTCTTGTGTGCACATTTTTGTACTGTGTAAGTCGCTGCGGAACCTTTGTGGCACCATATAAATAAAGGATAATAATAATCGGGGGCATCTATAGTGTTCCCCAATGTTAGTGCTTCTTTTGGGGGGTGTCAGGCTGAGTTCCCCATTTTTGACAGGACTTTTCACCTGTTTCAGTTTTGCCGGGTGCCGTTTTCACGTCCTATCTAATTGAATACGGCAAATAGTGGGAGCGCGCCTGATACTTTTCCACATGCAAAACACGCGATGTAGGCGAAAAGTCCGGCATGCGAAAAAGTATCGCGGATGGGAAACTAATTGAATACGCCCCTATGTTGCAATGGAAATTAAAATGCATTTATTTTTTTGTTTTGCATGCAGGGCAAATCCTGCGCAGCGCTGTTTATATTCTGAAATTTAAAATGAAGCTAGACCAGAGCCGGATTAAGATGTTCTAGGGCCATACGCAGGATACTAGCTCAGGGCCCCCACCTGTGCCTCTTTGTGTATGTAAAGTACAGTTGTGTTCTCATACATTGTTACTCAAGTCTCACCAAATAGCCCCTCTTTGGTGCGCCAGTCCCGGGTGACTCGGTCACTCGGAGCGTCTTTCTTTCTCAAAATGTGCATCTTATTCGCATAAATAAAACAGCTAGGAGTGACAAAACCTACATTGCTAGATTACTCTGATCAGTTTGATGTTGTAGAGCTGAAACAAGGAAGAGGAGGACAGCTGCTGCAGATTGCTAATGGGGACACCTTCATCATTAGCCCCCTCGCGATGTAATGTGATATGGGGACAGGGCTTGCCATATTGGCTCCGCCCTTTCTGCCGATGTCAGTGGGAAACATTCCGTCAGGGGGGGTTACTAGGTACTCAGAAACCCCCCTGCATGAGCTAGAGAGGAGGCTGAGAATAGGGGGGCTGTCAGTGGGGATGCAGGGGATGTGCTGGTGCCAGGCTCCGTCTCTTAGTAAAGTCTTGTACAAAAATCTGGAGCTGCGTCCCCTCACTTGTCTTCCTCAGAGCCCGAGGACAGAGCCCGGGGACACCCACTAGTGCTGCTAAATTAGCACTGGCAGCCCCAGTGCCGGTGGTTGCAACAGAGACCTGGTACTAGCAGCGACCAGTGGAGTCATGTGTAGGGTTAGCGTAGCCTGAACAGCGACGGCTGCTGCAGATTAGAGACATACCTCTTTTATTTTGTTTGATGGACTCTGCGGCGCCCCCTCCAGGGGACGGCGCTCTAGGCAGCTGCCTAATTGTAGCTCTGGCCCTACCTGGCTAGGACAAACCCCTCCCCAACTCTAAATCTCTCTGTACATTTTAAAAACCCACCCTGCAGTGCAAAATGGTGTTGCCAAAGTTCAGATAGCTCGTTTATTGCTCCTTGTTGATCTGAATAAGGCCTGAATAAGGAGGTAGCCCTAACATAAAGCTAAATGCTGTTGCTCCTATCTCCAATGTTGTAGGCTTGAGCCTAGGTATTTGCTTCTGTACATTACAGTGGCCTGTCAAAAATTGTTTGTAAGTGGTAATTTTCATTGTTATATATGTTTTGTCTAGAAATGCAAAAATATGCAACTTTCATCTATAGTAAATGGATGCAGCCGTTTTGTCATGTGCACGGTTGTGAAACTGTAGCCTATGGGATCCAGTGATATCACAGAGACAGAGTTGCTGATGATGTCACTGGTTCCTTGTGATAGGCTTCATTCTCCTGAATATTGTCTCATCCCACAAAATGGCTGACTCAGATGTGTGCAGATAACATGTGCACTTTAAAAGCTCAATTATTGAAAAAATTGTTTGAAAATGTTAGTCTTTACAAAATAATCAAATTAAGAAACTCTTACTATAAACCTCCCCATCTTCTGCCATGTTGTATGGTACTGCGTAAACATAACAATTTGTTATTTATCTAGATTGCAGTACAGTACAGCACTGTCTGTGTACATAGGCTTTGCCGATTGTCAAGTTCCTGTACAGTGTGACTAAAATGAAAAACGATTTTTCATTATTTGCAATAACTATCAGGGGTAATCTGTAAAGCACCTGATAGTTCATTCACTTGATTGCTGTACTGGCAGAGAAAGGAATAACATTCTCAGAAAACGAACAGAGCATCCGGCAATTATGGAGAAGTGATGTCCTGAGGAATCACAGTACAGGGATGTATTACTGTTTAAAATTACTTCTTGATCACCATGCATCACAGGTTTTCATTTCATTGCAGCAAATTGCCAATATTATATTGTTATTTCCTGTAAAGAGATATGTGCCTTTAGGTCTGGAATGTATTGTGAAAATGACACCATGAGTAACACTGATTCTTACCCATTTAATATTAAGGGTACATATTCAGCTCAGAAAAGCATTGTAGCACCATCTACTGGTCCTTGTCAGTCTCAGCAATTTAGAGGATTTGCTGTTGGACCGTGTGTTGCAATCAATATCCAGACTGTAGAGCTTAAGGTAATGAATAATGAATGCTTTGTAAGCCTAACAGCTAAAATCCAAAATGTAAATGCATGAATTTAAAAGGAAAAGTACGTTTGATTTTATATAAAAATGTGATCTAGACAGTAGCCTGTGTACAATAAGGAATTTTACTTTAATTCCAGGGGGTAAATGTACTAAAAAGCATTATACCACATCACCAGCAGTTATCTCCTTCATACTACAGGATTTACTAACTAATACCCCTTTTACACCAAAATCCAGGGTCTGACCCTGGAATTTGAACACTGGTTAATCCCGGGTCGAACTCGGCTTCAGACCCCGTTCACACTGCAATTCGACCCGGGTTAGACCCGGGTTATTCCCGGGTTTGCCCCGTTCACACTGAACCCAGGTAATCCCTGCTTTTCCCTATAGATGTCATTAAAAATTGACTTTTTTAAGGGCTGACAAAGATGAGGTCACAAAAGGCTACAAAAGAGAGGGGTGGGGACTGCTTACAGCTTTGCTACAGGTTGCTGTTCTGGCTGTGGCAGGCTGTGTATTAGCCTGTGTTTGTGGCTGCTGGTCAGGCTGTGGTGCAGCCTGCAGTTCTGGCTGTGGCAGGCTGTGTGCCTGCCTGCTTTTCTGGCTGCTGGTCAGGCTGCTGTGGTGTAGAAGGATAGGCAGGCAAGCGATGGCTTCGTGTGTCTCTCTCTGCAGGGCACTGACAAATTACATCACCTGCCTGTGCCCCAGAAGCTCCAATCAGCATCTTTCAGAGCTAGCCGGGTCAAATAAGCAGGGTAGCACCCGTTCACACTGCCTCATGACCCGGGAACAACCCGTGTTCAACCCTGCTCTCAACCCGAGTAATTTTTTCTGGGAGACGTTCACACAGAGCATCGACCCGGGTCGACCCGGCAATAACCCGGGTTATTCAGTTGGTGTAAAAGGGGTATAACGTGGAGGATGAGATCACAACCTGCTATTGATGCATGACTGTTTCAAAACCTCTAAATCGCGTGCAGTGTCGGACTGGGGCATAAAGGGCCCACTAGGGAAATGCAATGGAAGGGATCTACTGAAGGGGGGTGACCAACCTTTGGGTAGGTGTGGTCATCAAATAGGGAGGTGTTGCCAACGAAATTAGAGATTAAAAGATTGTTGTTTGCAATGTATTAAGCATCACAAACTCTGCTGCCGTAAATTCCGCCAATTACCGGTTACATATACGTATCCTTTGTGATAGAGGGACTTCTGGGTGTACAGTTGTGTCCTCATACATTGTTACTCAAGTCTCACCAAATAGCCCCTCTTTGGTGCGCCAGTCTCGGGTGACTCGGCCACACAGAGTGACTTTCTTATTCAAAATGTGCATCTTATTTGCATAAATAAAACAACTAGGAGTGACAAAACCTACATTGCTAGATTACTCTGATGTGGTAGAGCTGAAACAAGGAAGAGGTGGACAGGAAGGTAGAGAGGAAATGTAAGGGACAAAGGGCTCTATATACTACAATCCGCATTTGTGATATTACCGACTGAATTCACATTGCGAATTCAGGCAATATCACAGGGAATTACTAAAAATCCCTTGCAGGGACAGAGCTTGCGATAAAGCTCTGTCCCTGCGAATCCCCTCCGCACGCTTATCATGGTATTTTCGCAAAAAATACTGTGACAAGTGCCAACGCATGCGCCAACCGACCGTCGCTAAGCCCCGCCCCCCGCAATTGAGGACCCCCCGTGACCCCCCCTCCCTTAATTACACTTACCTACGGTGATTGGTGCTCCATTGATGTCCTCCGTGGCTCTGGTCAGAAGACATCCCATCCTGCCCTGGGACCCAGTCAGGTGACAACCGGGCACCAGTGCAGGCTGGGAGACCAGCTGACTGTCTAGTGTGTACCCGCTATGTCGCTGACGATGTGCACTCCCACAGCGACATCCTCCGTCCCACCTGTTTGCAGGTCCAACAAGGGATATCATTAGCGAGGGCCGCATGGCCCCCACCGTCGCACTGTCGCTGTCGGGAATTGGCAAGTGTGTATGCACTTGCCGATGCCGGCTTCCCCGCCAGGTCCCGCTGCTAAAGATGTGGGGCACACTGGACATTGTCTAGTGTGTACCCAACTTTAGAGCTCCGCAGGATAGCCAAGGCTGCCTGTCACATATGCAGCTCCCCTCCTTCCCTGCAGCCTGAACGCCCTCTGTCTGTACAGTGAGCCTGCACAGGCTGTCACTGCTCAGTAGGAATGGCAATAGGAAAAAACTTGATTATTTACATATTTTTAGTGAAAAAAATATTAAGGGCAAAGATTAGCTATAAAATATTGAATTTTTCCCCTCTTTGCACTGAATTGGGGCTGGCGGGTGGTTGCCTGTGATAACTGAGTCTGTGTCAGCTGACTGACCTGAGCAATGAACGTCAGGTCAGTGTCACCTCGCTTCTCCCTGTCCTATGTTTCGCAGTGTCTGAGACAGAGACAGATACTGACATCACTATACATGCCCCTTTGTTCCTTATCAGCAGTGCCAATCTTGCTTTTAGCCACCCTCACTCAGTCCGAGTCCCAACAAAGTGAAGGGGCCAGCACCGGATACATTTTAAATTTTAAAAGTATTGGACAAAAACATTGAAGGGAAAATCGAGCAAAACATTAGCAATCAATTGCCATCACTACTGCTCAGTAGCTGTCCGTCAGCAAGAACGGGCCCGATGTAAGACACTAGCTCAGGCCTCCCATTCCTACCAAGATTCAATTACACAAAATGCCAATATTAATTATACACATATACATGAACACAATTCTATTTATATCTGTATCTCTCTTATCTAGTTACAGTCAGGTGCACAAATATTGGGACATTGACAGAATTTTCATATTTTGGCCTCTATTCACCACCACAATGGCTTTGAAATGAAACAAACAAGATGTGCTTTAACTGCAGACTTTCAGATTTAATTTGAGGGTAATTACATCCAAATCAGGTGAACGGTGTAGGAATTACAACGGTTTCTATATGTGCCTCCCACTTTTTAAGGGGCCAAAAGTAATGGGACAAACTAAACAATCCTAAATCTAACTTTCACTTTTTAATACTTTGTTGCAAATCCTTTGCAGGCAATTACAGCCTGAAGTCTGGAACGCATAGACATCACCAGACGCTGAGTTTCATCCCTGGTGATGCTCTGCCAGGCCTCTACTGCAAATGTCTTCAGTTCCTGCTTGTTCTTGGGGCATTTTCCCTTCAGTTTTGTCTTCATCAAGTGAAATGCATGCTCAATCGGATTCAGGTCAGGGGATGCTCCCGTCCTCAGGCGAAGTTCAGTGGGGACCACTGAACTGTAGGACTGTCTGGAGAATGGAGGAGATGGGCTTATCATTAATCCGCAGTGTAATGCATTGGTGTTTGATCCCTGGGAAGGGGGCCAGCAAACGTGAGGCGGGCATTAGTGTACTGTGGTGCAGTCCCACTGGTGGTGGTGAAGGGATCACCGGAAGAGTAGGTTACCCTTCTGCATCCTATCCACTTCCTATTAAAATGGGCAGGATGGGGAGCATAATGCAGCGATTTGCGGGTCCAGGAGGAGGATGTGGGGCCAATGTGACATGATTCTATGAGGATTGCATAATTTTACTGCTCCCCCTCTTTTTAGACCTGCAATTTGAGGCATTATGCTGTGAGGAGGTGGGGCCTAATGACGAGAACTTATCGGCCCCATCAGCAATTAACTGTATCACCCCACCAGGCTTCTTCCGGAGTGAAACATTTTAAGGTCAGCAAGTAAAGTATGTGTGGAGAGCATGAATACATGGAGAAATCATCCTGAACTTCAAAAAAGTATTAAATTAAGATTGGTACACACTGACAGTTGATCGGCCAATATATCTGGTGGCCGTCGGCCAGTATGTACCAGCGATATGTCTGTGAACAACGCGTCGGAATCGGTATGTAATGCCGGCAGTCAGGATGCCTCCTGTCAAAATTCCGACAGCGGCATCCCCATGGTTGGTATCCCGACAGGGGTCGGGTAAGTATACTTACCATCTCCCCCTAACCCTCCCTTCTTGTAGCCTAACCCTCCCCACCCGCACCCTAATCCTCCCCGTTAGTGCCTAAACCTAAGTCTCCCCCCTTAGTGCCTAACCCTAACCCCCCCACAGGGTTCCCTAACCTTAACCTCCCCCAAAAAAAACCTAACGCTAACCCCGCTATGCTGCCTAAACCTAACCCTCCCCCCGCGGCTAACAGCTAAGATGCCCCGGACTTACCTGGTTCGGGCAGGCGTCTGTTTGTGTTCCTGCGTCTATTTGTATTCCGGCGTTGGTATTAAGATAGGCGTCTGTATTTCTACGCCTATCTTAAGTCCTGTGTTGGACTTTCAACGTTGGGATTCAGACCAGCGGCATGCAGATATATCTGTCCATTGGGAAGTGGGTGTGGGCGATCAGCCAATCGCCCGTACACATGCAGCGGCAGCCGCGAGGAGGTGGTTGCGGTGCGACCCCCGGCCAGCGGGACCCGTGGCTGCGTGGAAGATAATGCTCGTTCAGTGTGTATGAACGACCATCATCTACAGATATATCTTTGCAGTGTGTACCCACCTTAAGATAGCAAGTGGCCACAATGGCAGTAGGTCATTTATAAGGTGTCACAGGGTAGAATTATGCAACTTTTATTATTTTATGAATGAAAGATGTTAGCCAGCATACAATAAAAGTGTTTAGAGTATTTTGGAGTACTTTTAAATGTCTATATAGTGTTTTGTAAGTGTGCATATAGAAGTAGTAAGATATTTTATAAAAAAGTCCTTTTCCATCAACAATATACTGTACATCTCTCAGGTTTTTACCTCAGAAAAAAGCAACAATACCTAAAGATGTGTCCTCATACTCTATTGCCGCAGTCATGCCAAACAGCCCTTCTTGGCCTGCCAGGTACCGTGCAATTCGTCTTGTGCCGTGCGTCTTTTTCACTCAAATGTGCGTCTTAGTCTCAATGCGACATGACCAAAAAAACCGCTTAACAAAACTGCACTCACTATTTTGATATGCAGCACTTGTATATCTGTGTGCGACTGAGTATGAACCTGTTTATGAAGAGTAAAATGCAGTTGCCAAGGCTTTTTTTCACACCATGGGCAGAATTCAATTAGAAGCGATAACTCATCGCCAGTGAATTTATCGCACTTACCTCTGGTTTTGGTTCAATATTTTTGCCTATTCCAGCAATGCATGCCTCCGTTTTTCGCCAAATCCTATTGCAAAACAGGCGAAAACATATACATGCGATCATTTTTCATGGCGAAACCTGCAAAAATTTCTCCACATTTTGAGAAATCATTCTGTACCCCAAAACAAGCCTAACTGACATATTAAATCAATATAGAAGTGTATTAATGGTCGTAATAAAAGTATTTTGGGTTCTTAAATTGTGTCAGTTAGCTGTTATATGCATATTTGTATACGTATTGAAAAATGATAAAAAGCTATTTTTTTATTTTTTTTTTAGAAAATAACTGCTGGACGTAAATTGTGGGTGCATTAAAATGGGTGCAAGTATATTTTTGTGTCTTTAAAGTGCACTTTTTTTTTTTTTTTTAAATACACCTGTTGCATCCACCTGCAATGTTTAAAACACCTGTCCCATCCATACAGCCCCCCGAAAATACCAGAAGAAAAATAACAGCGCTGTGGACAACCCAAAATACCAGGCCTACTACTTTAAACCCATTTTCCACTACTTTTATTTTTTTTTGACTCAAAATTGACATGTCTTTATTGACCACATTAAACTAAACTTTTTGGCTAATTTATCATTAGGGTGAGGGGTATCCAAAAGGTTATAAAATAAATCCCCACATTTTTAGCCAAAAATATGGATTTTGCATTTTTTTTTTTCAACTGCTCTGAGATGGTGAAAACTTATCGCCGGTTTCTGTCTATGCAATTATCGCACAGGCGATAACTGAATTGCTCTATTTCTAAATTATCGCAAAATCGATAATCTATCGCGCAAAACGGGGCTTATTGCTTCTTATTGAATCCGGACCCAAGTGTCATTGTACAGATTCAGTCTCAGTCGCATGCATATATACAAGTGTTGCATATCAAATTAGTCATTGCAGTCTCGTGCCTCAACGCATATTCCAGCAAAAAAGAAGCTACTCAAAAAAAGTGTGCCCCCTTAGTCTCAGAACGAAATAATAATCACGGAAATAATAATTACTTTTGCAATACTACTATTTGTTATATTTTTTCCTCCTTAATTATTTCTGTAGTGCAGAGTCCTCTCAATATTTACTTAACTGCAATCTTTAGTTTGGGATTGATCATACATAGGGCGGGATGTACTAAAGTGAAAAATGCAGATTTCGGAGGGTTTACCGTATTTTTTATGTGTACTAAGCACAGGATTGTGATGCATTCCGGTGCGTCGTCCTGGTGGATAACGCCTATTCAGGTGGCGTTACCCAATAGAAGCCTATGGGCTACTTATCGGGACCCCCCCCCACCTGAAAGGGATCCGATTGCAGCGCTGGCATACTTCTGCGCATGCCTGATTTGAAGCAAAGATTTATTTTCACATTGGAGATGAAAGGATGACATTTAACAGTAATGGTAAAATATATAGAAACATGGTGAAATCGTGATAAAGATCAGGGTTAGCAGACAAGCTAAAGCAGGTGTTTTGTGTTGTGGTGTATTGTTGATGAAGTAATTGCATGGAACAATACTAACATTTCTCAATAGTTTATTGGCCGAGAGCCAGGACAAAGTCCAGAAGTCTGTTCAGGTCCCGTGGTTTAGTACATAAATAATACAAATGTACTGATTTGAATTAATAACATTATTTAATGTACAGTTGACTATACAAGTATATTATTGTTATTAAAATAAAACAAAATTTTAGTTCTTGTTTGAAACCTCATAATTTTTGTTTTGTAAAATGCTCTAGAAAGTCCCATTTTAGCTTCATCGGAAAACAAGAAAATGTAGGTTCACTTATCAGCAAGCTTGGAGATCACAACAGTAAGCTTCTAGCCTAAGTGCTGACTGACTGATAGAGAGATGCTAGGAGGATGTCCCACAGCCCTGGAGCACTCACTTCTATTATCTCTGGTCTTGTTAGGAGAGGTAGATGGAGATTCTGCTCTGGAAATAGATTTTCTCACCCAACTATTTATAGAACTGCAGCATACCTTGTGCCAAGTATAGAAGATGTTTGTTACATACGTACAAATACTGTATATCATACAGCAGACGAATGCCTGATTCCTATACCTTAGACACGAAATATCATCTAAATCATACTGAAACACTGTCTGTTGCTCAATTACATAATAGGCTAGTATTCCAGTTTGTCGACAATATATGTGTTGTTATCCTAGTTAGGGATTATCAGTACTGATAGTTATTTAATTTACTGTAAGAAAGTGCACTGGGAATGTTTGAAGCTAAAACTATCGCTTTCTGTCTCTTATTGGCACTGCTCATCTTTTCCTCTATTTCTTCTGAATCCATCTGTTTTTCCCTTTGGAATTTTAAACTTAATATTTTGCCAAATGTTTTCCCCTATCCTGTTCAGATAGCCCTACTATGAGAGAGAATATCCCTGGACATACTGTATGTGGGAGTAAAGAGTTGTGAAAACTGGTTATTACAATATCTTTGTACTAGCTATGCTTATATTAGTGTGATGTTTAAATTCAGTTATGTCCTCTGTCTTCTGTAGGAACATTGGCACAATGGACTTCTTGATATTTCAAGAGAGGAGGAAATGCCGATCCCATTTGGGGTCTCTGGGTTGAGTCAAGGGCAGAACACAGATATTTTGCAAGCAGCATCTGAGGAAGATGTGCCCATACCTAGTAAACATGATACAGATGCCAATGGTGTCTCCGATAACGACACTAGCATTGCAAGTGATTCAGACACTGAGGAGAAAAGCAATGGGTTTGGCGAAACTGTTCCTCTATCATCTGGTCTTATAACCAGAGATCATAATATCCTCCCGGTGAGAGTTCCAGTTCCTTTCTCCCTCCAGGAGTGTCTCATATATTTTATATTGTTTTTTATGCATTATTAAATGTATAATTTGAAATATTATCTTGTATTTATATTAAAGAACAGAGACATTCCATAGCCATGTTTACACAAACAGGGCCTGATGCTGATGGCTTTAGTTGAGTGAATATTTGCATCTGCGCATTTGCGAAAATTCATGAAAGCCTCCATGTACTACACATAGTATACGCAAACTGGTGCTGTGTTACACAGAGTATACGCACAAAGGTGCTGTATTACACAGAGTATACGCACAAAGGTGCTGTATTACACAGTATACGCACAAAGGTGCTGTATTACACAGAGTATACACAAAAAGGTGCTGTATTACACAGAGTATACGCACAAAGGTGCTGTATTACACAGAGTATACGCACAAAGGTGTTGTATTACACAGAGTATACGCACAAAGGTGCTGTATTACACAGAGTATACGCACAAAGGTGCTGTATTACACAGAGTATACGCACAAAGGTGCTGTATTACACAGAGTATACGCACAAAGGTGCTGTATTACACAGTATACGCACAAAGGTGCTGTATTACACAGAGTATACACACAAAGGTGCTGTATTACACAGAGTATACGCACAAAGGTGCTGTATTACACAGAGTATACGCACAAAGGTGCTGTGTTACCCATAGTATACACACAAAGGTGCTGTATTACACAGAGTATACGCACAAAGGTGCTGTATTACACAGAGTATACGCACAAAGGTGCTGTGTTACCCATAGTATACACACAAAGGTGTTGTATTACACAGAGTATACACACAAAGGTGCTGTATTACACAGAGTATACGCACAAAGGTGCTGTATTACACAGAGTATACGCACAAAGGTGCTGTATTACACAGAGTATACGCACAAAGGTGCTGTATTACACAGAGTATACGCACAAAGGTGCTGTATTACACAGAGTATACGCACAAAGGTGCTGTATTACACAGAGTATACGCACAAAGGTGCTGTATTACACAGTATACGCACAAAGGTGCTGTATTACACAGAGTATACACACAAAGGTGCTGTATTACACAGAGTATACTCACAAAGGTGCTGTATTACACAGAGTATACGCACAAAGGTGCTGTATTACACAGAGTATACGCACAAAGGTGCTGTATTACACAGAGTATAGGCACAAAGGTGCTGTATTACACAGAGTATACGCACAAAGGTGCTGTATTACACAGAGTATACGCACAAAGGTGCTGTATTACACAGAGTATACGCACAAAGGTGCTGTATTACACAGTATACGCACAAAGGTGCTGTGTTACACAGAGTATACGCACAAAGGTGCTGTATTACACAGACTATACGCACAAAGGTGTTGTATTACACAGAGTATACGCACAAAGGTGCTGTATTACACAGAGTATAAGCACAAAGGTGCTGTATTACAGAGTATACGCACAAAAGTGCTGTATTACACAGTATACGCACAAAGGTGCTGTATTACACAGAGTATACACACAAAGGTGCTGTATTACACAGAGTATACGCACAAAGGTGCTGTATTACACAGAGTATACGCACAAAGGTGCTGTGTTACCCATAGTATACACACAAAGGTGCTGTATTACACAGAGTATACGCACAAAGGTGCTGTATTACACAGAGTATACGCACAAAGGTGCTGTGTTACCCATAGTATACACACAAAGGTGTTGTATTACACAGAGTATACACACAAAGGTGCTGTATTACACAGAGTATACGCACAAAGGTGCTGTATTACACAGAGTATACGCACAAAGGTGCTGTATTACACAGAGTATACGCACAAAGGTGCTGTATTACACAGAGTATACGCACAAAGGTGCTGTATTACACAGAGTATACGCACAAAGGTGCTGTATTACACAGAGTATACGCACAAAGGTGCTGTATTACACAGAGTATACGCACAAAGGTGCTGTATTACACAGAGTATACACACAAAGGTGCTGTATTACACAGAGTATACTCACAAAGGTGCTGTATTACACAGAGTATACGCACAAAGGTGCTGTATTACACAGAGTATACGCACAAAGGTGCTGTATTACACAGAGTATAGGCACAAAGGTGCTGTATTACACAGAGTATACGCACAAAGGTGCTGTATTACACAGAGTATACGCACAAAGGTGCTGTATTACACAGAGTATACGCACAAAGGTGCTGTATTACACAGTATACGCACAAAGGTGCTGTGTTACACAGAGTATACGCACAAAGGTGCTGTATTACACAGACTATACGCACAAAGGTGTTGTATTACACAGAGTATACGCACAAAGGTGCTGTATTACACAGAGTATACGCACAAAGGTGCTGTATTACACAGAGTATACGCACAAAAGTGCTGTATTACACAGAGTATACGCACAAAGGTGCTGTATTACACAGAGTATACGCACAAAGGTGCTGTATTACACAGAGTATACGCACAAAGGTGCTGTATTACACAGAGTATACGCACAAAGGTGCTGTATTACACAGAGTATACGCACAAAGGTGCTGTATTACACAGAGTATACGCACAAAGGTCCTGTATTACACAGAGTATACGCACAAAGGTGCTGTATTACACAGAGTATACGCACAAAGGTGCTGTATTACACAGAGTATACGCACAAAGGTGCTGTATTACACAGTATGCGCACAAAGGTGCTGTGTTACACAGAGTATACGCACAAAGGTGCTGTATTACACAGACTATACGCACAAAGGTGCTGTGTTACACAGAGTATACGCACAAAGGTGCTGTATTACACAGAGTATACGCACAAAGGTGCTGTATTACACAGAGTATACGCAGAAAGGTGCTGTATTACACAGAGTATACGCACAAAGGTGCTGTGTTACCCATAGTATACGCACAAAGGTGCTGTATTACACAGAGTATACGCACAAAGGTGCTGTATTACACAGAGTATACGCACAAAGGTGCTGTGTTACCCATAGTATACACACAAAGGTGTTGTATTACACAGAGTATACGCACAAAGGTGCTGTATTACACAGAGTATACGCACAAAGGTGCTGTATTACACAGAGTATACACACAAAGGTGCTGTATTACACAGAGTATACGCACAAAGGTGCTGTATTACACAGAGTATACGCACAAAGGTGCTGTATTACACAGAGTATACGCACAAAGGTGCTGTATTACACAGAGTATACGCACAAAGGTGCTGTATTACACAGAGTATACGCACAAAGGTGCTGTATTACACAGAGTATACGCACAAAGGTGCTGTATTACACAGTATACGCACAAAGGTGCTGTATTACACAGAGTATACACACAAAGGTGCTGTATTACACAGAGTATACTCACAAAGGTGCTGTATTACACAGAGTATACGCACAAAGGTGCTGTATTACACAGAGTATACGCACAAAGGTGCTGTATTACACAGAGTATAGGCACAAAGGTGCTGTATTACACAGAGTATACGCACAAAGGTGCTGTATTACACAGAGTATACGCACAAAGGTGCTGTATTACACAGAGTATACGCACAAAGGTGCTGTATTACACAGTATACGCACAAAGGTGCTGTGTTACACAGAGTATACGCACAAAGGTGCTGTATTACACAGACTATACGCACAAAGGTGTTGTATTACACAGAGTATACGCACAAAGGTGCTGTATTACACAGAGTATACGCACAAAGGTGCTGTATTACACAGAGTATACGCACAAAAGTGCTGTATTACACAGAGTATACGCACAAAGGTGCTGTATTACACAGAGTATACGCACAAAGGTGCTGTATTACACAGAGTATACGCACAAAGGTGCTGTATTACACAGAGTATACGCACAAAGGTGCTGTATTACACAGAGTATACGCACAAAGGTGCTGTATTACACAGAGTATACGCACAAAGGTCCTGTATTACACAGAGTATACGCACAAAGGTGCTGTATTACACAGAGTATACGCACAAAGGTGCTGTATTACACAGAGTATACGCACAAAGGTGCTGTATTACACAGTATGCGCACAAAGGTGCTGTGTTACACAGAGTATACGCACAAAGGTGCTGTATTACACAGACTATACGCACAAAGGTGCTGTGTTACACAGAGTATACGCACAAAGGTGCTGTATTACACAGAGTATACGCACAAAGGTGCTGTATTACACAGAGTATACGCAGAAAGGTGCTGTATTACACAGAGTATACGCACAAAGGTGCTGTGTTACCCATAGTATACACACAAAGGTGCTGTATTACACAGAGTATACGCACAAAGGTGCTGTATTACACAGAGTATACGCACAAAGGTGCTGTGTTACCCATAGTATACACACAAAGGTGTTGTATTACACAGAGTATACGCACAAAGGTGCTGTATTACACAGAGTATACGCACAAAGGTGCTGTATTACACAGAGTATACGCACAAAGGTGCTGTATTACACAGAGTATACGCACAAAGGTGCTGTATTACACAGAGTATACGCACAAAGGTGCTGTATTACACAGAGTATACGCACAAAGGTGCTGTATTACACAGTATACGCACAAAGGTGCTGTATTACACAGAGTATACACACAAAGGTGCTGTATTACACAGAGTATACTCACAAAGGTGCTGTATTACACAGAGTATACGCACAAAGGTGCTGTATTACACAGAGTATACGCACAAAGGTGCTGTATTACACAGAGTATAGGCACAAAGGTGCTGTATTACACAGAGTATACGCACAAAGGTGCTGTATTACACAGAGTATACGCACAAAGGTGCTGTATTACACAGAGTATACGCACAAAGGTGCTGTATTACACAGTATACGCACAAAGGTGCTGTGTTACACAGAGTATACGCACAAAGGTGCTGTATTACACAGACTATACGCACAAAGGTGTTGTATTACACAGAGTATACGCACAAAGGTGCTGTATTACACAGAGTATACGCACAAAGGTGCTGTATTACACAGAGTATACGCACAAAAGTGCTGTATTACACAGAGTATACGCACAAAGGTGCTGTATTACACAGAGTATACGCACAAAGGTGCTGTATTACACAGAGTATACGCACAAAGGTGCTGTATTACACAGAGTATACGCACAAAGGTGCTGTATTACACAGAGTATACGCACAAAGGTGCTGTATTACACAGAGTATACGCACAAAGGTCCTGTATTACACAGAGTATACGCACAAAGGTGCTGTATTACACAGAGTATACGCACAAAGGTGCTGTATTACACAGAGTATACGCACAAAGGTGCTGTATTACACAGTATGCGCACAAAGGTGCTGTGTTACACAGAGTATACGCACAAAGGTGCTGTATTACACAGACTATACGCACAAAGGTGCTGTGTTACACAGAGTATACACACAAAGGTGCTGTATTACACAGAGTATACGCACAAAGGTGCTGTATTACACAGAGTATACGCAGAAAGGTGCTGTATTACACAGAGTATACGCACAAAGGTGCTGTGTTACCCATAGTATACACACAAAGGTGCTGTATTACACAGAGTATACGCACAAAGGTGCTGTATTACACAGAGTATACGCACAAAGGTGCTGTGTTACCCATAGTATACACACAAAGGTGTTGTATTACACAGAGTATACGCACAAAGGTGCTGTATTACACAGAGTATACGCACAAAGGTGCTGTATTACACAGAGTATACGCACAAAGGTGCTGTATTACACAGAGTATACGCACAAAGGTGCTGTATTACACAGAGTATACGCACAAAGGTGCTGTATTACACAGAGTATACTCACAAAGGTGCTGTATTACACAGAGTTATACGCACAAAGGTGCTGTATTACACAGAGTTATACGCACAAAGGTGCTGTATTACACAGAGTATATGCACAAAGGTGCTGTATTGCACAGAGTATACGCACAAAGGTGCTGTATTACGCAGAGTATACGCACAAAGGTGCTGTATTACGCAGAGTATACGCACAAAGGTGCTGTATTACACAGAGTATACGCACAAAGGTGCTGTATTACACAGTATACGCACAAAGGTGCTCTATTACACAGAGTATACACACAAAGGTGCTGTATTACACAGAGTATACGCACAAAGGTGCTGTATTACACAGAGTATACGCACAAAGGTGCTGTATTACACAGAGTATACGCACAAAGGTGCTGTGTTACCCATAGTATACACACAAAGGTGTTGTATTACACAGAGTATACGCACAAAGGTGCTGTTATGATCGGGTCAGACAGTATCGGAACTGTGGTGGAAAACTAATGGGCCTTCCTTGGTGGTGACTGGGTGGTAGCTAGTAGTGCACTCAAAAATGGTCGGCTCAGTGGGAGAGTTTTGACAGTGGTGCAAGCGAGTCACCGCAAGCAGCTGCATTCACAGACAAACAGCCACAAACCTCCCTGCTAGCCGCCAACCCCCCCCCCCATCCCAGACAAACGCTCACAGCGAGAGGGAGATGATGCGAATCGCGTCATCATGATAATCTCAGCACTGTGTATCGGGGGCGGGGCAAACATGATGTGATTTCGTGGCCATGCCCCACACTCTGCCCCTATTGACGGATAGTATCCCCGGCTGCTCCCCCCCTCTACCGTGCCACGCCCCCCTGCTTGTCCGACCTGGCTGCCCCCTCCCGGGGGCAAGTATGAATTAAATACACGTGTACATGTAACTGTGACCCCCAAACACAATATATTGGGCTAAAGTTATCTTTTTTATATCTTGTATCCAATATACTTCAAACATTGCATATATAATATTTAAGACATTTGTGATGTTCTGGGTACAGTGTATGTATATATATATGTATATATATATATGTATATATATACCAACTTGCCCTGTATCTTTTCCTCGCTGCTGTTTTACAGAATACCAAACAGGAGGAGCCGCACCAAACACCACACACAAAGGAAAGATTGTCTCTTTATAATGGATAGCAAAGCTCAGTAATATTTCACTTTGCACAACATATTAGAATGTATTTTGATTATGGTTTTTCTTGTTGAGATAAGTGCCAAAAATAACATTTTTTTCACAAGACTTTGTAAACATTAGTCTCTTAGAGAAAAGAGACTCCCATTGAGAGGAGATAGGTGTGGTGACTGTTAGACGTTAACCAGATAAACATTTAGAGAATAATGAAGCATAGTATTTCCTCTGTAAGGCATCTGAAACGCCTGGGTGCAATAGCTGAGGGCTGCAGACGTAGTGAACTTTATAGGTTGCTCCATCAGACGACAACGTGCCTGAAAGTGTAATGTCCTCACTTTCTCATTCATTACTCCAGCCTCTGCGACTGCCTCCCACTCCACTCACCGTGCCCCCTTCATTCAAGTTCCCACTCGACAGATGCATGTCGCTACCTCTATCCCAAAGCACCCCGTCTGGGCTTGACCAAGTTGGATGGATGAAAAGAAAACTAATGAGCACATGTGAAGGTATGTCACATAGGGCACCAACTGCAGTGGAAAAGTAACTCCAAAATCATTGCGGTGACATATATAGTATATAGTGATGCTACATGATGTTGCTCTTTACAAGTAAAATCACTGTCATTCACATAATTAAGGATAACTTGTTCTTTGAAATACTCCTCATACATATCTGCACTCACAAATGTTTATTTCTTAGGATGTTTATTGTGCAGATATTAATCTTGTGAGCACATTACGTATTTGATAGGTGGATGAAGTTATAGTAGTGAGCAGCTGCTCTAGGTGTACTGAAAGTCCCTGTCTGGAGCTGCCTGTATTCAAGGAACAGATAAATTAGTGGGAATTGTGTTCAGCATCAATTCCCAAACACAATAGTAGGTGTCAAGTGGAGATTAGAGCATTATTTCCGCAGATGGAGACTGAACACTGTAAACAATAACGGCATTTGGGTTTTTGGACGAACCAGTTGTGAATAATAAGATAACAGTATATTCTCTCTTAGGAGAAGATGATGTAGGCTCAAAGACTCTGGAAGTCCGGAGAGACAACAGAAAGGGGAGAAGCAGATGGAAGGCCTTAAATCCTGGATCACATCAGCTGCCGGTACACCAGGTATGATAGTATGGCATGTGTAGGGCTGTAATACCTATTATTACTTCATAATGTGTATTCTTCCATCAGCAAAGCATGTCAGATAATATCATTAATGCATACATACAAATTCATTTTTCAAACAATTATTTTGTTTCACTTGATAATTAGCTGACACATTAGGAAGTAACTACATGAGGAATCATTTGCTTTTGCATGTCATATGTAACACAACTAAATTTGGGTATGGCAGGGACATCTGTTTTAGATGAAATAGGGGGTTAAGAAAGCTGTTTTGCCATAATAGCTGATATATATTCTTTTTGTATACATATAATTTTATATGAATGTATTGTATGGCGTATTATCTTGTATGAAACAAAGCTGGGATGGATTGCCTTCCATTCACAATTACCAATTGTTTTGTCAAGACTTCTGATTTAAATAAAGTTGTGAAACTGCCACATGAAAATGGTACATTGTTCTGTGCTACATATCAGATGTCTTCCGATATATTAACTATTAGGATGGTGATTAAATCATATAATGTATCTATTTCAGCCACCCATTGTGCTTTCAGCATTTGGGAGAGAGAGCTTTGTAAATAATAAATCAAGAAATAGAGGTGATCTGTTCATATTAATATAGTGCTCATTTTTCCACTCTCATCACATGTTTGGAGGGTCCTTTCACATTGTCTAAGTTGTATGAATTCCTTTGGGTTTCTTATTAATTAACCGATCTACGTTTTAATTATCCTACTTTATGAACTCTAAATTCCTGTATAGTTCCAGTGGTGTCAGGATTTATTTAACAGTGTTAAATTTGCATTACAATATATTTATTTATCTTCACAATGTTTGTAATTAATTTATGGAAATCTTTGCTGACACCCACAGAGGTAAGTGATGATTAGACCCAGCGAGAGGTACTGCATTATTGTTGTGATATAAGAAACATTAAGCAGTGAAAAGTTCTTTGGTGTATGACTAATGTGCAGGATTTCCTGGGGAAGACACATTTTCTTAACAATTGAGAGGACAAAGGTTCCTTAAAGGGGTTAGTTAGCCTTATACAACGGATAGATTATGATTCACTCATCAAGCAGAGGACTGAGCTAGAGATCACAAATACTATATGGGAAATGGTGTTCGGTTCCCCACTTTATTCACTAACGAGTACAGTGACAGTTACCAATGGGTTTGTCAGGACTTGCTGATATAAATAAAGTTGTGAAACCCCCACATTAAAATGGTGCATTGTTCTATGGCTCCACTTGTCTTGGGAACTTGTTGTAAGTGCTTTGGAAAACACATGATGGTACTATATACATATTATATACATTGGTGGAGAACAGGAAAAAACTCCCATACATAATAAAGGGTGCATAACCTATCTGCATATGTACCCATTTCACCACGAATGTCACACAACATTTTGTATGTTTGTAAACAATATCTCTGTCTCACACACACACACACACACACACACACACATACAACGTGTGAGCGCCATGTGACTTGGTAGCGCCGAACGTCTTTTTGTGTGACTTTTTTACCTTCTGATGTGTCTTATTCACACAGATGCAAAAAGGACACACAGCAGCTTCTGCTGATCAAAATTATATGCAGCATGCCTATATTCTGTGTGCGACTGCGGCTGTATATACATGCAGAATACTACGTAAGCATCTAGCTGGGAAAGTAAAATTCTTCTTTTTTTTTTTAACTCTGGGCCTACAGTATGTTTTTGGTGGTGAGGTCACGGAATGTGATCAGGATGAATAGACGAGTATGCATTGCTAATGCCTACAGAAATGAAAGTGTTAAGAAGACAGCTGTCGTGGTCTACAACAAATCATTGTACAGCTGGGTTCCCACTAGCTGTGGGGTAGAAGTGCTGAACCTTCATAAAGCTGGGGTGAGGAGAAGCTATTTTTGAGAGCGATTAGTGTGACATATCCTAAGGGGGCAAACCATTGAGATAACTACATCAAACAGCATCTCAGCTGCATACAAATAGATCAGGTGCACTGTAGTGTGGGAGTAAGACCAGAGATTAACTCTAGTGCACGGGCTGGCAGCACATTGCGCGGCATGCCCAGCCAGGGACACAGGTTTATGAACGTAAAATCAAATTATTTCAGCATTTCTTTTCATAGAGCTGTAAGTGAAAGAGGGAAATAAATTCCTTTGAAGAAAACTAGGCTTTGAAGATAGCTGAGGGTTAGCCATGTCTTCTAAATACTGCTGCAATGACTCAGAGCTCAAGTCCTAGTTTTGATTTCCCATTAATTGGGCACACATAGAAAGAAGATCAATTAAAAAAGTGGCTTCAGCTGAATATTTCCCTAAGTAAATCTGGGGCATATAATTTTTTAAGTGGATTTTGATAAAGAGTCCATTTACACGTGATCAAGTTCCGAGTGCACTAAATTCAGCCCACCTGCTGTCTCTTGTGCGTTACTGTAACTCTTGTAAAATCTGTTTGATGAGGGTCTTTGTAATGGGAATCAATGCAATAATTACAAGCGCTCCTTATGAAAGAAGTGGAGGTCATGGATTCGTAAATAGTTAAGTGGTGTTACTCATTACCATTAATTAACATCTCAGTACATGCAGTCTCATGGCTGCAACAGTTGAGGGCTTAATTACATACATGCACTTACACTTTGTTTTACACTTGATACATCTGTATTTCCAGGAGGTGTAGTGACCCCAGTGGAATTATTACACTGACTTGTAGAGCGTGGGCGTTAATGACCTGATTACAGCAAGAGGAGAATTCTGTGTCATTGAAGATTTATGACTCTCATTGATTCTAATCATGTCCCAAAGACGCGTTTTTTCTTAGTAAGAAGCCCTATCACACGAGAGAGTAGCAGTCACATTTCACCATAGCCTAGAATTACTGATTGGGTACAGTCATTCAATCACACTGCGATATACCCATCTAGTTGTAAGTAAGGCTATAAAGAACATTGATAAAGATGATATTATGACTCTAATGATGGGTATACACACCTATACAATCATCGGACTGTTCAATTTTGAGAGAACGGCCGTTTGATTGCATAGTTGTGAACGCTGTCCTGATGCAGGAGCGTTAGCCGATAAACGGCTTTTAAAGCTCCTGCAACGGTCGGGATCGGGAGGTCGCATCTTATGTACAGTTTAATATTTAACGGTTCGACCTCCCGATCCCATAGAAGCCCGTACACATTGTGCTATGTCTGCACAGTGTGTACACGGCTGACGGGGTCACACTGGGGACAGACTGCATGGCTGATCGGGACAGTTTTACCCGATCAGCCTGCAATCGAAAAAGTGTATACCCAGCTTTAGGCTGGTTAGCCAATGGCCTTGTGTTAAATGCTAATAGTACTGCATCTCAATAGCCATTGCATTTTATGTGTGTTGTTAAAGAGTGCTTACGGGAGGGTTAATGATGTAACTGGAGCATACAAAAAGCACAAACGCTTTCAATTGCAATTGCTAGTGGGTATCGGATCATTGAAGTCATTGGGTTCCATTCTAATACCTATTTACATGCTTTGGAGTAAGGGATCCAGGGTCATTTATGAACTGCAAAAGTGCAATTCTGCAGTACAAATGTTTTTTTTGTACTGCCATGTTCCTATTCTTAAAGAACAGCACCTAGTTTTATGAGAAGACATATAGATTTGGAAGCCAAGTTTATGGTGTTTGCTGGGATGAAATACGGAAGGCGTAGGTAGATCAGGAGCATTGCTTGCCGAGTATGGCTGCGTACTTTGTTGCACAAATATGCAAACACTTGATTTTGGAATGAGATTGCAGAAGAGGCTCCAGTTATGCTGGGTACACACTGGCCGATAATATTGGCCATTCAATTGAACGGCCGATATATCGTGGGTGCGTCGGCCAGTGTGTACAGACGATATATCTGTGAACGACGTTGTTCACAGACATATCGCATTGGCTGTGCAGCACCGCCGATGGCAGATATATCTGCACATCGTGCTGTGTTGACGGGCGGTCAGAGGCCACGAGGATAGGGGGCGTGACGTGACCCCCGGCCAGTGGGACCCACAGACAGATGACAGATAATGGTTGTTTAGTGTGCATGAACAACCATCGTTTGCAGATATATCTGCAGATCGACTGATCTTTTAGGTGTGTACCCAACTTTACAGTAGTCTTCCCTGTCTTCTAGGAGGGCACAAAGCCTTTTTCTCCCAGCAAAAGGACTTGATTTTTCCTTGTGGTGCTGGAATTACGGTTTTGTACTAAACTTTTATTGGGATGCATTTTGCATTTCTGTGGGAAAGCTTACTCCTATGTATACTTTCACTAATGTGATAAATACAATGCAACACTATACATACAATAAAGACAGTCTCAGTCACACAAATCACATAAATAAACATAAACTGAGCTGTATTTTTGGAGAAAAGCTGAAACTTTGAATGGATCATTAATATTATTGTTTATATAGCGCCACCATATTACGCAGTGTTGTTCAGAGAATGTTTCTTATTCACATTTGTCCCTGCCTCATTGGAGCTTGTTTATGATATTACAGAGTGCATGGTATATTTCTGTGAACAGTTTAGCTGATATCAGTTTCCCCACAATTTACATTCCCCTTGTAATATATGAAAGCCATCACTATTGTCTGTGCTTTTTAGTCACACTTTAACTCAAAGAGAAACATCATTTTGGTATGATTATCCTAAGTATTTAGCTGGCAAATGAAAAAGAATTTGTAAAATGATCCTGTAGAATCTTTTTTCCTACTCCTGACAGGTGTACATGTTTACATTAATATGATAGAAGTTCCTTATTTTAAAAAGCAAATTGATTTGTTTGAGAGATTGTCTCTTTCTATTCCCACAGAGTAAATATGAGTACACACTATATTATGGGAATATTGTATAATCTTTTTTTAAAATGAGATTCAAAGAGCTTAGCTCCATTCTGCAATAGATTTAGAATTGATTGAACCAAGCTATAGTACTGTTTGGTTTTGTGTCTATGCGTTTTCATTTTGCCTGTCTATCTGTCTAACTTCGAAAATATGAACTCACAAAGAATATCTAGGAGAGCTTTATTTACTAAGTACAGTACAAGCTGGCACGTGGCACCCACACAATTTGTGGTAGTGGTATACAGTATGCGCACTTACATAACTGGATGCAATTTAACATGTATGTGTGTGTATTGATCTAAAAAGGCAAACGTATAATTGTTCAGAACAGACGGTTAATTCGGTCAGACAGTGACTACATCTGTCCTTGTATGTGGTCGTTGTCCAACCACCCTGTGGGTGCCCTGTTTTATCTGGTGTAGATTGAAAGATAGCTGACATTTGCCCTTGAACCCAGATCTTTGCACAACCAAGAGTAATTTCTTCCTCTCAAAAGCCAGGCAGCTGACTCTCAAGCATAGCTTTCTGATATTACAGGGTCATGGTCTGATTTCGAATTTTGCCAAATGAATCCTGACCTTAACCCTCCACCCCAATGAAACATAAAATTAGGGACGAGAATTGATAGTTCCTGCAATGGTGAAGATCCAATATTTACTCACTATCCCAAGTTTTTTCTGATGTTCTACTATTTTATAGGGGCTGGGCACAGACAGGCTCGGATGATGGGCTCCTGCGCCTAAGCCCATACATACAGGATATGTGCACCATTACTTAAATCCCCCTGTATTTAAAATATGCATTGCTCTGCATGCCATACCCAGGACTTGAACTCTCAACCTCACATATCACAGTCAGAGACTTAACACACTGAAGTATCTGCTCCTGTGTAGGAAGCCTAGTAATTCTATGTATATGATATTAGTTGTAATAGTAATTTAAACTATTGCAGCTAAGCAGATGAGTGTGGCTACATACTACGTAGATCTACTTAGCTGCAGTGGTTTAAACTGACCATTACAAGTAGCTTCATATACTTAAAATTACAAGGCTTCCTACACGGGAGCAAATAGCTCCATGTGTTAGGTGTCTGACTGTAATGATGTGTAGCTGGCCGATCCTAGGGGCGGCGGGACCCTGCATCAGCAAGTGCATCCACCCTTGCACAATGCAGAGGGCAATGGCTCGATGTAGGATGCCATGCTGCGTTTGGCTGCATGGCATCGTACACAATATCTTCTGATTGATCGTGCAGCCAATCAGAAGACCTTGCATGCTACCGCGGCAGCGCGCAAATTGGGCATACACACTTTACGATATGCCAGATCTGTCTTTCCGATTTGCCCGGAAACGACAAATCGGACCAATATAGTTCTAGTCTGTACCCACCTTTACTGATATCTCAAGATAAGTGTATGAATATGGTATGGTAGGTTTCGTCCTCAAATCCCTTGCTTGGAGTGTTAAGTAACTAGTTTACTTCAAACAAGTTGAAACAATGGTTAACATTGAAAACCATTCATGTTTCAAAACCAATGTTTAGGACTAAACATTGTTTTTTGACCAGTATTAAAAACATTAGTACTACCGAAAGTTTCCTTTCATTGTCCCACCCTACCCACATTTTTAGTAAAATCCTAAACTGTAGATTGTACCCAGGAACTAAGGCTAATCCATAAATGATTTTCTTTGAAAACTACTTCTATGTTCATGAGTGTGGCTCCTGTCTTCTGAGGAAAGGGTAGGTTTAGAAGTTTCCTGAAACTCAGCTTTCATTTGACATCAGCCATTAGTTTATTTGTTATTTGTTATTTTATCAGTGAAATAAAATAACATGCCTTATGCATATACTGTATATGTCACACGGGAAGCAATCGGGAAGCCGACTGCCTAAATACCGGCAGCCGGCTTCCCGACTGTCATATCCCGGCAAGGGTGAAATGCCGGGCGTCTAGATGTAGACGCCCGCATTTCCCCGACGCCGGGAGACCGGCGCCCGGCATCTCGATCGTAGTGATGCCGGGCACCGCGAACGGACAGCCGCGGGGGAGAGGGTTAGGTTTAGGGCTCCCGGGGGGGACTTAGGGATAGGCACCCCCCGGGAGGTTTAGGGTTAGGCTAGGGGGAGGGAGGGTTAGGGTTAGGCACCCCCGGGGGACTTAGGTTTAGGCAGCGGGGAAGGGGGTGGTTAGGGTTAGGCACTTAGAGGGGGGATTAGGGTTAGGCACTTGGGGAGGAAGTTAGGGTTAGGCACCCCTAAAGAGGGTTAGGGGGGTTAGGTTAGTAGATACTCACCTTTCCACGATCAGGATTTCCAGCGCTGTCGGGCTTCCGCTGCTCGGAACTCTGCTGATGTCGGCCTGCCGCTGACGGTATCGAACTGCCGGCCGTGCGGCCGGCGGTATTTCATACCCATTCCTGTCACACAGTAGTAATTCACACTTAATAAATGACATGGGGTGGGAGGGAGTCCGTTATGCAGAACAGAGATGGCACTGACATACCTTTGCTCCTGAATGCTGAACTACTCATTAGATATACTCCAATACAAACTGTAGATTCCAGCACTATAGCATTTTATGGGCCGTATTCAATTCTTTTCGCACGCGCAATACTTTTTCGCATGCCAGACGTTTCGCCGACATCGCCAGTTTTGCATGAGAAAAAGTAGCGTGCGCGCTACCGCTATTCGCCGTATTCAATTCCAAAGGATGCGAAAATGCGTCCCGGTGAAACTGTTGGCAGAAATGGGGAAATCACTACCATTGGGGATCAATCTAGGTGTCCCCGATTAGCCCTACTGAAGCTATTTGGGGTACCTAAATGCTGTCAATTGCTCCAAAATAGCAGCTTTGCACAAGTGGTGAAGAATAGCATTAAGCAGTTTTTTTTCTGTGAAAATAAGTAGTCCTGAAAATGGGTGCAAGCATAGTTACAGTCGCTAAAGTCAAGTTTAAAGTGCCGCAAAAAACACACCTTCAGCAAACACCTGCAATTTAAAAAAAAACTCCCTCATACATGCAGATCCTCCAAAAGTCTATTTCGCTAGTTTTTGCGTTTGTACCCCCACTTTGTACTTTTTCGCCCCCATTTTCAAAGTGCTTTTTGGGGTGTTCCTCTTTTTTTTATTGCGTTTGTGTTACGCAGTTATCCTTTGGGGGGCTGTCCAAAGGGTGCAGAGTGGTTTCCACACCTTAACACCCCAAAACCACAATTCTGCACTTTTTTCCGCTGGGAAGTCATAGGCGAAATTTTTTTGCCTATTACATTGCATTGACTTTCCGCATACTCGAAAAGTCTTTGCAATTGAATACGGCGAATACTTTCCGCCTGGCGAAAAGCCGCAATAGGCGATACTTTTTCGCCGATCACGGCTTTTCGCACGTAATTGAATACGGCCCGATGTGTAGATGATTGTTTCAGTGGGAGCAAAAATAAATGGTGATGACTAGAAAATGACCCAGAGGTATCTACAAAATCAATTGAATGATTCAAAGTAATAACATAGAAATTAATGTATTTAACCTTTTTATGCACATGTATCCAGGGATGAGGGAAGGTCTTCTCCCTACCTGGTTTCCCTAAATTAAAAGGCACCCACATGAGAGGGATCCCGACACCGGCAGCCCGAACAGCGCAGATCCCTCTAAATAAACCACCTAACCCTCCCCTCTCCCCACCCTAACCCTCCTTTAAGGGTGCCTAACCCTAACCTCCACCCCTAGTGCCTAACCCTAACCTCCCTACTGGGGTGCCTATACCTAACTCTCCCTCCCCGCACCATAAACTTAACCCTCCTGGGGGGATGCCTAACCCTAACCCCCCCTTCCCCTAGCCTGACCCTAACCCTCCCGGGTGGGGGTTCCTAACTGTAAGTTACCCCGAGAGTCCCTAAACCTAGCCCCCCCCCGCGGCGTTCCACTCGCGACGCCCAGCTTACCTTCGTTCTGCATGGCAGGTGTCGGGATTTCGGCGGGTGGATAATAATAGGCGTCGGGATTTCAACGCCTATCATTAATCCCCTGCCAGGATTTCAGAGTCGGGAAGCCGGCAGTCCGCATTTCTACCACCGGCTTCTTGACTACATCCCACATAAGTAGTCAAATTATATGGTCCCATAGTAGCTATAACCAGTTATCCCCAGATAATGTTACACTGCACTATGGGACACATACTGTATGTGTGGGGCTCTCACATATGACTCGCTTTCAAATGAATTAGCCCCTTAACAGCTATTGTCTGGTGGTCACCGGTGCTACAGTTCTATAGAAACATTTTGTTTTCCACAGATGGGTGGAAAGCACATTGTGCCCTTTCACCCTCATAGCGTACCTCATACAAGTGTGGGAGCCGATGTCTGAAACTGGGGAGGCTAGTCTTTCAAATTATGTGCCCTTAGTAGTTATTGTCTGGTAATCACCAGACATTGACTGAACAGTATGCAAAAAAAAAAATAATTCCACACATAGGGGGAGATCTAAAGCTCATATCTCCCCCATCTTGCAGGAGATGTACTAAGCCTTGGAGAGAGATAAAAGTACCAATCAATCAGCTCTTGTCAATTCACAAGCTGTTTTTGGCAAATGACAGGAGCTGATTGGTTGGTACTTTACATGTTTTCGCTTTATCTCTCTCCAAGGCTTAGGACATCTCCCCCCTTGTGTCAAATAAAAAAGGGGTCTGCTAATTTAATGCAATAGATTTCTAGTTTAAAAAATGATCGTGTTGTTGGGTTACAATATTATTCCTATGCATAGTAAGCATTAAATTGAGACAGCAAAAATTAACAAAAAGACCCCAAAAAAACAAATAAGTGAGAATTTTTTTTTTTTTTGGCGATACCTACTTTACACATAGAGGTAAATTTACTAAAGTGAGAATTTTTTGAAGTGAAGATGTTGCCCATACCAACCAATCAGATTCTAGCTATTATCTTCTAGAAGGTGCTAGTTTAATGTTAAGTAGAATCTGATTGGTTGCTATGGGCAACATCTCCACTTCTAAAAACTCTCATCTTAGTAAATGTACCCCTAGTCTCTGTTCTCCACCTGTTGTTCTCAGCAGTTTACTCTCCTGGAATTTGCATGAAACTCTCTGTTAGCACAGCTCCTGATTCTGAGTCGCACGCCGCTGTGATTGCCTTAACGTTTTTTTGCCGTAGTTCCATCTGCGGCTTTATGGTATGCTAGTAAAAGCCCAGCCCCTGGTGTACAGTTATGCTTGGTGGATCTTTAGACGCCACCATCGGACACAACATCGAAACGTGCACCAGCCCCATGCTAGGGGCAGATTCTCCATCAGATTATGGCCTCCAATGTAAGTGATTAAGCATCCAATGCAGCCAGCATTGGACACGTCCGCGACACTCCTATAACAGACCCATAAGAAAGTGCCACCTCCCAGGAATGCCCAATACATTTCTGAGAATGTGTGACTCTGTGTGTACACAGCATGGGATGCATGCACTGGGCAAATTCTAAGCCACTTACACGTATGCACAGTTGAAAAGTATCGACCATTCGGGGGAATATTGGCATTGTGTCCAACTTAGAATCGGGGCCATAGTTTCCTAGATTTAATACTCACAAAATACAGCCTTTCATAGCTAAAACAGAGCCAAAATCTTCCTGTTTTTCAATATACCTGATATCTCAGCATATATTGTTTAGGGAGTGCAGTGGAGAACAAGTCTCTGCCTCAGATAAATCATCTGTTTGACACATTTAGGTAACCAACTGCGGTTATGACCTTTGCTGAAGTATGTGAGAAAATGCATACCTTTCTGTATTTGGTTACAGTGATAGATAGGAGCACAACAGCGTGACAATTAGAATTTCTCTTACAATTACCCTTAGAAAGGCAACAAGTATCTGCCAGTGTTGTAAATCTGCACTAAGGGCCTGATTCAGATTAGTACGCTAGTGTAAACGGGGCCCCACTTACCCCAGTTTCAGTCTCCCTGAAGTGCCAGGTGCTGTACTCAGACAGTCTGGGTACAGGGCTAAAAGTGATACAGCACAAAGTCCAGTTAACAGCTTAAGGTCAGATGCCAGTAATGGGTAAGCCGAGATAAAGTAAGCCAGATCAGGGGCAGGCAAGGGCTAAAGGAGATCCAGTAACAGGATGAGGTCAGAGCAGGAAATGGGCAACAACAGAATCCAGTTACCATCCAAGGTCAGGGCTAGGGGCAAGTGGGAGCAAAGTCCAGTGAACAAGCCAAGTTAAGGAGACAGAGCAGAATCCATCAGAAACAAAGAATACTCACAGGAACACAGGTTCAGGACACAGGGTCAGCAGAAGCTATTACCAAAACAGGAGAGGAACCTTTAAAATGCCTGGAGAGAGTATAGAGGTTCAGCCCTGAATCACAAGATCAAGAACTAAGTAGCGGCACCTGTACTGTTCCCTGAAGTAAAAGAGAAGCCATTGCCTAGCAATGAGCACCGAAGCTGAGAGAACTGCAGCGGCACTGGCTGAACATCGCAAGCATCTGTTGCTTAGCAACGGACTTTAGTATTGCACGACCACCGCAAGTCGTACATAGTATTAGAGTGACCACTATGGTGGGATGTCAAGGTCCCTCCAGTTAGTAAGGATTTGCTATCATATTAAAAATGACTGTTTAATATCATCACTCTGAAAATAATTTGTGCCATTTGTGCAGTTGTGCCATTTGTGCAGTTCTATAGGGCTGATATAATTAGAAGTATTTTTATATTCTTTAATAAATCATATTCCATAATAATATAATATTCCTATAGAATGCATGGGACATCACAGGGAAGAAAAAACTATAACCTACCAGGAAAAGAAATACAGTGTAGCATCACATTGTTAAATTGCTTAATAGATAGACCTGTTGCTGCCTGCATTTTATTATTGTCCAGGCACAAGGTCAGATCATCTCATTTGCACCAGCATTTACAAGGTGATGAAATGAAGGCTTTGTTTCCTAGGGATAACAAAACAAATGCGATTTAATGTCTTACACAGGAATCATGCTGTAATTTATACCACAGAAACAAATGATAATGAAGGAATGAAGAATATGGGTTCAAAAGAGGGTCGTGTATGAATGATGTAGAATGTGCTGCGTTGTGTACACCACTGTTTGTGTCTGTTTCTATTTTGCCACTGCACAATGCATCTGAGCCGCACTGTGCATGCATCAAGGTACATTACTGTAGTCGTACGCAGCCAGTGTGATTGACAGTCAGGGAGCGATTAGGGGAGGCAACGGTGAGTGTCGGCTAAAAACTCAGGTGTGTCTCAGCCATTTCGGGGGCGTGTCACATCCTGCGCCTGCGATCCCATACGCAGGTAACATGGCTCTGGCGTGTTAGTTACGGCGGCCATTCTGAAGTGGAGTTCTGCGCATGTGTAGAATGAGTCCTGTGTGTTAGAAGGCAGTATCCCCGAGCCGCAGAATGATTGACATGCTGCACCGTTTGGATGTGGAGAGGGGGTGGCGCCAGGCTGTATTCCGGGAAATGGGGGCGTTTTGCTCTTGTATACTGGGAATGCCGAGGCCAGGGTCTGCGTCATAGAGCGCAGTTTTCCTGGCCTCGTAAGCAGCCAGGAGCCGGCCAGGCTGAGTAGGCTTTGGCTTACACAGCCTGGCCAAAGCAGCAAAACGTTGCGATGGTGATCCGAGGCAGCATGTACAGACGCTGCTCTCGGATCGCAGATGCTTGAAGATGGTGTCTATTTCCTACATACACCTCCTGCTGCATTTGCATTATAGTTGGACGGTGTTGTACAGCCGCTTCCTTGTGGCTGTGCAATACCGTCCACATCTGAATCAGGCCCTAAGTTAGAATAAAATACAAAGTTTTAACGTTTTTCTTACCTGGGGTGGGATCTTTCTCCAATCTCCCAATCTATAGTGGTATCCAACAACCCAGTGCTGCTCTTTATGCTATTGGAAATGGCCTGGTCTGACATTGAGATGAGTTATTGATGCCCCATCTTGTAGTCAGATTGAGAGAATGCTGCAAGCGGGTGTATTTTATATTAACAAGCAGCAGCAATATGAGAAACAAATGCAGATTGTCAAGGGTGATATAAATATAAAGAAAAAATTATGTACATAATTCAAAGAAGTCACTGGTTTCAATTCTCTTTTGAATCCAGTGACTATCTCCCAGGTAAAATAGACTGGTCGGTACATAGTAAAAATATGGAGCTGAAGGCGAATATACGCTGTATATGCAGAATTCATACACATGTACTTTGTGTTAAAATTGTACAGTGAGAATGCTTGGCAGAAAGACGTTCCTTCTCATACTGACTTGGAGTCTTTGCTATCTTATTTCAAAAGAACTATGAAATTGTTGCATTCGGCTGCACTACAAGAGATAGGTGTTAAAACATTAAATATGGCATATATCTCACAATTACATTGGATATATATATGGTTGCAGATGAGAGAAGGAGATGTCCAAAATGGCGAGCTCACCAGGCTGACTTCATGCATCATTTTTGGAATTGTAAAAAAATTTCCAACATTGTACCCTATATTGACAGTGACAGTGACCTTAACAAGGAAGGTTGTACTCAGAATGTGGACGTCCCCATCTCCTCTTCGGTTGGAGACTCTCAAAATAGAATTATTAGATATCTTATACATGGATAGATGGGCCGCTCTCCAGACGCAGAAGATAAGGTTAAGAAATTCTACAAGTAATGGGTTCCTATGTAGAATCTCTAGAAGATGTGACACAGTCCAATATTATGAAAGCATTTTAATCTAGTGAGTGAGTTCTTAGACAATTGTGGATACTGTGGATTGTGGATACTGTGGTTGACTATGGGCCTGATTCATCAAGGATTGCAATTGCAAAGCTGCATGCAGGCTATAGATATATGATGTATGCACCCAGGCAGCTTTGAAATTGCGATCCTTGCAGATATGGTAATGCAGCAGGAGGCATCACGCCTCCTGTGTATTACTTATCCGAGCTGCGTTGTCCAAAGCAGCACCGGATAATCTGCGTAACATCGGCCGGCTAAGTTGACCCATGGAGTCATGCAGCCGGCCGTGCAGTTGAGAGGAAGAGGCCAGGAAATCTCCATCAGCCGACAGAGATCCTGGCCTCTTCCCTACCCCCCAACAGCAGCGACACACCTCCGTTTCAGGAAACGGAGGCCATTACCGCCCCCTCTCGCCCACAGACGGCAGCAGACTGTCAATCACTGACAGCCTGCTGCCAATCTGCGAGCGGGATTGCATACCCATTCTGCACATGCGCAGAACGGGTCATGCGCCTGCACAGATTCCCGAACAGGCCCTTTGTGTCTAGCTGTGGTATTGTCACTGTTCCTACAACATGCAGTGTTTCTGCTAGGGTCTCCCATTTGAAGCTACCCCCATACGTTCCTACTCCCCATTTACTTCTACGTTTCTCATATCCTTGGACCTTAGTCCCTTGGGGCTCCGTTTTGCAGTTTGTAATTTATTGGTGGAATTTTGAGACACTGATGACATTTTCTAAATATTTTTGTTTTGATTGTTTTTATTCTAATATTAGATATTAGATATACATAGCCTTGTTTCTCTTCACATACTGATGTACATTTTAATTACCAAGTTACTATGGTTTTTATGGTTTTTTTGTGCCTGTTCTGAAAATTACACAAAACAAAGAAAGAAAAAAAAAATCAACTGTGCACACCCCACTGTAGCTAGCTGCCTATTATTATTATTATTATCCTTTATTTATATGGCGCGACAATATATTCCGCAGCGCCTTACAAAGTACAGAAACAAATGAGCACACAAGACAGCAGTTATTAACAGTACAGACAATTCAGGACAAGTACATGATTTATAAACAATGCTGCATAACACCTAACTAAGCAGCAGGGTGTCAGTAATCAAGTTTTAGGTTCCATTGTAAATTAAAGTAAAAGTAAGGCAAGAAGAAGCACGTGAGGGAAGAGGGCACTGCTCACGAGAGCTTACATTCTAAGGGGAGGGTCAGACAAACAGGGGTGACACAGATGGGCTAGATAGTGAGGAAGGAGCATAGAGTAGTGGGTTAGGATGAGTGCTGAAAAGCATTGAGGAAGAAATGGTTCTTGAGAGCCCATTTGAAGATTAAGAGCCAGGAAGCCAAGTGATGGAGGAATTTTGAACGAAGGCCAGGGAGACAAAAAAAGGCAGCTAATCGAAGAAGTTGGAAGAGGCAAATGTTATGAGTGTCGAATGGAAAGAATGAGATGGAGGGTTCAGAAGGTAAGACTTGGTAGGAGTGATCCAAGGATAACAGGACCCCAAGACCACCACCCTGGAAACCTCCAGGCCAGGGTGTGTGAGAGAATGTGAGACCCCCAAAGGAGATAGCTGCAGGAGCAGTGGTGTCAGATGGGTAAATCCAGGGTTTGGTGATGGCAAGGAGAATCAAGGCGTTGCAGATGAAGTGCTCATGAACGGAGACCAGTTTATTAAAGACAAAACTGGCTTTCCAGAGGGAACAGGAGAGAGGGACAGAGTTAAGAGGCGAGAGGAGAATGAGATAATTAAGGTTGATGTAGTGTGGAGGTGATATTGATCTAGAGCAGGAGGATAAGGAGTGTGGGGTTATGTGGCTGGTTTCTGAATGAGGAAGGGTGACAGCAGGTGGTGGGTCAGGCGGAGGTTTAGTGTAGTGTGGGGGGGGGGAGAGGACAGGTAACTTGGAGAAAAGAGGGTGCAGGGTTTGGTGGTGGTGCAGCAGGACCATGGTGGAAGAGAAGTGAATAATACTGGAGTTGTGGGAGATGCAGTGGAGAGACTTATATGTGATGAAGAGAGACAGTGGAGGGGGAGAACGTAGAGGGGACTATGGATGGAGAAAAGAGGTGAAAACTGGTGGTAGAGGAGAAAATAATGTAGCAGTTGAGTGAGGGAGGAGTAGAAGAAAAGAGACATAGTGTAGATGAGGCAGTTGGGGGGGAGGGAAAAGTCAGTAGTAGTAATGAGTGTGAGATGCAGGAGCAGTACAGGTCAAATGTCAAAATAGTGCTTCCATTGTCTATAAGACAAAATGGAGGCTTCACCTACTCCAACAAAAGTTATACATACGGATGGGTCGACATACATTTAGCCTCCTGTGCATTAAACAGCCCTTCTAGATGCGCAATGATGTAACATGACTCAGTAGCGCCGAGCGTCTTTTCGTGTGTCTTTTAACCTTCAATGCGTCTTATTCTACTACTGATACTCTCACATGTCTCACTCTGGTCCAAGCCTGCGGTCCCACTCTGGCTGGCTCCTGCTATCTCCGGTCCTACTGCAGTTCAAGCCTGCGGTTCCCCTCTGACTGGCTGCTGTTCTCCCAGGTCCCTCTCCGGTACAAGCCTGCGGTTCCACTCTGGTTGGCTATTGTTCTACCTCCAGTTCCAAACTGGTTCAAGACTCTGGGTCTTCTCCAGTTACTCTGCTGCTCTACCTCTGGTCCCCATCCGGTTCAAGTCTTCGGTTCCACTCCGGCTACTCTGCAGTTACCTCCGGTCCCAGTCTGGTTCAAGCATCCGGTTCCACATCTGCAACCTCTGGTTCTTATTCACTTCATCTATTGTCTAAGTTTGCGAGTTATTCTGCAATTCCAGCCTGCTTGTATTCTGAAGTCTCCTGGGCATCTCAAAGACTCTCGCAGTGCTTCCATTGCCAAGTCTTCTGCCACAGTGCCACATCTACTAGCTAGTCCCCTGAGTATATCTCTCCTGCTCATTGCAGATTCAAGTGGACTTTTACCTCACTGTACTTCAGTTTACTCCTGCCCTGCATCATATTGTTTTCACTCTGAGACTCATTACTCACCATACCATTGGTATCTCTATAGATGGTGGTTGTTGCCCTGTGGGTCCTCTTCTAGAGTGTTGGGGTTTGTGTTGAGTCTCTGCTACAAACGTTTATTCTGGTTGTTGACCACTGGGTGCTGGATCTAAGTTCCTCTTTGAGGATTTAGGCTTCAGCGACCCAGCTATGATAATCGATCTGCATTATCTGTTAGCAAATTCCAGGCAAGCTCCCGGCTACCGCTTACCTGAATTACTCGCAGTACTGTGCCCTGAGTTCTCAAACACTGGTTCTAGATCTTTATCCCTATATCCATATAAGGAGTTGAGCTCCCAAATTTGATGCTTTTTGCATGTATGTTTGCGCTTCCCTTTATCGAGCAATCCTATTGGAAAAGGCACGATAACACATTTGCCTTATAATTCTTCCATTGAAGACCGAAAAGTGCAGGCAAAAAATGGGGAAATCAGCCTTTACCCCCAAAAAAGGTAAACTGAGTTAGTGGACATAAAACAAAGGGTTTGGGGTTCTTCAATTGTGTCAAATTGCCGTTATATGCTATAGAACGATAGGTATTAGATAGATATAGAGATAGATTTGTAGATATGAGATAGGGCGATAGTTAAGAGAAATATGTGTGTGTATATATATATATATATATATATATATAAATAGCTTACGTTATACTTTGTTCACTGTCTTCACAACACAATGTAAAGATAATCTCATTCACTTTAATGTAAAGTGGTGATATCTGTATGGTTAAAGACTGAGTCACTTTGTGGGAATCTAGATCCATGTCAGTTGCCCAGGAAGCATAATTATTGCTCTGCGGGTTTATCAGGGACTGGGAAAGTGCCTTATCATGCTTCTCTGTTTCTTACATAGCATTTGGTTCATAGTTATAGTTGAGGGATATTCAGAGTACACAGCACAGCTTTGAATTTACAATCTCTTCTGTGTTTTCCTGGGGAATCCTTCCAGGCCTTTGTGCCAGATGGGATGTACAGACACGTCCCTGCTAAGTCAGGGATAAGAAGCCTGGTCAATTTTTAAACAGTTACATAAAACCATGAGAGGATTGGAAAAAAAGATGACAAGAGCTTGTAAGAAGCAACATAGAAACACAGCATGATAATTCCTTCAAGCTTGCCCTAGAGCTGAAATAATATCACAGGGATCCCTGCTCCTTCCCCTTTTCTCCGACTAAGGCAGTCTCAGATGCTGGTGTGTCATCATCTGTCGGGGTGCAAATCTCCCATCGGCTGCACACTGCTTTGGTTTAGCATGGCAGCATTACAGATCTCTAATACCGTAGCAGTCTCTCAGTCTTCTAGCTTTATTTTTGCAAGATTCAGGAGCCCCCACCCCACCACCTACCTGGCCAGCTATGAAACGCTGCAGCTGCGGACCCCGACCTCCCAGTCTGCAGCGGCTCCCGCTACCACTGCTGGGAAACATCTCCCCTCCGTTCCCCGGTTGCACTTGTAACTGTACTTACAAGTGTCACCGGGGAACAGAGGGGAGACACTACCCGGCAGCAGCATTGCAGCGGGGAGAACACACAGCACAGCAGCCAGAGCCTGAGAAGGGACCAGGAGCGAGCCAGAAGAGGACCTGCTCACGCTGAAAGCAGGTAAGTATATCCCGCTGTACGCCGCCTGAGAGTGGCATAAAGTAACACCATCAAATTCCGAAAATACAGAATTTTCGGAATTTGATGAATAGCCTAATTTCTACATCCCCATGCTAATGTACTAATGTATGGGGAGTGTGGAAATGAACGCAGACGCACACAACCAGGAGATATCAGTGATATCTCCTGTGTTAAGTGAGTTAATGAATACTAAAAAATGGTAATTAAGGAAAAATGTCCTTAAAACCGTTATTTTAGTGTTGATGAATAGGCCCCTTAGTGAGTAAATTCAAAGAATTGAGCTGAGCGCAGATTAATAACATTGGGAATGGAAGCAATCAAATTGCAAAGATAGACAGATATGACAAAGCTATTCTTTCTTGAATACTTGTAAGAAATATATTTTCTGTTAGTAGATTTAAAACATATCAAATATACATTTTCCCCTGTCCATACTGAAATGCTTCCAAAACTAATAAGGTTCATATGTCCCTGTTCCTTACTATTTTTACTGATATGGGTTGATTGAACAGAGCAGGAATTATATGACACACATTGTATATATGAGTGCAAGACCAACATAACACACAAATAGCGGATTCCAAAGAGGAAACTTTTATACAATTTGATAAAACTTAGGCCCTCATTCAGAGCCGCTCGTTAGCGGCAGTACGCTCGTTCCGAGCGATGTTCGCACATCTGCGCATGTGTACGGTTTTTAGTACGCATGCGCGAACCAGCCAGTGCGGCCGAAAATCGTTTGTACGCTATATAGCGAGTGCCTGCTATTTTGAGTGACAGAATGAGGCGTATGTGGGTGGTAACAGGGGAAGGTGCTTGAAAACGGGGGAGTGGAATTCGAACGCAGGCGTGCTTAAAGGTCAAAACGGGCGTTTTAAGGGAGTGCATAATTAATACAGCAGCGTCATTGACCACGTCACTTGGTTTTTTTAAACTCAGAACTGCTCGCAAAATAGCGGTTGAAAAAACCAACCACAAGAATAGCGAGCAGTTCATACGCTGTACGATGTACTCGATTAATCTAATAAATAGCGGACATGACGTATGGTGCGAGCGGCCAGGGGATGTTTTTATCAAATAAACGAGCGTATGTTTTGCTCACTCGTTCAGACTTAGACGTGTGAACAGACTGCAATGTGCGAACGGATCATTTGAATAGCCACCCCTTGTTTTTGAACGAACGACCGCAAATAGCGAACGGCTCTGAATGAGGGCCTTAGTTCTTAACTTGTCACTTCTTGATTGTTCCATCTTGGAGACAGTTGTCTATCCTCTTATAATAGAAAATGTTTTAAAGAATAAACTATGGTATAATTTGTCCTAGAATTTTTGTTTTTTAGCATTCTTCGTCTGTACATACAGTATAGTCTTTCCATTTTACTGACACAGAGTAACATATAGTAGCTCCAGAATTGGCCACAGGACATGGTCATTATGCTATTTTACTTTCATCTTAAATATTCATATATATTAACTTGCACACAGGGCTGGTGCAAGGTTTCTCAGCAACCTAGGCAAAACTGCAGCCTACTGAACCACCTCTCACCACTGCTAGAAATACCCACTTCCCAGCCTATCAAGTGAAAGTGAGGAGGCATCATCTTAGTTCCACAGCTGCCACCCTCATTTAGTACCAAAAGAATGTCTCTCTCAGAGACATCCTTAATATTGTGATGGGCAGACTCTGTGGCGCCCCCAGATCCCGGCGCCCCTAGGCAGCTGCCTAAAGCTGCCTAATGGTAGAGCCGGCTCTGCTTGCACAACATGTAGAACAATAACACTCTCATACAATTGTGTGATGTATAAAGATTACGACAAATAGGAGCATTGCCAACAGTAAAGGAATCCAGAATTGTTTACATCTGGGTTTTTTCCATGTAGAGTAGTTAAGCTAGTTACACACTATACAATTATTGGGGCGATTTGCCAATAATCGGGTGATCGGCCTGATTTATTGTATAGTGTGTATGAATGATCGTTTCAGTGTTTTACCGATAAACGGTTAGAAAACATCCACAAACGCATTCCTTTGATTATCCGATCTGTCGGTCAAGACCGAAAATCTCGGCCTCAATTTCCTGATATCGAGCAGTGTGTGTGTATTCTCAATAATCTGCCCATATTCCTTATGTTCTTCTGTCACTATGTCATCCATTTTCCACCACATCATCAGTGTGGTGTGGTAGAAAATCGGTAGCTTCTAATAAAAAAATGCATAATGTGTAGCACAAATATTGGGGCTTTCAATTTGGCTAAAAATCGCCATGTTGCCCCGGTCAAAAAAAACTAGACAGTGTATACCTAGCTTTAGAATGGAATAGCCAGTAACGTAACTGACTTTGCCCACAAATAAATTACAATATAATTTCAAGAGGAGATTAGTGAAAATTCTCCTAGCACCAATGACAACTTTTTGTGCAGAGCAAGCACATGTTACTGTTATGACCTGTGTGCAAGAAAACACCAGAAAATGCGGTATGAAGGTAAGAATTCCTGTCAGGTTAGTCATTGTAGTGTCAGAATATCAGTTTGCATCCTCTTACCCATTTTATGATTTATTACAAAAGACTGCATTATCTCCTACCCTATTTTTAAAAGTAACTGCTTGGAAGTTAATGTTTCAGGAGACACTATGCAAGTCTAATGCAATGGTAAAAATACAAGAAATTCTCACATTTTTCTGTATTAAATCTCTGGAGATAGCATGAGAGTTTGGAGAAATTATGAAAACTTGTATTGACATTTGCGTTTTTTTCATGTGGTTTTTACAGCGAACAAAAACCCCTCACAAATGTTCATTTTTAAAGTAATTTGCCTTTATTCCAATTCATTGAATGATTGACAGCTAACAACAGGCGGTATTGTATGAAGATAATTGTTTAGATTTTGAGGTTTTTTTTTCATCCAGTTACCTACACTAGATTAGGCTGCAGCTCTGCACAATAGTATAATATTATAAAATATCTTAAAATACAATTTACAACAGCTTTTCTAAGGACTATTATGAGAAGACAAAAACATTTGAAGCACGTGATAAGTGATTACACTGTGAAATGTGTTGAAACCTGTCTGACTGATGTTAATGTCTTTCTGGAAACTATTCTTTTGCTATATAGGTATTATATATTTACTATTTTGTTTAACTTCTTTATTTAGCTTTTGCTTTGTATGCTACCTCTCTATTTTGTTCTTGTTAGTAAAAAGAGGTGAAGGTTTTTAATAATTAGGATTAAGCTTTCTGGGATTGGAGAGTCCCAATGTAATTACTGTTCTTCCAATGTAATTACAGATTTAAATATCTGATGCCCTGTGGTGTTGAGGGTAAAGTGAACATTTTTTACACAAATGCTGATGCAAAGTTGTGAGTGAACAATTTCAGATTTGCAGATATTAAGTACAAAATACTAAAGGTGATCACAAGCAAAGTGTAATACTTTTGGGACAGTGATGCAGTATGCAAGTATATAATATATAGCACTATATTCTGTATTGTTAGTGCATATAGCACAGTTCCATCTACTTTTAGAGACATCATTATCAGGCACCTCCCAGTCAGCCATAGGATGCACCAGTGCAGTGCCTCTTGCTATAAATCAGTGTTAAAAAGAATTCACTGATGTTGTTCTATTAAGATTCTTCATTGCATGGTTATAATGTTTTGGGTCTGCTAACATTTTTCTATCAGGTACATAACAGGGAGACATACAGTAAAACAAGAATTTTAACAAATTAAAATATTGTGGATGTTTGAGGAGCAATTTATAATTGTTGGTCATAATCATACTTGTGGACATTCTGGCTGCCCCCTCCAGGCATGGCAGGGACATGACGCTACTTTGTGAGCGGTGCGGGGGGCGTGGCCACACAATTGCTTCGTCGTGGCCCTGCCCCTGCTACACAATGCCGAGATTACAGACATTGCAGAGCAGGAGACGGGGCCACAATGATGTGATGCAGCGTTGCGGGGTGTGTGTATAGGGGTGCAGGGGTAGTGCGGAAGTATGCGGTCGGGTGGCAGCCGGCAGGGAGACTTGCTCACTTTCCGGGTGGCTAAGAGCGCCATCCGATTTTCGGGAGCTTCCCAGCTGTTCCGGGAGAGTACGGCAAGTATGGTTATAAAACTATTGCACAACTCGACTGTCTTCATCATTGATTATTGAAATTTCAATGATCCATTTCTTATTTGTAACTATTATAATATTGTATTGTTAGAATTAGTCGGATATTTTATTGTGTTAAGAATTTCTCTTTATTATTTTATTTGCAATACTTTATTGTCTTGTATTTTAATTTTGTGTGTACTGTAATGTCACAATAAAGGGTTATAAAAAAATACAAGTCACCATCTGATACTGTATGCTATATTTTGCTAGGCATTGACTTTGTTCTCTTTTTCGATGCTCATTGATGCCTTTATGTACAGTATATCATATGGTGACTGTCTCAATAAAATTTGTTTAAAAAAGTTTTAATTTTTTTTTAAATTAAACCATTGAACAGGTTGCATCAAGTAGTTCTATGTGCCAAAACAACTAATACTGAAATATACAGTTTTAGGGGTCAATCCAATTAGGTGAGAGTTGCTATTTTCTCTTCGAATTCGCATAGTCAGACTGAATTCGTATCTCTCCATTCGCACCTCCCAGAGGGTGAGAGATGGAAAGGAAAATCTTTATTTTAAAGGTTAAAATGTCGGGACACTGTGCTGAAACCCTTGGACACCCCCCCCTAATGACTAATTAGGCAATTGGAAGTTTCCAATGAGCTTTATTAGTTCAAGGGAGATGTCCTCAAATTACCCCAAAATAAACTTTTACATTAGTTTAGGCACCCCAAATTTAATTACAATATTTTTAAAATTGAAAAATAATTGTTTTTTATTTCTTTATTTAATTTTTTCAAGGTGACCTCAAAGTACCCTAAAATCACTTTTTCCTACTTTTTTTTTTGCATATTTCATTTAATTCTATTGAGATTAAATGAAAAAAGTTTGTGTTTTATAATTTTCTTGCATTTAAAAAACAACAACACAAATCAGCCATTTAACACCATTTAAAAACCTATAGTACCTTCCTAATGCCAACAGACAGCCTTTTATATGGTCCTCCTAACAAAATTATCCATTTTGGGGGGTCCAGGATGGTCTCCCCACTTTTTCATGCAATTCTCTCAAATCTCATTTGGCAGTCAATTTGCACCCCTCTGCTGCGGGTGGCATTTCTAATTGAATTGAAGAATTCTCAGGAGCGCGCTTCGATGCAAAGTCTGCGAGTTTCAAGAAACAAACTCGCAATTTGCACTTAATTGGTTTGACCCCTTAGAGTGAATTATAATAATAATAATAATAACAATAATAAATTATGTATCTTTATTATCCTGTGGGGAAAATGACAAGATGTATATTCATAAATTTGAAAATTGCCAAGTCCCCATTTTATCATGAAGAAATAATTATTTTCTCCCCTTTTATTTAATTTTGTTCATGCGCATATTTCTTCTGCCTCCTACTATTAATTAATTGTATTACAATAAGAAAGTCTTAGAAATAATACTCATTCCTCACATTAGAAACATAATTTGTTTTTTATGTACAGTTAAACATAACGGCTTCTACATGACACTGTATATACACTGTAAAAAAAATAGTAAAGGGGAATGTATTTTTCTTACACTATTGACTTCCTGTTCTGCAATACAGTTTCCTGCTGTGTTTTTCAATAGTCTATTGTAAGTTTTTGTAAGCCACAACAGGATACTGTTGTGCAGAATTGCAACTTTTTCTTAATACTGTGGAACAGCTGATAGAATGTTAAGCGCACAAATGTTCTAAGCAGGAGATTCGGATCTATCTATCTACCTACCTATCTATCTATCTGTCTGTCTTTATCTATGTACTAGTAAATAGACCAGCGTACAGTATGCTGGGCCATCACAGTCCCACCCCCATCCAGTCCTCACATTCTCACTGCTTTCTGTTGCGCTATTTGCTGCTCTGCATCCCTTCACCCACTGCATACTCACGTCCCCGAGGGTCCTCCTCTCCGGCTAAGATGTATCCCATCTCTCTAGCAGTGGGAGCCGTTGCAGGAGTGGTTGACAGAATTATCTATCTATCTCTCTATATAGTTTTCTAACTATCTATAGATATAGGTATTTATTTTATTCATAATTACTTGTCATTAGCCTAAGGTCAATGTCTACATCAATAATTAGGTCCAGGAACTGAATTTTCCACTACAAACTGTTGGAGTTGTCATTGTCTATCCTTGTAAAATCTTCATGTTCAAGATTTTAGGGGCTGATTTATTAAAGGTATCACTCACAATTCTTTTTCCAAAAGCAGCAATTTCAGCATGATTTATCTATTACTACAATTTACCAAGTGCAAACTGCAAGATTTATCATAGAAAGAAGCCCCAGATTGATAAACAGGTGCTAGAAACATAGCAAATCGCTGCAGTATGGCAAAAAGAATGTTAATTTTCTGGGCAATAACAAGACTATTAATAAATAGGCCCTTAGTATGTTACTTGAAAAACACAAACAGGGTGCCCAATTAAGACTGTGGCCACTAGGCTGAATCTGCTTCTTTTTTGTCTGAAAGCTATTTCAATGCCAATTTCCATGCCCATACTGTAGATGATAGTTATTTGTTTTGAACAAACAAGAGTCACATAACAGATCACCAAGAACATCACATCAGCAGCACAAGGCAGCTTTTTCTACCTTCCTTGTGGTCTAGGATCATTGTTGTGCTGCATGAATCATATTTTATATTTACTCTTCATACATGTTTTCCTTAGAAAGGAATCGCATGCACTGGAAATGGAACAATAGAACAGAGGCTTGCATGCTTTAGGTGTTACCCTAGTTCTTGGAATTATTTTTTTGGGGAGACTGGGGATGACCGCTACTGGAAAATATAGAAAGGGTGCTGCATTTCCTGCACTAAATATCCACTATATAAAGAGAGGCTACTTATTTCTACACTGCGTATCCATTCCACAATAATCTTTTATAGGGCAAAGCCCATCATACTCATACCAAATTGTCATCTCATTAATTGGAGCATCTGATTCAGTTTTGCCCCTTAATAAAGCTGATTATCTCATTAGTCTGTATACTTTCACCGACAGTGAGTGATGGATTAATATGCTCATTGAAGGCTTCCTATGCAGTCATGCATTGTGCTTTTCAGTGTGTTGCGCTTCTGCTAACGAGTATGACTGCTTCTATGAGCTCAAATGTAGTTTGTAATGAAAATTTCCATAAGCGTGATCGTCAGCATGACATGGTTCCATGCCACGGGGAACACCACAGGGGCACAGATGTTGCCCAGATACACGATCATTGATTGTTAGAGAATAAAGATGGAGCACATTCACTTACTCCATTAAAATTGTTATTGCAGTAGAAGAGTAATTGCAGGATATGGCTGTAGCTGATTTCCATTAATCATGAAAACAAGATTTTCTTTTTATTCATGTATCTACTTTCCACCCAAGGCAATGATAAAAAGATGAACATTCATTCTCAGCCAAAATCTATGATCAACGTGTGCTATAATATTCTGTCTCAAAACTGGTTTGTGTAGGAGACTGCATGCTCTTTACTTGGATTAAAAACACAGATTGTCATGTAAATTGAGGTTTGTCAGTTGGCAGATAAGGAACTCACAGGACTACATTTACCTCAGTTCCAAACTCTACTTCACAGCCTGAATTTTAAGTAGAAGCCCACACAGCTAAAATCTTCATTCTACCAGCAAAAATGCTCGTACATGTCTTCAAGTGTATACCCTTTTGTAAGAAATAATGTAGTTGGTTTGTTCTGTGTTATTCAGTTAGTGTGTATCTTGCATTTAATTGGTATCAGGATCACAAGTGCAGAATGATTAATTTAATATGTAATAACTGAATGAATGATATTGAAATAGTTGGAACTGGTAATAGAGTCAGAGGTGGTTGCAATCATAGGCGCCAGAATGGGAAGGGTTGGTAAAAGGGGTGGCTTGCCCCCCCCTCCCTCCAATCATTGCAGAGGCGCCAGTGGAGTGGCGGCCGTGGACAGTCAGGGGCTGTGCATTATAGCAATAGGCTGCACTGCCCCTGCACTGCACAGAGGAGAAGGTGTAATGTGCTGTCTTTAAGTTAATGACCGCACAGTACACCTCTTCCTCCATGCAGTGCAGGGGATGTGCAGCCTATTGCTATACTGCAGAGGCTCTGCCTCCTGCTGCTCCACTATGGTGCCGCCTACTCCTGCCTAGTGGTCCTGCCCTCCCCATTTTTCGCGATGCCGGCCTCCTCCTCCCCCGTGCTACTGACCCACCTCCATCCAGCAACAGGTAAGTTGGAGGGAGATCGAAAGGGGGGGGGGGGGTGCCAAAATGAAATTATATCTTGTTGTCCCCCCCAACATAGATTCGTTCTGATGCCCCCGATTGCAATGCAGATATTTGCGGATTTGAGCATTATATTTGTACTGAGCATGCACCGGAATTGATTACCGATGGCTGTCGCAGTGAGAATGTAGACGCAGAGTGAGTGACAGTCAGTGAGCGTTTATGGGAGGTTAACATGGTGTCATGGTGACACAGGCGTGTCCCAACCATTTTGTGAGCATGTTTTGCCAGCGACTGTGTCTGTGTAGGCAGTTGCATTGTTTCCGGCAGCCTAAATCCACCGGATATTATGAGCAGCCATAGGTTTGCCTAGATGTTCGATGGTGTGACCTATGGTATGACTTTCTGTGCCAGCATCGGATCAGTGACGCCACCGCTAGGCATCTCTGTGAAAGTCCCCGAGAATCCACCTCTGATCAGGCACAGCATATAACCTTGTACTAAGAGATTGTTGTAATGGTAGTGTTTAATAAGATAACATGTGAAATGTCAATTAAAACGTAAAGTATAAAAGAGCATAAATATATTGTTTCAATAAAAAGCTATTGAATTGCAATGAGTGATATAATACAATAATAGAACTTTATGACAACAGCAATAAATTAAATGTTCTTAGCATATATGCATGTAAACAGGTAAATAAATATGCTTAGTATAAATTATAGCACATACTGTATAGGTACAAAACAGATCCAATGTTAATGCTGATCTAGCAATAAAACCTTTTCACAGTAGTTGTCCCAGTATATTGGGAGTGTAAGTATCCATTGTCCAAATAAAAAAGAAAGAAATATTGTTTATTTAGTTTAAAAAGTCCTGTTGCGTGCACCTCAGTTATCTGGGAATTAGAAGGGAGTTGCAGCCCATTGGGGATCCTGGTGCGTGATGACATCAGGCCTGGCTTGAGGCTGAAGGGAGGATGATATACAAGGAATATGTTACTATCCATGGTGTGGTACATAGGTATATGGCAGTGGTTCCCAAACTGGGTGCCTTGGCCTCAGTTTGATGGTTCAGTACCAAATTAAATGATTTTTAGTCCGTGTGATAGGCATAATCAGTGCTAATGGCTGCCAATCAAAAAGTGTGTGGAGAAAAAGAAGCGCAGCCCTGTCAACCACCACATAACTGAACCTAAGGGTGACAATTAAACACAATTCACTTTCAATTTCTTAAAAAGGGAGACAGAAAATATCAGTACAGAGCTATCAACAAGCAGCTGGTTCAGTGGAGGTGTCAACTCCTAACTATACAAAGAAAACGAAAGAATATATATATGAACAGCGCTAGGAACTTAATGTTACAACATAGGTATCATGATATGCTAATGCAAAAAATAAATATATCAGGAAGGATGTATGGTTTCAAATAGGAGAGAATAAATAGGATCTATAAGATCTCAGTACATTATAATTAAGAACTTATATCTATACGGCTTGATTGAAAAATATCTCAATTTAATGTATAAAATATGTTAAAAAGTACATTCCATAAGTATTACATTTGACAATGGAAACAACATAAATAAAAAAACAATTGAATATTATAGAATAATAAAAATAAAAAATTCTGAATAAATTGAATAAATGAATAAATAAATTAACGACGGGTGAGTTCAGAAAATATACTGAAAAAAATTAATAATAATCCAAAAGAAATCCGAAGGAAATATCCATATGAATCGATGGGTGAAACTGTTTAAATAAAAAGTTAATATGAGAATTAATCTCAAAAGATAGTCTCGCTTGAGGTGATATTCACTATAGCAACAATAAAGAAGCAGTCACTGGTCTACACGTGTGGATTCGGAATAATATCCAGCTTTTATAATTACCAGACTTCATTAAATGTGCACAGCCTGATGGTAATGCAGATATTCTTGCACTGGCATGTTGACGTAAGAAGAAAAAAACTGGAAAGTGATAAATGGTGCTGGTCCGGAAACAAGTCCACATAGAAATCCAAGTGTTGTATAATAGCAGGGTTCCAAACGCGTTTCGCTGTGGTTGGTCCCACAGCTTCCTCAGTAGCAATATCCACACTGCTTCAATGTGGGGCTTTATATACCCCTGTACACACATTGATGATAATAAGCTGTGACTAACAACAATAACTAATCAATCAAGCCGTATAGAAAATCCAAATTAATTGTCTCTCATTTATCTAAAAACACATAAATACATAATAACATCCCCTAAATAGCTTAAAACTTGTAAAATAAATCAAATCTGAATATTAACAATCACCTGGTTTCACTCAGAAACGGAGCATGGCATCCGGTCACGTGATATCCACAGAAATCACGTGATTCAGTATGATGCATATTGCTTGTGTCTAACTTCTATTCCAAGATGCGATGATTAGGTCACGTGATGTAAACATACACCACGTGACTCAACTCCGAACCACTCCGTGTTTAAGGTGTAATGATGGAATCACGTGATGTAAACACACACCATGTGATTCAACTCCGGACCACTCCGTGTTCCATGTTGATGCACGGAGATTGTTGTACGAGTACATCACTGAGTCACGTGATGTAAACATACACCACGTGATAAGGCCGGCTCGGATACATATTATCAATATATTGATTAGATCGGTGTCTATAGAGAACACCCAAATCACCCTGTTAAGTAGAATATATAGATAATTATTCCTACATACATCTAATATTCACTAGGTGATCTAAGTATTTAATAGAGAAGATCAATTAGAATTGCTCCCATCATTATTCAGTATCCTGCATCTTGGAATAGAAGCTAGACACAAGCAATATGTGTCATACTGAATCACGTGATTTCTGTGGATATCACGTGACCGGATGCCATGCTCCGTTTCTGAGTGAAACCAGGTGATTGTTAATATTCAGATTTGATTTATTTTACAAGTTTTAAGCTTTTTAGGGGATGTTATTATGTATTTATGTGTATTTAGATAAATGAGACAATTAATTTGGATTTTCTATACGGCTTGATTGATTAGTTATTGTTGTTAGTCACAGCTTATTATCATCAATGTGTGTACAGGGGTATATAAAGCCCCACACTGAAGCAGTGTGGATATTGCTACTGAGGAAGCTGTGGGATCTACCACAGCGAAACGCGTTTGAAACCCTACTATTATACAACACTTGGATTTCTATGTGGACTCGTTTCCGGACCAGCACCATTCATCACTTTCCAGTTTTTTTCTTCTTACGTCAACATGCCAGTGCAAGAATATCTGCATTACCTTCAGGCTGTGGACATTTAAATGAAGTCTGTTAATTATAAAAGCTGGATATTATTCCGGATCCACACGTGTAGACCAGTGACTGCTGCTTTATTGTTGCTTTAGTGAATATCACCTCAAGCGAGACTATCTTTTGAGATTAATTCTCATATTAACTTTTTATTTAAACAGTTTCACCCATCGATTCATATGGATATTTCCTTCGGATTTCTTTTGGATTATTATAAATTTTTTTCAGTATATTTTCTGAACTCACCCGTCATTAATTTATTTATTCATTTATTCAATTTACATTCAGAATTTTTTATTTTTATTATTCTATAATGTTCAATTGTTTTTTATTTATGTTGTTTCCATTGTCAAATGTAATACTTATGGAATGTACTTTTTAACATATTTTATACATTAAATTGAGATATTTTTCAATCAAGCCGTATAGATATAAGTTCTTAATTATAATGTACTGAGATCTTATAGATCCTATTTATTCTCTCCTATTTGAAACCATACATCCTTCCTGATATATTTCTTTTTTGCATTAGCATATCATGATACCTATGTTGTAACATTAAGTTCCTAGCGCTGTTCATATATATATTCTTTCAATTTCTGCTGAATTTCAAGAAAGTTTTGGCCCATGTGTGCTGTGGAAAAATGTTGATACTCTAGGGCGCCGTGATTCGAAAAAGTTTGGGAACCACTTGTATATACTGTAGGTTGGAATTAGTTCTCTTGGAATACGGGTATGGTTGTTTGATAGTTGAACATATAGATTGGAATGTTTGGTTCAGTATTCTTAGTTGTAGACTAGCAGCTGCTTGTCAAGTTTTTGGTGGTGTTAGTAGATCTAGACTTGTAACTCTTGTGTCCCTATATTTAGTAGAGATGTGCGTTTCGGTTTTACTCTGATTTACTCGGATATGTGCGGTTCTTATCAACAGCATTATATTGGCTACCCGGCTGTCACGTGTTTTGGATAGCCAATAAGATAAATCCGAACTAATCAGAACTTGTGGTAATTTGGCGATAAGAACCGAATAAAACCGAACCCGCACATCTCTAATATTTAGTCGTGGTTTGTGCTTGTTTATGAATATTCTGGAGTGGAGTTGTTCTGTTTATGGTACAGGTTGAGTCTCCCATATCCAAAATGCTTGGGACCAAGGGTATTTTGGATATCGGAATATTCCGTATTTTGGAATATTTGTATACAATATTGAAATGTCTTAGGAATAGGGCCCAAATTTAAACACAGAATGCATTTATGATTCATATACACCTTATACACACAGCCTGAAAGTAGTTTTATACAATATTTTCAATAATTCTGTGGTTCAAACAAAGTTTGTGTACATACATGAAATTAATTTATGTTTCATATACACATTATACACAGAGCCTATAGGTAATCTTATACTTTATTTTAAATAATTTTGTGCCTTAAAACAAAGTTTGTGTACATTGAACCATCAAAAAGCAAAGGTTTCACTATCTCAGTCATGCTGAAAATATTCCGTATTTCAGAATATTCCGTATTTCGGAATATTTGGATATGGGAGACTCAACCTGTATATCAGTGGAGATGAGTGCATTTCCATTATTTGAATCATATCGTTCTTTAGGTATTTAATCCCCATGTGGAGAGAGAGCTCTGCCATGTTGATGATATTGCTACATAACCAGGGATTCTTGAGTGGTCTCAGTACTGGTCTGGCCCTTCCCTGCTTAGCTTCCAAGTTCGGAAGTGTTTGGGTGTGGCCAGGGTGGTATGTATGTAGATACCATATTTGGTCTTGCTCTCCCTCCTGGGGGTATTGAATATATTCTTTCAGGAATTCTGAAAATTCGAAGTCGATGTTTAAGCCTTTTGGCGCTAGGTTAGGTATTCAGTTTATACATCCATTTGGTTTCTTCCTGTGACATGGATCTTATATGGTCTCTTAGTTTCCATGCTGTTTTCACTTTCTATAAAGTTAGCTGTACTGGGATCAACCTTTGAGTTATTTTCAGAAATGGTTGGAGACACTGCATGTGTCGACTTTCTTCTTGATGTTCCTTAAATGTTCGCCTGTAAGTAGATTAAGTTTCCTGGCAGTTCTACCCACATATTGTAGGCCGCATGGACAGGTAATCAGGTAGATTACCCCCTTGGTATAACACGTTCCCGTGGACTTCAATGTAAATTCTTTTGTTGGAGCAGTTTGTTTTTGTTTTATTGTTCTGGCCACGCCCAAACACTTCCGAACTTGGAAGCGGGAAAGGCCAGACCAGTACTGAGGAGGGAGACCACTGAATAATCTCTGGTTATGTAGCAATATCATCAACATGACAGAGCTCTCTCTCCACATAGGGATTAAATACCTAAAGTACGATATCATTCAAATCATGGAAATGCTCTCATCTCCACTGATATACCATAAACAGAATAAGTCCACTCCAAAATATTCATAAACAAGCACCAACCAGGACTAAATATATGGACACAAGAGTTACAAGTCTAGGGGATCTATTTACTAAGCTGTGTTAGGAGATAAAGTGAACAGTGATAAGGTACTAGCCAATCAGCTCCTAACTGCCATTATTCAAACACAGCCTGTGACATGGCAGTTAGGAGCTGATTGGCTGGTACCTTATCACCGTTCACTTTATCTCCTAACACAGCTTAGTAAATAGACCCCTAGATCTAATAACACCACCAAAAACTTGACAAGCAGCTGCTAGTCTACAACTAAGAATACTGAACCAAACATTCCAATCTATATGTTCATCTATCAAACAACCTGTCTCTAACAACTTGTCTCACACATACCCATATTCCAAGAGAACTATTTGCAACCCATATACCTTTGTACCACACCATGGATAGTAACTTATTCCTTGTATATCATCCTCCTTTCAGATGAGTTCTTTCCCACACCCTTACCCATGATAACTCGTTAGAAAGTTTTAAAGTAACCATTTAGGTTTAAAGCAAGATTAATCATAAACATACAATGTCGTATGTCTATAATTGATATACTATGTAACAAAAGACTGGAAGCATTAAGAAACATCAGAGGTATCCCTGCCTCAAACGATTCCTAAAGGAGAAGCCTAACCCACACTTGCATATAAATCAGATTGACAGCCCCACATTACTACGAGCCCTGACAAAGTCCGACAGACGGAAGCTGGTGAAACGTGTTGACCATGCCCCCTCTGTGCAGTGCATTGGAAGACACCGGCCGATGAGGAAGATAGTGCACACTCACCGCCGAACATCTCCTCCTAATCCCTGCACTTGACAGGAAGCAGCGGGAGCAGGAGGTAAGAGGATCCCACACCAACAGGCATAACTACCACTCGGCACACATAGACCGGGGAAACACCTTTACTCTCATACCTAGCAAAGCCACAGTAAACTTTGACTTACACAAGGCGGAACTCTCTGCCCACAAGCCAGGCCTGAAGTCATCATGCACCGGGATCCCCGATGGGCTGCAACTCCCTTCTAAGTCCCAGATACCTGAGGTTCTCCCAATATACCAGGACAACTACTGTGAAAAGGTTTTATTGCTAGATCAGCATTAACATTGTATCAGTTTTGTGCTATAATTTATACTAATTTTTATTTACCTGTTTACGTGCATATATGGCAATGCAAAGAGAAAAAGGAAGAAAAAAGTACTCCTACAAAGGGGCACATTTTGCCCCTCAGTAGAGGAGTACTTTATTCTTCCTTTTTCTCTTTGCATTGCCATAGATTCATTGCTCCTAGGGTGCACCCTCATTAAGATAATTAGAACAGCATACCATTTATTTTTCACAGTGTATACTACATACCTCTTCTCAGGGCAGTGTGCAATCCCTTCCCTCCTCCTTTCCTTCCCCTTTTTCCCCACAAACAATATAATACGTGCACATATGCTAAGAACTTTTAAATTATTGCTATTGTCCTAAAGTTTTATTATTGTTTTATATCACTCATTGCAATTCAATAGCTTTTTACTGAAACAATATATTTATGCTCTTTTATACTTTACGTATTAATTGACACTACCATTACACCAATCTTTTAGTCCAAGGTTATATGCTGCGCCATACTAGACACACTACTATACCTACCTTGCTGTAATGAAATGTCCATCTTGATTCAGTTTATGGCCCTTCACCAGGGCCGGATTAAGGGTCACATGGGACTGGAGCTGAAAATGTTCAAAGGCCTATACAGAGAAGGGGAGGAGCTGTGACCGGTGCTACGTGGGTGTGGCCAAAGTCACGTGGGCGTGTACACGCGCTAAACTATCAGCTCCACTGTCTCCTTTAAATACATAAAAATAGAAAAATTACATAATTTTGCGATAAAACTAGAAATAGAATTTTAATACTTGTGACTTATGGCTAACTATGTGGTCATCATCATGCTGTTATGATGATGGGACTATTTTATGTGGAGACCTGGAGCTGTAGTTCCATCGGCCCCATTGTAACTCTGTCCCTGCCCTTCACAATACTTTATTCTAATAAAAGTTTAACAGTGGTTTACTCTGATTGGCAGTAGCTGTTTTGTGAGCTGAAGTAATATTCATTAGAATGCAGCCTATCAATTCATTAGGCAGCTAGTGACTCATGAGAATTAATATTTGTTCATCCCACAAATTTACTGTCTCCTCTATGTGTGGGTGACAGGTATACTTTAGCATGAAGAAATGTTAGTGGGGTCTGTCTGTTTAAGAACCTGTGCATTCTAATTCAGGATCAAGTGCATTTAAAACACAAGTGTATTTCCTCTGCATATTCTCATAATGTTATTGTATAATTGTAATTACTGCTGACATTATGTATGTAAAGTGCATTGACTGCAGAGTATAGTATAGGAAGATGTATCCCGGTTCAGTCAGGCAGACCTGTGAGAATGCGGCTGTTTTCAGCCTGCATCGTCTATACTGCAGCCCACGCAAGGTACCTGCCCCAGGCACTGTTTTAATGACAAAAGTGCTGAACGGGCATGGAGTAGAAATTATCTTTTCTACAAAAGAGGGATAATCCAAAGTGACTGGCGGGGAGGTGTGAGCCTGATCTAGAGATGTAATCTGACAATTCATATCCGCAATGCAACCAGAAAAAACTCATTACAAGAGCCAGTTTGCTAGATACAAATAGTTTAACCCTGTTGCTGTCTGAGTGAATGTTTACATACATGTCAATAACATATGGGGGAGTGTACATTTAATAGTATTAAGTAGTAAGTCAATATTTATGTCCAGGATCCATTTACATTGAATACAGTATTTTAGGTAATTTTTTTTAGAAAATGAGAGAGTCAAAGGGAACATCTGTGACCACTAGAGGTCGCCAGTGATTGTAACCATTAAACATATTATAAATTAGTTCCTTTGTGAGTTAGGGCTCTATTTATTAACATTATTTTTACTAAAATAAAGTGAAAAAGGGTGTTTTCACACCCTTTTCACATTATTTTAGTATCACCTATAGTTATTACAGGGCAATTGGAGTAGAATTTGTAAAATTCTACTCCAACCCCTAAGCATCACTTATTTTTAGTAATCAGATCGCATTTCCCATAATTGTAATGGGAAATGTGATCCGAACCAAAGTTACTAAAAATAAATTGTAAAAAAATATCGGGGAAAGCCCTGTGATAATAACGCCACCTGGAGGTGGCGTTATCCCGGGTCTCCCCCAGTTACCGGCCTCCTAGTCTTCTCTAAAAGGCAGAGCCGGGAGCCGGTCCCAGTAATCAGCTGTGTGGTCTAAACAGACCGCAAGCTGATTACTGTAAAAAAAAAAATTGGCAAACATTTTTTCTACTTACCTGACTCCAGGGACCGGTGATCGGGCCTTCGGTGATGTCTCCCCTCCGGTCAGCTGGTCTCCCATAGTGCATTGCGGCCCTGTCATCAGGTGATCGGGTCCCAGTGCAGTATGGGAGATCACCTGACTGGAGGCATGGAAGACATCACTGGAGGCCCAGATTATGCAGGTAAGCGTAATTAAGGTAGAGGGGGGGTCGCGGGGGTGGGGCTTAGCACCGGGGGGGCGGAGCTCAGCATCGGGGGGTAGCAGCGGCGGCCGGTCAGTGCATGCGCGAGCACTTTGTCACAGTATTTTTTGCGAAAATACCATGACTAGTGTGCGGATGGGATTCGCAGGACAGAGCTTTATCGCAGTTTAGTAAAACCCTGTGATATTGCCTGAATTCAATATGCGTATTTTAGTAAATAGAGCCCTTAGAGAGTATTGTGTAGAATTTAGGCAGTTTAAACATACTCCACAAAAAGGATGTACAATAGCAAAGCTTAAAAGTGACTTTAAATTGAAATTGAAACAACTTTTACTCGTTAGAGGGGGTAAATGCAAGGTAGAAAGACTGTCAAGTAAATCTATGCGGGCGCTGCAAAGGATAGCCTTTCTGGAGCAGCTGTATAAAAGGAGGCTAGTCAACCTCAGAGAGAGAACATGCAAAACAGGAAAACAGCGCTGGATGTTGAGAACATATTATGAAAAACAAGCGGAACGGATTGTGTTAAAATATAAGAAAAAACTATTAAAACACGGCTGATATTAAAATCATACAGATAACTCATAGATAAATACTGATATGAAATTGTAAATAAATCTCTATAGCAACAAAATTGGACAACACAGGTTTAGTGCTGTAATTGTAAACATCTAGTTCAGCAAACACCTTTTCCTAGTTTTAGCCTCAATTGTATGGCAAGAAGTATTAGTGCAACACTTGAATGCAGTGAAAAATGACAGTCTCGTATAGTTATCACTTAAGTCCAACCAAGGGAATTAATAGCAGAGGTTACTTCTGCAAGATGGTAGTCCCTTGTAACGGATGAGCTTTGTGGATACGCTAGCTGCGTTCAGGCTGGAAGTTGGTACATTGCAAGTGGAGCAGAGTGTGCCACGAGAGTTGAGAGAGGCTTGGTCCAGGTGTGTAAAGATGGTATGGAGAAATCCCAATAGTTAAAGAAATATTAAATGCAGAAAAGGTACTGACGCGTTTCCCTGTATGTCCCACAGCTTTATTACATTCTGCTCCACTTGCAGTGAACCAACTTCCAGCCTGAACGCAGCTAGCGTATCCACAAAGCTCATCCGTTACAAGGGACTACCATTTTGTGAGCCGGAGTTAAGGTGGGTGGCAGGGTTTTATCCTCTGCCACATGCAGGGAGCCTGGCACCCTACATGCCAGTGTACTCTGCTTAATGGTCAGGCTGGTGCTGGTTGCTTGGTTGGTACTTTATCTCTCTCCACTTACTCTCTCTCCAAGCTTTGATAAAGCTCTCCCATAATGGCAATGTAGTACATTGATACAATTGATGAATGTAGAACAATGTTAATATTAGAATCACAAAGAATTACACATTTTTTCAGTGTTTGTTTTTTGTATCAACATCTGTATCATCCATTCTGAGATCCTTGTTAAATTGTTTTGCATGTAGAAACTTATGCTGGCGATAGAACTGCTATAGTCGGTAGTGACCCCATGAACTTCAGTTATATATATATTTTCTTTTTGGATGGCTACTAACCCGGTCTGTTGGCATTATCCTACTGACCTCTTCTGGATTCCTTTTTTGGAGATTTTTTGAGAAACAGAAAGGGGAACATTGTTAACCACCATTTTTGCCCACTAACAGGTTCAGAAAATGTGTAATTGTTGTGGCGCATGTCTGTCACTTCCAAAAATCCCACAACAGAAGCTAATTCCTGGCGAAAAGTTGCCTTTGTTCTGTTTCTGCCTGTCAGGGAACATTACACCTAACCTTCCACTGATAGCAGTGACAGGTTTACCTGGAAGACAAGATACACAATTGTTTGTGACCATGAAGAGTAAGATACTTCATAAATATGCATTTAATATTAATTCTGTGCAATGTACTACTTGCAAATATTTCTGGCTGGACAGGTTGTTTCACATACAGTAATTTAATAAAAACCCTGAAGATAAAATATACCATTTAGTTTTATCCATTTAGTTTTATACTTCAGTTTAGTTAAATTGGGATTTATCTTCCTCTGTTCCAACACCCCAAAAATGTCATCCCGCGGCTTCTGCAGTGGCCAAGTATTTCTAATAGAGTGTAGCATAGCTTGTCTCTGTTTCTTTCCTGGTAATTAATGCTACTGTGAGTGTACTATACACCAATCTGTGAGTGCTTACCCTAGGAGACTGCAAGTAAGATATTGTATAAGTGTGTGTGTACATGTATGTCTATACTAGGGATGTGCGCCGACCCCCGTGTTTTGGTTTTGGATCTGGATTTGGTTTTGCCAAAACTGCCCTTGTGTGTTTTGGTTTTGGATCTGGATTTTTTCTTTCCTTCAAAAATTGATAAAACTGCTAAAATCACAGAATTTGTTTGTTTGTTTTTTGTTCCTACAGTACTATAAACTTCAATAACATTAATTTCCACTCAAGTTTGACCACCTCATAGCTCACAATATTGTTTCCATCCGGTTTAGGCCCAAAATTTGCACCAAGCTAGCTGGCTGACTAAGCTAAGCGGCAGCAGTGTGCGGCACAAACATGTGGCAGTTCAACTTCCAACATGGCACATAAGGAAACACATCTTTTCATTAATCAAGAGGCCTGAGAAAGATGCAGTATGTATGTAGTTGAACACAGGGATATGACGGGTTGATTGGTAGTAAATTTTATGTAATTTTTTTTATTCTGAAGCAAATTTATGAGGGCGGAGGGGAGAGAATGGGTGAACAATATGTCCCATGTTTTGCCAACAAAATCAACTTGGTGGTTCAGAATATTTTTTAAAATTAAAGGAGCATGCAGGAGATGCTTTCTGTGGAAATAAATATTTCTGGACATTTTTGGCATGCAGCTGTGGCAGTTCAACTTCCAACATGGTACATCAGGAAACAAATGTTTTTATTATTCAAGAGGCCTGAGGGAGTTGGAGTATGTATATAGTTGAAGGCAGGGAAAGGAAGATTTGATTAGTAGTAAATTTAATTTCATTTTTTTTTATTCCAAAGCAAATTTATGAGGGAGGAGGGGAGGCATTTACAAAAAAATATTTAAATCATTAACATACATCCTTGCCCCAGAAGAATCCTTGAGCGCTATGCCTGCAGCTGCTGCTGCTGGGAGTGGATTTTCATCCCAGAAGGGGCCCAGGAAGATTACTAGTAGTACTATAAAAAACAATTAACTGTTAAACAATCCTTTGCAAGGGGGAGCAAGTATGAGAAGTCACCCAGTTGCACAGCGGATAACTGACGCCATAACATCTATGCTGGTATTAGATGTACGTCCAATTTCCGCTAATAATGCAGTGGGTTTTAGACAGTCAATTGAGGTCCTGTGTCCCCGCTACCAACTCCCATATAGATTCCACTTCACTAGAAAAGCAATTCCCAACCTGGCAGCAGCCCCTTGATAAACAACATAGCACCCCTTTATGGACAGCAAAGCACCTCTGCAGAGTGCTGACGGACCACCTGCAGAGTCACAAATACGTAGATGATAAACTGTGGTCTGGCCGGCAGTGTCACCGAACAACGATAGCGTAGCTAACACACACAAAAAAACTGAAAAGATCTTTATTTTAAATTTTTTTGTGGAATGATTATTTTATTTAACTTTTTTATTTTTTTTTACACTGGGGAAGAGCACCCCTGGATTGAAAGAGCACCCCCCTGGACAACACAGCATCCCTTTATAAACTGCAGCTCTAGCCCCTTGATGAACAGGACTAAACAGCAGCACCCCTTTATGGACAACTGCAGCCCCAGTCCCTTGATTGACAGGACAACAGTTACACAGCAGCACCCCTTCATTCAGGAACGTTTAAGTTCTGTAGGGGCCCCTGGGCAACAAACATGTGGGGGCCCCTATTAAATATGGACGAAATGGGGACCATATCGCTCATAAGCGGTACATTGACAAACAGCATAAGCTAAGCTTAGCGCTGTTTGTTAAATACTCAAAGGAGGACATAATCCCTTTAGTGAGTGCTAAAGGGGTTATGTCTCATTGTAAACTAGGGCCCATGGCTCCACGTGAAAAAAAAAACACAGGCACACACACGTAAAAAAACACAATATACACCCACAGGAAAAAAAAAAATCACATATAGACACCTACATGTAATATTACTCACCAGTTTCTCAATCTTATTCACATTACATCACATAGTAGTGTCCCTTATTCATATCATGACACACAGCAGTGCCCCTTTTACACAATGCCCTCAGTAGTGCCCGTTATACACAATGCCCACAGTAGTAGTGCCTCTAATACACATAATGCCCACAGTAGTAGTGCCTCTAAAACAATGCCCACAGCAGTAGTACCCCTTATGCCCTCAGTAGTGGTGCCCCCAGAAGTGGTAGTACCTCTTATGTAGTGTCCCCAGTAGTGGTGCCCCTTATGCAGTGCCCCCAGTAACCATGCTCCCAGTAGTAATGCCCCTTGTGGTAGTGCCCCAATAGTAATGCCCCAGTAGTGATGCCCCCAGTAGTAGTGCCCCCAATAGTAATGCTCCCTGTATTAGTGCCCCAAGTAGTACTGCCCCAATAGTAATGCCCCCTGTAGTAGTGCTCCAGCAGTAATGCTCCCAGTAGTAGTGCCCACTGGAGCAATGCCCCCTCTAGTAATTCCCCCTGTAGCAATGCCCCCTGTAGTAGAGCCCCCTGTAGTGAAATAAAACACAATACTTACCTTAAGCCCCACTCCCGCGTTCGGTTGGCGCTCCTCTGAATTATGGGATAGACATCATGATGTATCTCCCATAGTGCACTGCACACTGCGGAAGCTGGAGCTCAGGAGCCCCTTGCCCTGCAGTGCCCTGTGCCATGGCACTGGTCACACCACCCTAGTTACGGCCCTGATAAATACTGTGTATATATATATATATATATATATATATATACACACACAAGGGGTGTCTATGTAAAAACAATAGACCAGGCGGCGCTCATCTGGACTTGAAAATTGCAAACGTGGTTTATTTAGGCCTAAATAAACCACGTTTGCATACTTTCAAGTCCAGATGAGTGCCGTCTGGTCTATTGTTTCTACATAGACATCCCTTGTATGTTGTTCACTTTGGGAAGGCACCACGGCAGTTGCAACCCCCTGTACCAAGAGTTCCATTCTACATGTATCTATCTTTCTATCTATCTATCTATCTATCTATCTATCTCTATATATATATACTGTGTGTGTGTATATATACATATATATTGCACTCGCTTGCTTTTCAAACTGCAACTCCTTTGAATACAGGGACTGTTGGTTCCAAAATGTTGCAATAATTTGTTAAGCTGACCACCACTTCACGGTCATTCCCATCTGGCCAGTCCCTACACTGTTTCTCATATAAATGATCTTGGTCTGCCACCTTTGGCTCAAGCTTACATACATTTTAAACATGAATATGGGTCCTGGCTTAAAGAGACAGGACCACACCCAGGGATATCAGTTAACCTGGGGAAAGACAAAAAAAGTTTGTCTTACATTTGAAAAACGGTGCCCTAGCAAGTGTGACCACAAAATTTGTATGATATTTTTTATGTAGATGGTGTGGTCACATACCAAGGGCACCCCAGATGGTTTAGTGCCGTGGATTAAGCCTGTCATTTATTTAAATTTTGTGGTCACACTTCCTAGGGCACCCTGTTTTTCAAATGTAAGAGAAACTTTTTTTGTCTTTCTGCTATTTGTGGAGCATACCAGCAGTGAGCTCACATCCGCAAGGGAGGTGGTGGAATACAACATCTGCTCTACACTTACAGTGGAATGTTTAACATCATGTTTTAATGTAAGCCATTGTACAATATTTGTAATTTATAATAATAAATACATTTTGGAATCTTCTAATGAGAGGCATTTGGCCATTTTCTTGGGTGACATTCTGGTGAGCAGGTGTATTTTCAGGACCACTCATTCTGAGATTATCAAGTGTAACTGGAGTTATGGACTGAAAAAGTCTTCTCATAAAATCATCTGAACCATCACACAAAAGATTTTATATGTGAATTTACTAAGTTTGCATTATTATACATTAGCGCCTTCAGGTATCTCTTATCATTTTTATTGTCTGGAGCCCACTAACAGGGGTTTCTCTTGAGGTGCTGCTTCTAGGTTTTAGCACGAGATAAGGGATAATTTGTTATATATATATATATATATATATATATATATATATATATATACTGTATATGTTAAAAACTGTGAAGACGGCAGTGTGGCCACATTGGCTCTTTTATGCATATGTGGTGGGATTGCCCCATGATATCTAAATGTTAGGATGAAGTCATATATTTGATGACTAAGGTGATTGGTATCTCCCCTTCCAAGGACCCATTACATATGCTACTCTGTAAACCCTCCAGATCCCTTTTTTTTACATATTTTTAATGCAGCTAAACTATTAATTGCTGTGAACTGGAAGCAAATCAAAGCCCCGTCAATGCAAGCTCTTATTAACAAAGTGTGGTTCTTAGCCTCCATGGAGTATATAACTGCTCTACTCAATGATACTATATTAAAATTTCACGAAATGTGGGACCCTTGGTATTCCACATTTCACAGACGGCTACCCAGATTACAGTGAAGCTGCTCTTCACAGGGTTCTGTAGTGCATTGTCTGTTGACTTTTCCCCGTCACCCCTTTTTCCCTTACCCCTTATTTTTATTTCACTTTTTGAACAGTTTATTTTATTTTCAGCTATGTCAGTTTTGATAATATAGATTTAAAATTTAAAATCATTAGTTGAGTAATAATATTGCTTTATATGTTACCTATCAGAAAAAAAAATTCTTTGCATTTCTTTGTACACAATTTATAATTGGCTGCGGTATCGTTGAATTTTCGGTCATCTCTTATGATAAAGAGATTTAAAAAAAAAACTGAAGACAAAGGTGCCTACTAAGTGTAGTATTTAAGTGTAAATTTTGAAAGAAAATATATAAAAATATATTGTGTGCTTGTACCATAGCTAATATTTAATGTGCCTATCTGTGATTATTTGTGCATGGATGATAATTACATCAGACATCTGCAACAATGGTAATCTCAGAAGGCATCCACATCACATATCTACATAAAATATAGAAGTGACCAATTGTAGTATAAAATAGTAAATGTAATTATATACTAGCTGATGTACCCAGTTTGACCCGTGTAGACTTTAGACATTTACTGTATCTATTTCCATCTCACCACTCCAATAACACATTAATCCTTCAACTCTATAGTAATGCATCACTGCTATAGTGAGACATTACCCTCCCTTACATGTGTAGTAATACATTCCACTCCCTCACCTCTGTAGTAACACATTATCCTCACTCACCTCTGTAGTTGCAACACATTCCCTTCCTTCACCCCAAAGTAACACAATTGACATTCCTCTCCCTTGGCAGCACTTGGGGTGACAGTTGATGTTTAAATACTGAACTGTGCCACAGCCACAATGAGTCAGTCAGGACATTCCACAGGGGGAGAACTTAAGGCACACATCCACTAGACGATTGAATTGAGCGATTGAACGATAACGATATAGTTATCGGTCAATCGTTCAGTAATCGTTTGAAAATCGTTTGCACATAGTTTAAAAAAATGTCTAAAACGACCAGTGATGCGTGCTTCCGCTGGTCGTTTAGACATCTATCATCGGGCAAATATGTTGTACAACTTACGATAGCGTCAGGTTCAGCATGTTTGCAGATGATTGATTGTGCCTACACTGAACGACTGCTCGTTCAGTGGAGGCACATCACAGACTGACAAATGACTGCACGATTACAATGTCGTAATCGTGCAGTCGTTTTCATGTCTTTTGGTGGATGTGTGCCTTTAGCAGTCGTATTTTTAAAAATCCATTCTTAGTGGGCATTTACTTCATGGAAGGAATATTCTCCCTAATTTCATATTTCTAGGTCCAGGGCTCTGGGCTGGGTGTTGATCAGTCAGTCAGGACATTTGATTAAATATATATAATATATATAAATAAATATATATATATATATATATAAATAAAAAAATAAAAACAGAAAACCCAGCACTCACCATGTTTAAACACTCACAATGATGTATAAATAAGTAAATAAATAATGGGGATTTAGTTCATGGATTGATCAATGCATTTAAGCCCGCAGCCCACATCACGGGACCCCACTTTCTGCAGGTCCTACACTATCTGTCACACTGATGGAAACCTGTTAGCTGCTATCACATAGTTTAGACTGAAAAAATGTTACCTGGTTTAAAGCTCACCTGCCAGCTAATGGCTTTTAAAGGTAAGGCAGTCACCTGACATAGCTTCTATCACACTACCAAAAAGACAGCTGACACAGGTTAATATAAACGAGTTTGCACATAGGGTGCATGGGAAAGCTATGATCACAAATGGTTAATAAAAATTAACCGCATAAACAAAGTCAGAAATCCACTGCACTCGCCACTCCTAGATTTGGGGTGCAGACCTGCACTCACCATTCCCAGGACTGGGGTTTATTTAAGCAATGTGGTCACAGGCCACTTGCACCCCAGTCCTGGGAATGGTGAGTGCAGGTCTGCACCCCAAATCTAGGAGTGGCGAGTGCAGTGGATTTCTGACTTTATATATATATATATATATTTTTTTTTATTTTTTTATTTATTGTTTAGTGCGATAAAATTCTTTACTTGTGCATCTGTAGTAGTATTGTCTTGTGCATGATGACATTCTAAAGTCTTCAGATGTTTGTGTGAAAGAAACGTGAGAGCCAGTGATTGTGTGTGAGAAATAAACTCTGCATCCACCCACATGTTCGCCAGTACATGGTTCATTCATCCACTCAACAATCCAATCCCCCCCCTCCCCAAATTAGAATTTCTACTCTCCCTGCGCCTCACTTGTACTTGTGTACCATACCACTCTACACACGCTATGTGTACACTTTACACTAGGCAACAACTACAGTAGGTCAGTGTTGCGGCTTGTCTCTGTATGTCTCGTTAAACTCATAAAAGCATAAAAGTGGATCCAATAATGTGTGTAATAAAAATCCTTTAGAGTTGGATGCCAGTGTAATTTTAAACCTCCTCTCAGTGCTGGCTCCTGTCCCAGCTTTTGGCCAGCATGCAGAGGGGGAAGTGAGCTGGAAGCTCCCCGGCCTGTACCATGACCATCAGTAATTGTCCCTGTGTCCCAGCACTCTGGCTGATGGCTGATCACTGCTAGTGTGGGGCGTCTTTTACTGCCGAAATGTGATGCAACTAGAAAGCACCAGGACACTGTGCTGATTAATTTGATATGTGACATTTGTATATCTCTGTGTGACTGAGGGGCCTATTCCATACTTGCCTACCTTTTTTTTGTCCTCCCTGGGAGAAGCAGGTGGGTTGCGACGGGGGTGCAGCCTGATGTTTTGCATCATTAAGCCCCACCCCAGGTATTCATCTTGCTGCAGGGGATACTTAAGTATCCAACTTGCAGCAGGGAATACTTTACACCGGAGCAATTCATCATTTCTCCGGTGCGAGGACAGCTGCTCCTAAAAGCAGCCGCCCCCATGATTAGTAGCGCAGCTACAGATGTAGCTGCGTTACTTACTTCTCCCCCGTCGGCGCGTCTACGCACGTGCTACCCAAGGTCATGCTTGCGCAAAGCCGCCTGGGAGTCCGTAAGGAGGCGGCAGAGGGATCCGCTCGCATCCCTCTTCGCATCCCCGGAACTCCTTCCCATAGGAATGAGTGGCGTTACTCAAGCAAGCGCCATCTGAAGATGGCGTTTGTTCTCACAAGCAAACTTAGAAAACTTACAGTTTTCGGAGTTTGCTGAATATCAGGTGGTCCTATCGGACCCCTGATGATGAATGGCTTGGTAACCTAAATATGCTAGCATTTCCACATAGTTATCAGGCAATTTATTGTTTGATGAATAGGCCCCTAAGACTGGAAACAGAACTTGGTGTGTAGAAAAGCTGTGGCCACTGCATCATAGCACTTTGCATGTTAATTGGGAGACTCAGTCGCACACAGATATACAAGTGTCGCATATCAAATTAATCATCACAGTCTCCTGTACGTCCTAGTCACATTGCATTGCGACTCAGATGCATTTTCAGCAAAAGAAAAAACGCCCTGTGCTAGCACAGTCTCACGGGACCAGACGCTCCGAGAGGGGCTGTTTCGTTCGACTGCAGCAAAGACAAGTGAGGACACATCTGTATTTCTTGCATAACCTGTGCAACTAATCTGACAGAGTGATTGATAGGAAATCATTGTATAATGCCATTCGCTGTCCCAATGGTATGGCGTGAGTCCAAGGACCACTGTACTGACTGTTATTTTATCTAACTAGCATTGCTGGGCATTCCAGTAGAACTAAGGGCCTGATTCAGAGCCACTCGTATGCGGCCGCTCGTTCACTCCGAGCGATGTTCGCACATCTGCGCTGGCGTATGGGTCATAATGCGCATGCGCCAACCAGTCAGTGCGGTCGGAAATCGAGCGCTCGCAAAATAGCGAGTGCCTGCTAATTTGAGTGACAGGATGAGGCGTTTGTGGGTGGTAACAGGGGAAGGTGCTTGAAAACGGGGAGTGGAGATCTGAACGCAGGCGTGCCAAACGGTCAAAACGGGCATTTTAAGGGTGTGCATAATTAGCAAAGCAGCGTCATTGACCACGTCACTTGGTTGTTTCTTAGCCTTGACTGTTCGCATGATTGCGGTAGGAAAATCCTACCAGAAGCACTGCGAGCAGTTCAGACGCCTTTCGATATACTCGATTAATCAAGTAAATAGCGGAGATGACATAGGATGCGAACGGCCAGGGGGTGTCTTTACAAAATAGCGAGCGCATGTTTCGTTCGCTCGCTCAGACATAGAGGTGTCAACAGACCGCAAAGAGCGAGCGCTCAATTTAAATAGCCGGCCCCTTTTTCTGAACGTGCGAGCACAAATAGCGTCCGGCTCTGAATCAGGCCCTAAGCACACTATCAAATATCCCGAAGTGTCTTAAGCGATAAAACCTATAGTATACCTCATGGAGAAGGGCTGTTTGTTCCTGTACCTTGTGTGTACAAGTAAATTGGGGACATCAGAGGAAAGCGAGTCAGAAGTTACAGTGGAGTACCCCAAAACTTAAGACAGATCACTTCACATCATAGAACAGTAAGAACTAAATGATTTGGTTCGTGGCTTTAAACTGTAAAACAACAAGCTGAATTTTTGGGTTCTAGGTTGCAACAGTGGCTCAAGATTGACAATTTCACATTTTAGAAAAAGAAACTTTTCTTTGGCCACATTTTATGTAAAAAAAAAAAAATCAATGTGTGTGTGTGCATTAGTAATAACGGTTTAATGACTGAGGGCCTGATTCAGCAAGGATCGCTATTGTGCTAATAAGCACGCAACGCAGTTGCTAATATCAGCGGTGATATGCAAGTGATTGCATTCGCATTGTGATTGCAGCCTAACATAAGGGCGCCCACTTCCCCTTACTCACATTGGCATACTTTAGCAACAAAGTGAAATAATAGGTAACATCGAGCAACATCAGACACATACGCACAATTGCACAAGCCCAGACCTTACTCAGGAATTGCTAACTTCCACGCATGATATGAGATCTCACACTGCGTATGGCATCGCAGTGGCTAATTTATGCATAACGCTGCAATGGCGTGCGAACACACTGGCACGCCTGCATTTCCCTGACAACCCCCCATCACCACCCCCAAGCAGTGCCTCCTGTCAATCAGTCTGTGAGGGGTCTGAGTAGCCTCTGCGATCGCAGCCCCGATCGCAATAGCTAGTTCGAGCACGCACACTGCGATGCATACGCATGCGTAGAGCGCATCAATCAGCCGATTAACAACTGCGATCCTTGCTGAATCAGGCACCGAGTTTGGTGTTCAGCACAATCTAGTGAGTGGCGACTGTTTACTGATTCCTCGAAGAGTAGTCTGAAGTTACTTCATAAGGGGAACAAATTCCCTTCAGTGCCTCTGGCCTATGCAGTGGACATGAAAGAAACGTATGAAGGTATGGCAGTGTTGTTGGAAGGAATCAAGTATAAGGATCATGGATGGAATCTTTGTTGTGACTTAAAGGTAGTTGCACTGATGTTAAGTTTGCAAGGTATAGTCACAAGGTACTGCTGTTTTCTGTGTTTATGGGACAGCAGAGACCCTAAAAATCACTTTATCACAAAGAAGTGGACAGAGAGAGAAGCCTATGTTACTCCTTTGGTTGAACCGCATAAAATCATTTTACCTCCGCTTCACATTAAGTTGGGCCTAATGAAGAATTTCATGAAAGCTCTGGATTTAGAAGGCCAGGCTTTCAGTTATATGAAGGAAAAGTTTCCAAAGTTAAGCGAAGCAAAGCTAGAAGAAGGCATATTTGTTAGTCACCAAATAAGGAAACTGCATGCGGATGAAATATTTAACTCTAAATTGAGTCTGCTGCTTGGTCTTCCCTCACGGCTGCTGTGCGTGAATTCTTAGGGAACAGAAAAGAGGCCAACTACATGTCCGTCGTGAATTAACTATTAGACAACTGCAAGAATAAGGGTTGTAGAATGTCACTTAAAATTCACTTTTTACAATCCAATCTAGACTTTTTCCCTGACAACCTGGGTATAACAGGGGACATTTTCACCAAGACATTCTGACAATGGAGCTTTGCTACTAAGGACACTGGAACCCTGCAATTATTGGGGACTACTGCTGGTTCCTTTTTATAGAGACCAATGAGACAGTGTACAAATGTAAAGCATCAACATCCTATTTTCCTACAACAAAGTGACTTTACACTTTATCTTTTATTAACAATTACATTTACGGCTAATTTGGATCGTTAATAATTTATGTAGTTTAATTTCTGCAATTTTTAAGCATTTATGATATTTTATTAGTATTTTAGAAATGAATACAATGAGAATATTACAATTCTATAGAGATTAATTGAAATTTTCAATTATCTTACTTTTTTCAGGTATAGATATTAGCGCTTTTGTTATTTGTGTGTATTTACAAAAAAATTTGATTCTTCCACTGAATTCACCATCCCTAAATGGAATGGCCGGCGGTTCGATTCCCGTCATCGGCAGCCCGACAGGAGCAGAGTGCGACGCAGCGGAAGCCCGACAGCGCTGGAAATCCCGATTGTGGATAGGTAAGTATCCACTAACCTAACCCCCCTAACCCTGACCCTCCTTAGGGGTGCCTAACCCTAACTTCTCCCCCAAGTGCTAACCCTAATCCCCCCTCTAAGTGCCTAACCCTAACCACCCCCTTCCCCGCTGCCTATACCTAAGTCCCCCGGGGAAGTGCCTAACCCTAAGTCCCCCTCGGGGGTGCCTAACCCTAACCCTCCCTCCCCTAGCCTAACCCTAACCCTCCTGGGGGGGTGCCTAACCCTAAGTCCCCCCAGGGAGCCCTAAACCTAACCCTCCCCCCCCCCCGCGGCTGTCCGCTCGCGGCGCTCGGCATCACTACGATCGGGATGCCGGGCGCCGGTCTCCCGGCGTCGGGGAAATGCGGGCGTCTACATCTAGACGTGCGGCATTTCACCCTTGCCGGGATAAGACAGTCGTTAAGCCGGCTGCCGGTATATAGGCAGTCGGCTTCCCGATTGCTCCCCCCCTAAATTAGGCGAAAACACATATTCCCATGCAAGATGCAGAGAATTTTGTACATTTTAATGAGTAGTGTTATCGATCCTGAATCTTATTCCTGTGATGTGCGCAGCTGTCAGACATTGTGGATAATTGAATTGCCCCCCATCTAGCTTAACTACCTCATAGCCCTAATTCATATCTCTCATTCTGGCTGGAAACAGTAACATGTTTTTTTACTGTCTTTTGTTTTTGTACAACATTATTCTAAAGTGTTAAATGTTTGTGTACATGAGCAAATGAGTGCATGCATCAGTGCTAGTAACTCTGTGTTAGGACTGGGGCTGTGGGTTGTAGCAACAGATAGCATTTCTTAGCAACCAGCTTCTAATTAAAGAGTGTGGGAGTACAGAAAGCAGCTGAGGAAAAGTTAAAAGAATAGTGTTCTGTTAAAACAAGAAGTTGTGACTGTCTACACACAGAGAGCTGATAGTACCCCAGCAGTTCAGGCAGCCATGGACGCATCCAATAAAGGTCACTTGGAAACCAGAATCTGCCCTGTGCAAATGGCTGTCTTTGTATGGTTTCAGTCACTTTAACCCATTAATTGTAATAAAGGAATGTTTTATGCTGCCCATCCACTACACGACATAGAAACGACAGCACGATTACGACATTGTAAGATTACGACATTGTAATCGTGCTGTCGTTTCTATGTCTGTGATGTGCCTACACTGAACGAACAGTCGTTCAGTGCAGGCTCGTCAATCATCTGGTAACATGCTGAACCTGACGTTATCGTCAGATTGACCAGCATGTTTGCCCGATGATAGGTGTCCAATACGACCAGCGTGAACGTGCATCGCTGGTCGTGTTAACCATTGAACTCCACGATTTGCGGGCGATTACCAAGCGATTGAGCTATAATGACGGTCGTTATCGCTCAATCGCTAGGTTTAATCGCCTAGTGGATGGGCAGCATAACTCCAGCAGCTGCATGAACCATTGACAAAATCATACTGCTGCCAGCAGTGACTGGGAACTTGATAGCTTTTATTCCCTATTAAGATGCTTTTTATTAATATACAGTAGCTTTATTGGGCCTGATTCAGAGCCACTCGTAAGCGGCAGCTCGTTCGCTCCGAGCGATGTTTGCCCAACTGCGCATGCGTACGGATCGTTATACGCATGCGCGAACCAGTCAGTGCGGCCGAAATTCATGTGCTCGCAAAATAGCGAATGCCTGCTAATTTGAGTGACAGAATGAGGCGTATGTGGGTGGTAACAGGGGAAGGTGTTTGAAAACGGGGAGTGGAGATCCGATCGCAGGCGTGCTTAAAGGTCAAAACGGGCGTTTTAAGGGAGTGCATAATTAATCCAGCAGCGTCATTGACCACGTCACTGGGTTATTTTAACTCAGAACTGCTCGCAAAATAGTGGTTGAAAAAACCAACCACAAGAATAGCGAGCAGTTCATACGCTGGTCGATGTACTCGATTAATCTAATAAATAGCGGACATGACGTATGGTGTGAGCGGCCAGGGGGCGTATTTTTCAAATTTACGTTTGCATGTTTTGCTCACTCGTTCAGACTTAGAGGCGTGAACAGACCGCAAAGTGCGAACGGTTCATTTGAATAGCCACCCCTTTTTAGGAAATGAACGACCGCAAATAGCAAGTGGCTCTGAATGAGGGCCATTGTTCATTGTGCTGTATAACATTTTAACAAAACAAAACCATACACAGTACAATTACAGATCAATCAGTCAGTCTCAGACACTCAATAAATCACACTGACACTCAACCACTTACTACACTAACAAAACTATTTAACAAACCCTTTTACTATACACTTATCGTAGTAAAACAGTACCATATTAGTTATTAATACTACATAAGTATACCTCCCAACTTGCGAGTGGTGCACCCAGGTGCAAAAATATGATTTGGGCTCCCTCTCTTCTAGGCTCCATGCTTATTTTATAATATGCTACACGATAGTGCGCTATGTGACCGCCAAACATTAGGCAGCATCCCAGTGTCTAATAGTAATCTGTGCCCACTTTATTCCAATAATAATATGTGCCCCCTTTAAACTCACCAGTATCTGATGTCAGCAGGCTTGCTTGGAGGCTCCACAGATGGGTCTGCTGGCAGAGAGTGATAGGCAAAGGGTGACAGGTAGAGGCAGTGGGCAAAGGGAGAGTCAGATGATGACAAGGAGAGGCAGAGAGTGTCAGGCAGAAGATGACAGGAAGAGGAGGAGGGTGATGGGCAGAGGGGGAATGGGAAGAGGCAGAGGGTGATGAGTAGGGTGACAGACAGAGAATGGTGGGTAGGTAGCAGAGGGTGATGTGCAGAGGCAGAAGGTGACTGGCAGAGGATGACAGGGAAGGCCAGATGGTGGCGGGGAGAGGCAGAGTGTGATAAGCAGAGATTGATGGACAGAGGGTGATGGGGAGAGGCAGAGGGTGACAGGGAGAGGAAGAGCGGGACCTGTAGTCCGGGCGGTGGCGGATAGACTGGTCAGAGATTGGGGACTCGAAGAGGCCCTCTACTCCCACCTGCAGCACTCGTGAGATCACCAGGCTCCCCCTATTCTCAGTAGGCAGCACATGCGCAGCAGCAGTCTAGCTCCAGATTGTTGATAGTGGCGGAAAACAATAGGGGAATGGGCCTTGAAGAAAAAAAAGACAAACAGAAATATTTATTGATTTAATCTGTTTTTAAAACTGCAGTCTTCCAACTTTCAGCACAAATCCTCAATGCCACATGGTGCTTGATGGACGAACACTGAGAACACCCGGAGCTGCCCTCTCAGAGATTGCTTTTGAATGAGGTCTGGCGTTTGGCAACCATGAAGAAAATAACTGCCAAGATTAGTGTAATTGGCTTACTTTGCAAATGCTAGGGATGCTTTTCGGGGAGTTTGGATCTTTTGCTATAATTTTGTCCCAAAGATATTCCATACTCTCTTTGTCTGCCTTATGCAAGGGATAATATGTTCTACAAAAATTGTGCAGTTGCAAACCCAAAATTTGTGCAGTTTAGAACACCTTTCTTACTACTATAGAGGTAATAATTCCCTCCAATCAGGTCTCAGCACACTGGGCCTAATTCAGCCTTGGGAATAGAGTAAGATAGAGCAAGTAACTGTTAACCAGGACAAACCATGTTGCAATGCAAGGGGTGCAAATACATACATTTGTTTTGCATGTGGGGTAAATGCTGGCTGCTTTTACATGTAGTCCACAAATGCTGGACAGCTTTATTTTTACACTGCAATTTAGATTTCAATTTGGGCACACCTCTCCCATATCTAAATCTCTCTGCACATTTTACACATACTTGCCAATCCTCACGAAATGGTCAGGAGCCTCCCAAAAATCGGGTGTCGCTCCCGACCCCCTGGAAGAGTGGGCAAGTCTCCCGGCCAGCGCAACCTGCCTGCTTAAGTGGCTAGTTCAGGGGAGCTGATGATGCAATTCGCGCTGAATCGCGTCATCGTGGTCCCGCCCCCAGCTACACAATGCCGGTAATCTTCACATTGTGTAGTGGGGGCGATGATGCAATCATGCGCCCACGCCCCTTCCCACCCTCGAAATCGCATCACGCCCCCTTCCCCCCCACCGCTGTTCCGTGCTGGTTGCCTCCTTCCGGAAGAGGCAGCCAGATTATCGGCAAGCCTGATTTTACATCTGTTCCACCTGCAGTGTAACATGGTTTTACCAAGATGCACAGTTACTTGCACTATCGTACTCTATTCCCACAGCGGAATTAGGCCCACAGTCCTCTGACCACTGATGGTCAGACTGTGATTGAGGCTGATCCAATAGCAATATGGCAGCTTACCTCCCAACTGTCCCGATTTCAGTCCCGTTCACAGGCACTGTCCCACCCATGGGCTGCGGTGTCCCGCGGGCGGGGGGAAGTTGGGGAAGACACTCACACCGCTGCTCTGCACAGCTATACACATTGCCAGCTCTGTTTGAGGCTAGTGGCCTGTCCAGCAGCTCCCTGAGCGCTGGAAAAGCCCCCAGCATGATTAAAACGGTGTTGTGACTTGCGGGCACGGCATTTCCCGCGAGACCACGCCTCTTGTCAATAGGCCATGCCCCCTATTTTCTGTGCACGCAAGTGTCCCTCCTCGCAAGAATGAAAACCTGGGAGGTATGTGGCAGCAGGAATAACAGGCCCTGCAGCACACTTATTACAAACACACAATACTCAGCACTCCTGCAATCTCTGCACAACACCTCAGAGGTGCTCTCCCAAATGGATAAGTGCAAACAAAGTAGGGTAGATGAGCAGCACCTCAGTATAACATCAGCAACAAATCAAGGTTCCCAGTCCTCTTACTAGTCCAACGTACCTTCCAACTGGACTACAAAGAGGTCTGAGAACCTTGATTTGTTGCTGATGTTATACTGAGAGTGACACCCATCTACCCTACTTTGTAATTATATGTATTATATATAATCTATATATCAGGCGGTACTCAGGAATTCTCAGAATTAATGAAAGACGGTTGACACAGATAGTTGGATTGACGTTTCAGAGAGTGACCTCTTTTAACTGGGGGTTCCTGAGTGCCGTCTGATTTTGCACATTACATTTATTTTATAGGAAAGGCACCTGGACACATTGCATCATTTGAACCAGGAGAGTGCCAGGCAGTTTGGATATATTATGTATTATAGATATGCCCTCTCAGACACACACCTCGTTCACTTAAAAACACACACACACACACGCAAATAAACACAGCTGCCATCATTTATTAAAGACACCCTCATTTACACTTCCACATACCTGTCCTACATCATTTACACCTCCACATACCTGTCCTACATCATTTACACCTCCACATACCTGTCCTACATCATTTATACTTTCACATACCTGTCTCATATAATGTGCACCTCCACATACCTGTCCCACATCATTTACATCTCCACATACCTGTCCCCCATCACTTACAGCTCTACATACCTGTCCCACATCATTTACATCTCCACAAACATATCCTGCATAATTTACACCTCCACATACCTGTCCCACATCATTTACACCTCCACATACCTGTCCCACATCATTTACATCTCCACATACCTGTCCCACATCATTTACATCTCCACAAACATATCCTGCATAATTTACACCTCCACATACCTGTCCCACATCATTTACACCTCAACATACCTGTCCCACATCATTTACACCATCATATACCTGTCCTACATCATTTACACTTCTACATACCTGTCCTACATCATTTACAATGTCACATACCTGTCTCACATAATGTACTCCTCCACATACCTGTCCCACATCATTTACATCTTCACATACCTGTCCCACATCATTTATACCTAAACATGCAACATGAAAGGGGCAGACTAGATAGGCCAAGTGGTTCTTATCTGCCGTCAAATTCTATGTTTCTAACATACCTGTCACACATCATTTACACCATCATATACCTGTCCTACATAATTTACACCTCCACATACCTGTCCCACATCATTTACACCTCACCATACATGTCTCACATCATTTACACCTCCACATACCTGTCCCACATCATTTACACCTCACCATACCTGTCTCACATCATTTACACCTCCATATACCTGTCCCACATAATTTACACCTCCACATACCTGTCCCACATCATTTACACCTCTACATACCTGTCCCGGAATTGGTAAGACATATCGCCGGACCTAAGCCCGGCGGATGAAATACAGATGCCGGAAGTCCGGCAGATGAAGATCCCAACGGCGCCTGGTAAGTATCCTAACCCTCCCCTCCCTTAGGGGCTCCTAACCCTAACCTCCCCGCCTAGTGCCTAACCCTAACCTCCCCGCAGGGGTGCCTAAACCTAACCCCCGCTCCCTAAATCTAACCCTCCTGGAGGGGGTGCCTAATCCTAACCTCCCCCTGGGGGTGCCTGACCCTAAACCCCCCCTTCCCGTAGCCTAATCCTAACCCTCCCGTGGGGGGTGTCTAACCCTAAATCCCCCCAGGAGTCCCTAAACCTAACCCTCCCCCCCGCGGCTAACAGGTCCCGACTCCCGGTTTGCCTACATTCCGTATGCCGGGCGTCGGGATTTCGCCGTGGGGCAGATGATAGGCATCGGTATTTAGACACCTATCATATACCGGGATTTCACAGTTGGGAAGGCTTCCTGACTGTATACCACTTGTCCCACATAATTTACACCTCATCATACCTGTCCCACATCATTTACACCTCACCATACCTGTCCCATATCATTTACATCTCACCATACCTGTCCCATATCATTTACATCTCACCATACCTGTCCTACATCATTTACATCTCCACATACCTGTCCCACATCATTTACACCTCCACATACCTGTCTTACATCAATTACACCTCCATATACCTGTCCTATATAATTTACACCTCCATATTCCTATCCTACATCATTTACACTGCCACATACCTGTCCCACATCATTTACACCTCCATATACCTGTCCTACATAATTTACACCTCCACATACCTGTCCCACATCATTTACACCTCCACATACCTGTCCTACATTATTTACACCTCCGCATACCTGCCCACATCATTTACACTTCCACATACCTGTCTCACATCATTTACACCTCCACATACCTGCCCACATCATTTACACCTCCACATACCTGCCCACATCATTTACACTTCCACATACCTGTCCCACATCATTTACACCTCCACATACCTGCCCACATAATTTACACTTCCACATACCTGTCTCACATAATTTACACCTCCACATACCCTCCCACATCATTTACACCTCAACATACCTGTCCACATCATTTACACTTCCACATACCTGTCTCACATCATTTATACCTCCACATACCTGTCCTACATCATTTACACCTCCACATACCTGTCTCACATAATTTACACCTCCACATACCTGTCCCACATCATTTACACCTCCACATACCTGTCTCACATAATTTACACCTCCACATACCTGTCCTACATCATTTACACCTCCACATACCTCCCACATCATTTACACCTCCACATACCTGCCCACATCATTTACACCTCCACATACCTGTTTCACATCATTTACACCTCCATATACCTGTCCCACATCATTTACACCTCCACATACCTGTCCCACATCATTTACACCTCCACATACCTGTCCTACATCATTTACACCTCCACATACCTCCCACATCATTTACACCTCCACATACCTGCCCACATCATTTACACCTCCACATACCTGTTTCACATCATTTACACCTCCATATACCTGTCCCACATCATTTACACCTCCACATACCTGTCCCACATCATTTACACCTCCACATACCTGTCCTACATCATTTACACCTCCACATACCTCCCACATCATTTACACCTCCACATACCTGCCCACATCATTTACACCTCCACATACCTGTTTCACATCATTTACACCTCCATATACCTGTCCCACATCATTTACACCTCCACATACCTGTCCTACATCATTTACACCTCCACATACCTGTCCTACATCATTTACACTTCCACATACCTGTCTCACATCATTTACACCTCCACATACCTGTTTCACATCATTTACACTTCCACATACCTGTCTCACATCATTTAACCCATTATTAAGCTGTTAAGAGAAATTCACCTGAAAACTAACATGTCTTTATTGGCCAAATTATGCTATTTAAATGCCTCCAAGTGGATGTTTATTCCTTGGGAGGGGTGTACAAAACACAATTTCCTCTGAAGAGCCCTCTGTGTATACATTATGAACTGTCACATAGCGATTTAACACTACTGGTTTCCTGCACCAGTTTTATAGGAGCCTCACCTTTATACTTTGTGATGCCAGGGAACCCTGTTCCTGACACTATGTAACTCTAGTCTGTAACTTTTTTATTGCCTCCATATCCCTCCTCACATGCAGTCCTGTCCTCAGTAACATAAACACACAGGTGAACAGGTCTCCCCCCTCCCAAGATTAGCTCATCCTAATTATGTCCATCTGATTGGCACCAGGATAGTGTATCCTTATTCCCAACCACAGCCTACACACACACTTAAGAAACTGAGGAAATCCCCTCAACCTCTTTGTGATCATACATAGCCCCTATAGATTGTAAGCTCTCATGACCAGGGCTCTCCCCTGTCTACTCTATGTAATTATGTAATCTTAAATTCTGAAATTATGTAATTAACATTTACATTTGCATTCATGTGTATGAGCGTTAGTGGTTAGTCTAACAGATTCCACTTAAAAGTGTACAGCAACTGGTTGTTTACTACAACTCCCATCTTGTGGGTCATGTGTATGGCCATCTGTGTAACTGTCTATCCTCTTAGACTGTAAACTGTGTTAGACCACCTTCACTGACATCTACGTGGATTAATCTGTGATCTTTCAAGTGGGGCAGCCAATTTTCCACAGCCAATTCCTGGGGTAAAGTCATTTTTTAAAGTAAACGCAAACAGAGCGTTTAGATTCGTTATGATTTCACACACCTTACTTTGTATAAAGCCGCTGTTTGTTGAGTATTAAATCCAACCACAAAGGTGTCTCTGAAGGTTTTGGGAATCAATTGACCCCCTGTTGCCACTCACGCTCCTTGCATTGCAACAGTGTGTGTTTGCCTAACAGCCAATGAGGAGCCAGCGTGGGTACCACTCTGGCAACGGGTGATCTATCACCATGGAAACTGCAGAGCCAAGACATTTCATAGAGATGTGCTGCAGTTAATCTTTATCCCATCAGTGCCGGGAGGAGGGAGCACTTGTCATTGTATTTCAGCTGGCTTTTCATTCTTTCAGCAACTAATGAGTTAAAAGAAAAAACAGCAAGCGAACAGCCAGATTGGTGAAAGCTGCAATATCCAATCAACTCAACTTTAATTAAACCTTTCTTGTTGGCCTGTGGCTAAACCCTGGCCAGTGGAGGGGGTGTGGGGAGCCGTGTTGTGAGTTGGTTTTCCTGGGATTTCTCTCTATCACGGAGGTTTCCTTTAGTCGCACATCACTTCATGAGCTCCTCGTTATCCCCCATATCCCCTCAATGTGAGAGCCGCTCAGCAGGACATTTCAATGCAGAACTCAACAAGAGGGACGCAGAGGTGGGAGGGGGGACGGCAGCATCTGGCAGGTAAACAGAGATGTCTGTGTGTGGGTAGTAACATTCAGCAGGCAATTCTTTCAAGGGGAAAGTAAAACACAGCTGCCCTTGGTGTTCTTTCTCTGGGGATCCGAATTCGGAACAAAAACCAGTACAACTAGGTTACACAAGCATAGCTTCCAAATACTCATATTTTGAACCCAGTTCCTCCTGTTGTAACCTCCATCCATGTTGTAACTCTTTTGAGTTTAAGATATAGAGCGTTATGTTTTTTTCCCTTTGTTAGCACCAAAGTGTTTTTTTTATAGTGTCTCCAGGGAAAGATACAGAAGGAAACACATTTTTTTTTAATTACAGGTTTTTTTTTATTACAGTCAGTGCTTATTCATTTAATAGCTTTCAGC